>OY759261.1:40954695-41014855 GCA_963662155.1 Lamellibrachia columna | reverse complement strand
TCAACGACATACGTAGTATTTATTAAATTGATTGACCGCGAAATAAGCTAAATCTTCATAGTAGGTACTGTTCTCACTTACCTTACGCGAACTTGTTCACATGTGTATTCTGCCTTCGCTAGTAGGGATACGTTTGTCTGGTCGCGCCCTCGCATGACAACGTAAACAAACTAGCCTGCCGCGTGGCCTCAGTGTCCCAGACCCGCCCTCGAAGCGGTTCATGTAAACAAAGATTGATTGGTTCCCGTGTAGCCGAGACTAGACCGCGAGCATGTATGAACCAGCACGGTCACACTTCATTGCATTGATACTGCAGGTTATAGTGACGCCGCCTTGTGGTTTCACCGATAACTGAATTTACTCTGGAGGATTAGATGGATTTACAGTAGGACGTGCTTCTCTGGAAAGAGGAGACCAAATAGAAGTGTTTAAAATAGTGAACGGTTATGAGGATGTTGATAGGAATATGTTCTTCAAACTTAAAGAAGGCAGTAGAACCAGAGGACACAAAGCAGCATTAGTTAAGGAGCAATGTAGGTTGGACATGAGAAAGTACTCTTTGATGCATGGCAAAACAGGTGATGAGGTACCTGTTGTGATCGTGGCCTTATACGAGTGAATCACTGTTTTGTTTAAGATTTTGCGAATTCATACCATGTGCACCACCCATCGTCTTGAAAATTCAATAAATGTTAGTGTTAACTTGTGTGATCGTGTTGAACACCTCCACACCACCAGAATAGAGTGGTACGAACACTTCCAGTGAATCACAGCGATTACCTCGTCGCGTCCTACAAAGGTCCATAACCTATTGCGACTGGCCTCAAATACCAACGCTGCGATCAATGTGCCTAGTTTGTTTGCTAAAAATGTCCTCGTCTGAGGAATAAGTCCAGGATGGCGCCACCTCGCCGTGTCTCGACAACTAAATAAGTCCAGGATGGCGCCACCTCGCCGTGTCTCGACAACTAAATAAGTCCAGGATGGCGCCACCTCGCCGTGTCTCGACAACTAAATAAGTCCAGGATGGCGCCACCTCGCCGTGTCTCGACAACTAAATAAGTCCAGGATGGCGCCACCTCGCCGTGTCTCGACAACTAAATAAGTCCAGGATGGCGCCACCTCGCCGTGTCTCGACAACTAAATAAGTCCAGGATGGCGCCACCTCGCCGTGTCTCGACAACTAAATAAGTCCAGGATGGCGCCACCTCGCCGTGTCTCGACAACTAAATTTTATTTGATCATAAAGATCCGGCCAAAATAAGGGGTATTGCCTTGGCGCCCCATTGACCCCTCCTTGATCCGCCCGTGATTGTACTCCTGTTATTGCGATGTTTACTTTCTGATCTAACCATGGAAACGACCATCTAGAGCCGCACAACTTCTCATATTTTTACCATACATATCCACATGTCACGTGGTCAAACATTACTCTTACTTCCATGTGACGATAAGAAATTGCACAAACAAAAGCTAGCTATATCTTCTACGCCCAACTCCGCGAAGCTAGACATAGGAGATGGCAAGTTTTTTTTATTTTGATCTTTATATGGAAGTAAGAGTAATGGTTGCCCACGTCACATGTGTGTGCATATAGTAGATATATGAGGAGAAGTTTGCCAGCTCTATATGGTCGTTTTCATGATTCGGTCAGAAAGTAATTAAGATCGAAATCAAAGGCTACTGGCGTCGCTAAGCTGCTCCGAAAAATCAGACTTCAAAGATGATTATGCGGTATCACTTGCCGCTAGCGGTTCGAAATCGTTACATTATACTTTTATTCTGGAAAATTTACATCGCCATCACTCGCCATAGTAACCCGAGTGAAACTAAACTGAAGCATTGCAAAGAAAACACTGACTAAATATAAATCCATGTCACAAGTGACGTAACAAATTCACGTGATCGCCCATAACAACTTCGAATTTGACGCGCTCTTTTTCGAGTTAGACGCATTAAACATATATTTTTACTTATAAATAATTTTTTTTACATTTTTTTATTTTGGCATGTGGTACATACAATATTAAATGTTGTGTACACACCGAGAAAAAAAAGTATTTTAGACAATTTCCTTTAACCAATAGCGGCCGTTCTTAGGATCGTAGGGGCTCGAATACGACAACTTTAATTGGTAGTTGACTCGTCGTCGCTGGTCGGACGGGTAATGATGAGTATTTCGAGGGAACGCTCTTTAACGCGGCTAGTTCCCAGTAACACGTCGAACAAGACCGGAAGTCTTCGTGAACTCGCCGCGAGGGCATGGTCTCATTGTTACCCACTGTCACCACTCCATTTTGTGTAGGCGTTCCCGTGAACCGCCACAAGACAATCAGCGTCATTGTCGAGATTCTACGCTAAACCTTCTTTTGCATGATTTTACTATTCAGTCTGACAGTTGTGTCAACATAATCAAGGTTTAAACTTAATTCGAATTGCGTCGTATAAACTAATCACAGTTCTTGTACATATATTCTTATGAGTTAACAAATTGCCGGGTTGAGGCCTAATTAATCTAATTATGTATGCGACCAGAATCTGGACGCATGTACATAATTTCCGTCACAATGAAACGTACACTCTGCATCCAAGCGGTAATGTGTTCAACAAACGGTGGCGCCACAACGCGGAGTCTGGATAATTGAGGCTGCGTTTCAGGTCAATCTGCCATAGGTAGTGTAGTATTACTACCGCCCCTTCTTCTTCTTCTTGCGTATGATTCAAGGAGGTCAATCACGTGTCGCATTGTAGGTCCCAAAGCCAGACTCGATTCAAGGACAACACAATACTACCGAGGATGTTCCACCCTCCTGAGCGCCACGTGCCGCCATCTAGTGAATGAAAATTAACGAAATTCGCTGCTACAGATGGCAGCACCGATCGACATGTGTGTTGTCTTCGGTGGTTGTCGTCTGCTTGACATGTTTGGCGCGAAAGGCTAGATTGTTTGACCACCTACTCAGAGGTATTTCAAAGTTTTCAAGCAAAGCACTGTTATGCCAAATGGATAGTTTATGTATATAATTGAAAAAGAAAATCTAGTGATATTATATTACCTTATTGTATTGCTTATAGCATGTATGGGCTAATCGAATACACGTTTTGACAATGGAATTCACAAGGTTGATAGCAAGTAGTGCCAGTAGCCAGCAGGTTGGGTGCCTGTCATATTGATAGTCATAGACATTGACCATAGATCATAATCATATGCTTAGACTTAGTTGGATAATATTACTGACTGTCAATTATGACTCATCATTTTTATTTAGGCACTAGGTGGCTACTGTGATCTCGACAACAACTCTCATTCTCTTTATTTTGTCAACAGTGACAGTGTCTGACACTACCAGCGTTGGATATGGAAACAAAATATTGGATTACTGCAAGGTGCAGAAACTCGTCACGAAATTACAATCCAGATCCGGCCACCTGCCATTCAATGAGTCAATGACAATGACACACTGTGAATCAGTACGGCCGACGGGTAAGTACAACTTACAAAGCACTTCCTTGTACTGCACTAATAATTCTGGAGAAAAAAACATTCGGGTCCCAATGGCAAGTCAGCTTCTCCAGTACAGGTCTCAAATTATTGTAATTACCACAAAGATCCCTGGCTTCAGTTCAAAGTTTTTGGTCATCTCGTTTCAGACTCATTTCACACAGGGACTTACAGGGGCTATAGACTATGACATCATAGTTAATTTGTTCCAATTTTGTATTTAGCTTAGGTGAAACAGTGTCTGAAATTAGTGAATAAATTAACTAGGCCAGATTTTTTTGGAACTGGCCCAGTTCTATTTTGAACCAGCCCTTGTGAGTTTGAACTGGCCCCACAAATATGTATAAATTATATGTATATGTAACAAAGTAAAGTTTTTGTGCTTAAAACTAAAACAGACACTGTCTGCTTTAAATTAGAATAAATAATAGTTTAATAAATATAAACCATACCCAATATTTTTGTTAATTTCTTATGACTAGCTGATCAATAAAATAAAGTAATGAATTTAATAAACATTTCAGTGTGAACTTTATTTGCGAAACAGTTACAATTGTTGAAATTAGCATTTATATATAATTATGTTTGGTGCTGACATTTCGAGTGCACTGTCACTGCCTGGCCTGGCCTAGCAAGGGCAAACATTTATGCTGTTCTCCAAATTGAAGTGTCCAAAGTTCATTTTCACAGCCAAATATCACATTAATCAGAATATTTTGGCACATCATAAAAAAGTTATTGTCAATCGGATTGTCTGCCTCTTTAGAATCACCAGTATGAAATAAATTGGCATAATATCCTTAAAAAATTGTCGAACAATTCTCACAACTTCATCTGCCATCTTACAAATGCCAGGGGTTTTTGTATGTGCGGACTTCGCCTTTGCCTTGGCATCGATGTGGCTAGCAAGGAAGAAGTATTTTGTCACAATTGTATTTTATATATCGAATTAGCATAGATTAGTACTGTAAAGTACTGTAATGTGCATCACTAATACAGTCCAACCTAGCCGTAACCACTAAGATCAGTCAGCGGGGATGGGCCGAGAATTTGCAAATTTTGGCTAAATGAATAAGTGATAAGCATTTTGAACTGGCGGCCGCTGATAAAAAGGCATTAATTTCAAACACTGTGAAATCATCACACATATTCTTAAATTATTTTAGACTGGATCCTGTACCAGTAGCATATAGTGGTGATTCCTTCAGGCTCTCAATCGAGAGGACCCTGGTTTGAATCCTGCTGCCATTTCTAGACTTAGACAATTTGTTTCACTCTACAAAGCTTGATCAGCTCTCACAGCCCTGCATAAATGAGTACCCAGCTATAGCCAGTAGTGGATGTGTGTCTTTGTACAGCAAATATATCTTGGCTGAATGCTTCCCAATGAATTCGAGTTGGTGTTGGAATGAATAGGCCTACCACAGGTGAAGTGTAAAGTACGTCAATTAGACCAGATACCACTGTGTATAAGAACTTACCTTTTACATATACTCGATCCTGTGAAAATTATATGGAAAAAATGGCAAAAGTGGCAAAATATGGTTCCACGTACTTTTCCTAAGGCTAAATTCACAGTTTTGCTAGTTTCCCGATTTAACAAACAAAATCAATTCTTTTGATGATTTTAGCTAAATTACTCTTGAATGCCAAATAATAGTATAGGCTGAATAACAGTACAGCTTGGCAAATCGGTCAAATTTAATAATAGTATAGTGCCGAATAACAGTATAGGGTGGTAAATTGTTCAAAAACAAATAATAGTATAGTGCAAACAAGTCACTAGAATATTTGTCTTTTTTGGCTTTCGTCATTTTTTAGATTTCACCATTTTTACTGCATGTAAAGCCAAGCCCAAGGCATCCTTACAAACTATGGGGATCACCGTGTATTTTGTTTTTCTGCCGACTGCGTAAACTTTGTGCTTATTCGCATCGCCGCAGATATAGTAGCCGCATTTCATATCTGAGAAAAATCGGGAATTTTCCATTTTGAAATAGACATGAAAGTTTTGTTGAATACCCAAGGCCAAGCCCATTTCAGGGGAAACCGCCACCATCCGGTTGTGACCGGTTTGAAGCTCTGCACATATCAGCCATTTATGGTCGGTTTAAGTGGTGATAATGGTGTTTTAACTAATTTACCATATCAAGCTCCCAAGAACTAAGGATTGTGACCGATTCATCTAATCATGGAAACGTAATGGTCTAACGCTTCGAGATCAAAATCTAGGATCCTCAGAAGCACGGGATCCTGCTAAGTTCACGACTATTGTTTGAAAGGATGAAAACTTAGCCATCAGAGGGAGTCACATGCAGCTCCAGTTGGGAGCAAGTGATTTTAGTGCGAGCAATAGGGAGTGAGAGCGATTGCTCTCCTAAAAATGATGCCCTGCATAATTTGCCACGATTATCGGATAATATAGGCCGGCACAAATGTTTAAATCTAATAATAGTACAGTGCTAAATAAGTTGCGTATAGGGGAGCATTTTTCACCAAATAAATACGCGTATAGGGACGCTTATTTGGCACTCAAGAGTATGCACTCATATTATACCAACTGTACTGTTACTCACCCACTACATAACATTATATGAACATCATCAAACCTGATTATTGATGGACTAATTCAATTAAAGAGGTAGTTGTATTATGTGTGCATGCATGCGTCCTGCATGGCTGTCTGTGTATGCATGCCTGCATGCATGCTTTTATATAAAAATATATATGTGACATATTAATTCATAACAATGGGAAATTCAATGCACAGGGTAGATTATTGCGTTCTGAGTCATGACTCATGCTGTGCTTTCCATACTAGAGCACTTTATGTAGTCAGACCTACAGCCACTGTAAGTTGTATTATTAGGACCAGTCATTGTACAGCAGATAGACAGGTTCTTTGTGTTGACCTCAGGTCTGCAGTAACAAAGTTATTTAAAGTTGTGCATGTAACAATGCAATAATGGCTTGAGCATTGCACTGTCAATATACAGCAATGATTGATTGTTTAGGAGAGCTGATGGCAAACATTGCATAAATAGCTGTAGATGTTTCCTTATGCAAGGCAACTACTCAGAGTCAGAGGCATATACATAGATTGAAAAGGAGCAAATTTCAATTAATATTTCTATAAATAAATGAGCACACAGGAAGCAGCAAAAATTAATTATCTATTTTCTGTGGTAGAAATTTATTGGGAATAAATGTGTATTTCAATCATTTTATTTATAACTGGCACACTAGGCCACTGAAATGTGAAATCATCTGGCCAATATCAACTGACCTTCTTCTCCAGGCAGGGTTCAAACTGTAGTGGGCCACCAGGCCAGTGTTATAATGAATGTGCACAGCCCAGTTTACTTTCAACTCAGCCCACCTGCTTTTCACCCGGGCCAACTGCTTTCTACCTGGGCCATCTCCTTTCCACACGGGCCACCTGCTTTACACTCAGACCAATTGCTTTCCACCCAGGCCACCTGCTTTCCACCCAGGCTACCTGCTTTCCATCTGGGCCACAGGTCTGCTTTCTACTTGGGCCACCTGCTTTCCACATGTCTGTGCTGCCTGATTTCTGTCTGACTCTGAACTACCTACTTTCCACCTGGGTCACATACTTTCCACCTGGGCAGCATGCTTTCCACTTGGTCTACCTGCTTTCCACTGGGCCACCTGATTTCCACCCTAGCCACCTGCTTTCCACCAGGGCCACCTGTTTTCCACCTGGGCCATCTGCTTTCCACATGGGCCACCTGCTTTCTACATGGGTCAATTACTTTCCACCCAGGCCACATGTTTCCACCTGGGCCACCTGATTTTCACATGGGCCACGTGCTTTCAAATCGAGCAAACTGCTTTCCACCCAGGCCACAGGTCTACTATCCATCTGGGCTGTCTGTTTTTGCACATGCGCTACATACTTTGCACCTGGGTCACTTGTTTCCCATCTGGGTTGCTTATTTTCCACCTGAGCTGCCTGCTTTCCATCTGGGCTGCCTACATTCCAACTGGGCTGCCTACTTTCCATTCGGGCTGCTTACTTTACATGTGGGCTGCCTTCTTTCCACCTAGGTGGCCTGCTTTTCATCTCGGTTACCTGCTTTCCACCTAGGCTGTCTACTTTCCATCTGATTCTGAATGCCTACTTTCCACGTGGGCTGTCTACTTTCCATCTAGGCTGCCTTCTTTCCATCTGTACTGACTGTTTTCCACCTGGGCTGCCTGCTTTCTATCTGGGCTGCCTACTTTACATCTGAATGCCTACTTTCCATCTGAATGCCTACTTTCCATCTGGATGCCTACTTTCTATCTGGGTTGTCTACTTTTCATCTGAATGCTTACTTTCCACCTGAGCTGCCTGCTTTCCATCTGCGCTGCCTACTTTCCATATGGCCTGTCTGTTTTCACCTGGGCTACCTACTTTCTATATGGGCTGCCTACTTTCCATCTGGTCTGCCTACTTTCCAGCTGGGCTGCCTACATTACATGTGGGTTGCCGTCTTTCCATCTAGGTTGCCTGCTTTTCATCTGGGCTGACTGCTTTCCACATGGGCTGTCTACTTTTCATCTGAATGCCTACTTTCTCCCTGGGCTGCCTACTTTCCATCTGAATGCCTACTTTCCACATGGGCTGTTTACTTTCCATCTAGGATGCCTTCTTTCCATCTGGGCTGATTGCTTTTCACCTTGGCTGCCTACTTTCCATCTGAATGCCTACTTTCTCCCTGGGCTGTCTACTTTCCATCTGAATGCCTACTTTCCATCTGAATGCCTACTTTCCACCTGGGCTGTCTATTTTCCATTTGAATGCCTGCTTTCCACATGGGCTGTTTACTTTCAATCTAGGCTGCCTTCTTTCCATCTGGGCTGACTGCTTTCCATCTAGGCTGCCTACTTTCCACCTGGGCTACCTGCTTTCCGCCTGAATGCTTACTTTCCATCTGAGCCATATGCTTTCTATCTGGGGTGTTTGCTTTGGATGTGGGCCACCTACTTTCCATCTGGGTCACATGATTTCTAGCAAGGCCACCTGCTTTGCACATTGGCTGCTTGTTTTAATAGGCATGCACTGTCAGCTTTACACATGGTCTGCATACTTTACACAGCTATCAGTTTTCACTTGGGCCACTAGCTTTCCAACTGGCTTTCCACCACCACCAGGTTGCAAATAGTGGTAGCAACAGAAGCAGCAGTAATTGGTTTACATAATGCAAAACACAAAGCAAGTGATGCTGAGCCAGAGAGAATTTGAGGGTGGGTCACTAGAATTTTCTAAACAAATGAATACATGTTATGCCAAAAAATGTATCAGCTCTGTTAGATCAGTGGGTACGAATATAGAGAAATGATTAAGAATGTATGAACTAATAATTATGTAGAAATAACTGGTTTTTAATTTTCATAGCAAATGCTTAAATACAGAGCAACTACATTTAAAATTTGTTGCCAGAAATTTGCATAAATCTTAGGTCCTTCTATGACATACAAGGTCATTGGTGCACCTTTTTTTACCTTTTAAGTATAACAAATATTGGATATATATAATTATGATAGTATGTATGTATGTATATATGTACATACGTATGTAATTCATAAGGCTGAAACAAAGTAACTTTAACTAAAGTTATCAGCCATTTAAAACTAAATAGATTATTGCCTAGCTTGTGTGTGTGTGTGTGCGTGCATGCGTGCGTGCATGCGTGCATGTGTGTGCATGTGAGTGTGCATGCATGCATTGCATGTGTTTAATGTATACATATATTCATGTATGTATTGGAATCATGGACGTTTGTGTTTAGTAATTGATCTCAGTGGTTTGTATATGTTTGCATTAACCCAAATGTGGCATAGTGCCAATCTGTGACAGCTGCCATTCACTCTTCAGACAAGGCATGTAACCATGATAAACACAGTCCAGAAAGCACTGCATGTACTGAAGCTGTTTGTATAAACATGGCAAACTAACAGAATCAGAGTTCTTTTGTGGACCAACACCGTAAAAATAATATTGTATTGCCCCAGAAGGTAGGTAGGTGTTGAATCTTTACTTGAAAATGTTATTTCACCAGTAACCGGTAACATGAATATTAGTGGAGCCAGTCTGAGTGGTATGTTTACTTGTGTAAACTGAAACCAGTGTATGTTTTAAGTAGTTATTGCTTCACTGGATTTATTTTACTCTACTGTGTCAGATTTCAATACAGGTTTGTTCTGTGAATGTGTGGTCCATATATAGAATTACATGACTTGTTATATCAATATTAATGTGCTTTTTCCTAGAAGCATTCAGTTAAACTGCAGTTACTATGTTATTTACCTGTGTGCATGCACATATGTTGCCTTGTGTACACGCAAACATGCACATGTAAACGCACATACATTGGCAGTAAAATACACCCAGGACATTACACCGATACTCCCTTGAACATTACCACCTCCCCCCAGATATTATCCCTCCCCCAGATATTACCCCTCCCTCAGTGCTCCCATAGGACATTAGTCCTGTCCTAGCATTAGCCCCATGCTAGGACAGTATACCCCCTACTAGGTACAGTGAGTGATTAAGGCTTAAATGAAGCCCATGTACCATCCTTTTGAGTTTTTTTAATAGTGGACACCAGCTGGCGAATGCATTTTGTTAGTTGTATTACTTCAAAAACTAGTTCTAGTTAGATCTCCAAAGTAGAAACTGACGTAGATTATGCAAATAATTCAAAAGCAACATTAATTGAATAAGGTGTTAGCAGCCAACGTAAAACCATAGCCCTACCAGCCTCTGTGGACAGAGGAACCCTGTTAACAGCCAATGTAAAACCATAGCCCTACCAGCCTCTGTGGACAGAGGAACCCTGTTAGCAGCCAATGTAAAACCATAGCCCTACCAGCCTCTGTGGACAGAGGAACCCTGTTAACAGCCAATGTAAAACCATAGCCCTACCAGCCTCTGTGCACAGAGGAACCCTGTTAACAGCCAACGTAAAACCATAGCCCTACCAGCCTCTGTGGACAGAGGAACCCTGTTAACAGCCAACGTAAAACCATAGCCCTACCAGCCTCTGTGGACAGAGGAACCCTCATTTGGGCTTTGCCATTCGCTTGTGTATTTCAATGTACGTGCACATCGATACTAATTATACTTATCACATATCACTCCTGAACTTTGTTTGATGTACAATCATAAACTCTATTCATGAATAGATTTAGACATGAAATAGTATTTTGTCAAACAAGTCAATGCCAGCATTTCAGAATGCGTTCCACGGCCATGGTCCATGGTCCTTGCTTTTTCGTCTCATTCGTCATATTTTTGTTTTTAAGCCTACTTGTGTTCACTGCAGTTTGAAGTAAGATAATTACCATATCACTTCGCTTAATAATTGTTTCACGAAACATTAAAATGATTCTAGTATTTATCTAGCTTGTGATACATGCTTACTTTGAAACTAGATTGTGTGCCGAGCATGGGCTTCAATAGGGAAGTTTAATGTTTTTGTGCTGTGGTTTGAATTACGTTACAAATCAGCATAGCTACACGACTTTTGAAATTATGATATATAATTAATGTTGCATGACTTTGTGATTGTACATTTTATATTATTTGCTGTGAAAATGTAGTTAAACTTGACTGCCAGTGTCCAATGATGAGAATAGCCATGATAATGGTAATGGGATAGTTTTCCACTTGATAATCTGGTATTTTTTGTAAATTGCCTCTGATTCTTCTGGTGAATTATAATACTTACCAGAATCTCTCTGCTAGTTTATATGAGTAATTTTCTAGTGGTATGATTGAAACTTCTAATATACATGATTCTGAATTTTGAAAGAAATAGCAAAAATTGAATGAATGAATTATAAAAAATAAAAGAAATAAAGGAGGTCATTATTCATACCTTGAATGGGTTTGGGGCAGGGAGCCTGCTGGCTCTCATAAAGCCCCCCAATCAGTGGTTATGGCAGTAATTTTTATATATTGTTTTGAAATTGTTTACTGTTAGTGCATTGAAACAGTCGCTTGGTAGGGTATTCCATGGCTTGACTACTCGCTGTGAAAAAAACTTGTGGCATGTATCTAGACAGGAGGCTACACTTTCGCAATCTTAGATAATATGGGAGCTTAGAGATTCCAGTGATCATCTTAGTGGCTCTCCTCTGGACACTTTCTAATTTGTCTATATCTTTCTGAAGATGTGGGCACCATGCCTGTTGGCACTTTTCGATGATGATGGACCAAGATGATATATAAGTTTTTGATGTTTTTCATGCTTTTGTCTGTGTATGCCCTACGAATTGTCCCTAGTATTCTGTTTGCTTTCTTGACTACATAGTTTACTTGCTCCATTACTTTCAGTGATTTATGAATGTGTACTCTTAGATCTGCATTTCTATCAATTCTGTACATAAATCTCTCATAAAATAGTTGTAGTTTGGGTATTCAATGTGCATTTGGTGAAGTTGAACAATAGCTGCCAATCCTGACTCCATTTATACATAGAATGGAGGTCTTCCTGGAGAGTGAAAGCATATTCAACTTCAGGAACTTGCCTCAAAGTTTTTTGTCATCAGCAAACTTTAACAGGGAGCTTACTACAGATGAGTCAATTTCGTTTATAAAGATAAAAAATAACATTAGTTAACCACTGATCACTTTTTGCCAATCTGAATCCACATCACTTATCCACACTCATTGTCTTCCATCAGTTAGCCAACTTTCAATCCATCTGTTGGTCTTGCCCATAATGCCATGAGCGGTTAGTTTTGTGATGAATCTGTGATGAGGGACTTTATCAAATGCTTTACTAATATCCAAGTAGATCACGTCAACTGGATATCCCTTGTCACTATAAGAAGTAACTTCTTCTAGGAACATTAGCAGATTACTAAGACAGCTTCTTGTTGTCTAAAACCATTTTATGAGTTTAGAATCAGTCATGCTGTTTGAGATGTTCAGATATGGATTCTAGAATGAAGAACTCCGTCAACTTGCATACTTGTGAGGTTAAACTAATTGGGCGGAAGTTTCCTGGCTTACAATGGTGTTATTTCTTGTAAATTGGAATGACATTTGCATCAAGCCAGTCTTGTGGTACCTGTCCACTTTGAAAGCTCTTTATAAACATTTGCATTCAATGGTCCAGCAAGTTATTCTGCAAATCTGTTTAGCACAACTGGGAAAATCTGATCTGTTCCCGGAGATTTGGATACAGTTAGTTTATTTTGTTTATTGCATATTCTCCACACCTCAAAAAAGAGATACTGTTTAATTCCTCTTTGCTACTTACTTGAAAGATCTTAACCTGGTCTGGAATTATGTCTAGATTCTCCTGAGTTAACTGTGTCACGAAATGATAGTTACATGTTGTTGCCGTCTTGAGGTTTCATTGATAACTATGTTATCTTGTTCATCTTCAATTGGTTTTACCATTTCTTTCACTTTTAATTGTGATCTAACATACTTGTTGAAATACTTTGGATCTTGTTTGATATTATCCACAATTTCCCCCTCAAGTTTCCTCCATGCTTGAAGGACCAGTCTTGATGCTTTGCATTCTGCTCTCTTGAACTTTATGTATTCCTTCATGCCTACATAGTCACCGTTTCTGTAGTCATAGTATTTATTTTTTCAATCAGTGTATTCAGTCCTACATACCATCGTAAAATGTACTATGTTGTGATTACTTGAGCTAAATGGTACTGTTACATGATCATTTCTCACTAAGTTTGGAGTTGTTGTCAGAACAAGATCTAGCACATTTCCATGTCTTGTAGCTGTTTCTACATGTTAAATCAAGCCAAGGTCCTGTGTCAAATCTAAAAATTACTGTCCTTCTGCTGTTGTTTTAAGTTCATTCCAGTTTATAGTATTGTGGTTGAATTCTCCATATAACATTACTCCTTTGTTTGACGTTCTGCTGCATGCCTTGATAATGTTGGAATGAATTCTTCCTGTGTATTAGATGTAGAATTATAGCATACACTAGCTAGAATGTGACCCCCTGCCAGCCTACACCACATTATTTCCTCATTACAGTTATAGTCTTGATAATGTTGGAATGAATTCTTCCTGTGTATTAGATGTAGAATTATTGACTACACCAGCTAGAATGTTACCCCCTGCCAGCCTACACCACATTATTTCCTCATTACAGTCATAGTCTTGATAATGTTGGAATGAATTCTTCCTGTGTATTAGATGTAGAATTATAGACTACACCAGCTAGAATGTTACCCCCTGCCAGCCTACACCACAGTATTTCCTCATTACAGTCATAGTCTTGATAATGTTGGAATGAATTCTTCCTGTGTATTAGATGTAGAATTATAGATTACACCAGCTAGAATGTGACCCCTGCCAGCCTACACCACAGTATTTCCTCATTACAGTCATAGTCTTGATAATGTTGGAAAGAATTCTTCCTGTATATTAGATGCAGAATTATAGACTACACCAGCTAGAATGTGACCCCCTGCCAGCCTACACCACAGTATTTCCTCATTACAGTCATAGTCTTGATAATGTTGGAATGAATTCTTCCTGTGTATTAGATGTAGAATTATAGACTACACCAGCTAGAATGTTACCCCCTGCCAGCCTACACCACAGTATTTCCTAATTACAGTCATAGACTTGATAATTTTGGAATTAATTCTTCCTGTGTATTAGAAGTAGAATTATAGACTACACCAGCTAGAATGTGACCCCCTGTCAGCCTACGCCACAATATTTCCTCATTACAGTCATAGTCTTGATAATGTTGGAATGAATTCTTCCTGTGTATTAGATGTAGAATTATAGATTACACCGGCTAGAATGTTACCCCCTGCCAGCCTACACCACAGTATTTCCTCATTGCAGTCATAGTCTTGATATTGTTGGATTGTGTTCTTCCTGTGTATTAGATGTAGAGTTGTAGCATACACCAGCTAGAATGTGACCCCCTGCCAGCCTAAACCACAGTATTTCCTCATTGCAGTCATAGTCTTGATTATATTGGATTGAGTTCTTCCTGTGTATTAGATGTAGAGTTGTAGCATACACCAGCTAGAATGTGACCCCCTGCCAGCCTACACCACAGTATTTCCTCATTGCAGTCATAGTCTTGATTATATTGGAATGAATTCTTCCTGTGTATTAGATGTAGAATTATAGATTACACCAGCTAGAATGTGACCCCCTGCCAGCCTACACCACAGTATTTCCTCATTGCAGTCATAGTCTTGATTATATTGGAATGAATTCTTCCTGTGTATTAGATGTAGAATTATAGATTACACCAGCTAGAATGTGACCCCCTGCCAGCCTACACCACAGTATTTCCTCCTTACAGTCATAGTCTTGATTATATTGGAATGAATTCTTCCTGTGTAATAGATGTAGAATTATAGATTACACCAGCTAGAATGTGAACACCTGCCAGCCTACACCACAGTATTTCCTCATTACAGTGATAGTCTTGATAATATTGGAATGAATTCTTCCTGTGTATTAGATGTAGAATTATAGACTACACCAGCTAGAATGTGACCCCCTGCCAGCCTACACCACAGTATTTCCTCATTGCAGTCATAGTCTTGATTATATTGGAATGAATTCTTCCTGTGTATTAGATGTAGAATTATAGATTACACCAGCTAGAATGTGACCCCCTGCCAGCCTACACCACAGTATTTCCTCATTGCAGTCATAGTCTTGATTATATTGGAATGAATTCTTCCTGTGTATTAGATGTAGAATTATAGATTACACCAGCTAGAATGTGACCCCCTGCCAGCCTACACCACAGTATTTCCTCATTACAGTCATAGTCTTGATAATGTTGGAATGAATTCTTCCTGTGTATTAGATGTAGAATTATAGACTACACCAGCTAGAATGTGACCCCCTGCCAGCCTACACCACAGTATTTCCTCATTGCAGTCATAGTCTTGATTATATTGGAATGAATTCTTCCTGTGTATTAGATGTAGAATTATAGATTATACCAGCTAGAATGTGAACCCCTGCCAGCCTACACCACAGTATTTCCTCATTACAGTCATAGTCTTGATAATATTGGAATTAATTCTTCCTGTGTATTAGATGTGGAATTATAGACTACACCAGCTAGAATGTGACCCCCTGCCAGCCTACACCACAGTATTTCCTCATTGCAGTCATAGTCTTGATTATATTGGAATGAATTCTTCCTGTGTATTAAATGTAGAATTATAGATTATACCAGCTAGAATGTGAACCCCTGCCAGCCTACACCACAGTATTTCCTCATTACAGTCATAGTCTTGATAATATTGGAATTAATTCTTCCTGTGTATTAGATGTAGAATTATAGACTACACCAGCTAGAATGTGACCCCCTGCCAGCCTACACCACAGTATTTCCTCATTACAGTCATAGTCTTGATAATATTGGAATGAATTCTTCCTGTGTATTAGATGTAGAATTATTGACTACACCAGCTAGAATGTGACCCCCTGCCAGCCTACACCACAGTATTTCCTCCTTGCAGTCATAGTCTTGATAATATTGGAATGAATTCTTCCTGTGTATTAGATGTAGAGTTGTAGCATACACCAGCTAGAATGTGACCCCCTGCCAGCTTACACCACAGTATTTCCTCATTACAATCATAGACTTGATAATGTTGGAATGAATTCTTCCTGTGTATTAGATGTAGAATTATAGATTACACCAGCTAGAATGTGACCCCCTGCCAGCCTACACCACAGTATTTCCTCATTACACTCATAGATTTGATAATGGTGGAATGAATTCTTCTTGTGTATTAGATGTAGAGTTGTAGCATACACCAGCTAGAATGTTACCCCCTGCCAGCCTACACCACAGTATTTCATCATTACAGTCATAGTCTTGATAATGTTGGAATTAATTCTTCTTGTGTATTAGATGTAGAGTTATAGCATACACCAGCTAGAATGTGACCCCTGTCAGCCTACACCACAGTATTTCATCATTACAGTCATAGTCTTGATAATGTTGGAATTAATTCTTCTTGTGTATTAGATGTAGAGTTGTAGCATACACCAGCTAGAATGTTACCCCCTGCCAGCCTACACCACAGTATTTCATCATTACAGTCATAGTCTTGATAATGTTGGAATTAATTCTTCTTGTGTATTAGATGTAGAGTTATAGCATACACCAGCTAGAATGTGACCCCTGCCAGCCTACACCACAGTATTTCATCATTACAGTCATAGTCTTGATAATGTTGGAATTAATTCTTCTTGTGTATTAGATGTAGAGTTATAGCATACACCAGCTAGAATGTGACCCCCTGTCAGCCTATACCACAGTATTTCCTCATTACAGTCAGAGAGTTCTATGTCACCTCTTCTTTTGCACAAATTAGCACTCCTCCACTCTTCTATCTTTCCTATCTTTCCTCATGGTAACATAGCGATTAAGTGCAAGTTCACTGTCTATTGTATTTTCTTTCGCCCAGGATTCTGTCACGAAAACCATATCAGGTGTGTTTTTATATACATAACTGACCACTCTATTCTTTCTTATTACATAAACTTCTGGCATTTATCAGAGCACAATTCAGTGTATCTTTCACTGTTGTGTTTCCCTTCCCTCTGACGCCATATCCTCTCTCACCCACCCCCTTCCCCCAGGGGTATCTCTCCCAGGATTTAGTGTAGTTGGACTGTGAGATGGTTTGGTTGTCTGGTTAGTAGAAACAGTGTTAGTATGTGTTTTAGTGTTAGTTTTCTTAACTTTATTGGTGTTAGGTTTGTTAGTATATGGGTGTATACTATGTACAGAATGAGAAGGGGAATTAGGTTTAACCTCCCCCCCTCCCACCCCTTCCCTTTGGAAGGCCTGCTCCTGCTGTTGCCTTGTCCTTGGCGTCATGTTTGAGGCTGAATGCCCGAGACATCAGTCCCTGTTTCTTGTTGTAGGGCTTTTTTGGTAGTAATTTCACCTTTGTATATGATCAAGTCCTTTTCTCCATTTTCCGGTCTTCTTTCTTGGCGCAATCTGTTGTCCTGCTGTTGTTCCTTCTATGTTTTGTCTGAGTTTATATACACTTTCTTCCATTTGTTGCCTCTTTCTCTCAGGAAACTTGCTTTTTCTAGTACCTAGACTTGTCATATCTGGATGTTAGCGAGACTACAATCTTGTGTGGGAGGCTGTCTTGATGTCTTTCTCTAGGAATTTTGAAAGCTTGCTGTATGATGTCGGCATCAATTCCAGTCTGCTTTATGATATAATTTACAATCTCTACGTCATTTTTACAGTTAGGAAGTTCCATATCTCGTTTAATTTTTTCTTCTGCATCAGATTGGGTAGAAACCTCTGGTATGCCGGAAATTATTACATTTTTTAGTTTCTTCTCTATGCGGCTTCATGAGCTTCTTCTTGGGCAATGTTCCTTGTTCAGTACACCTCATCTTATCTTGCAGTGTCTTCGTCTTCTTTAAGCCATCTATGGAGGCTTCATCACACTTCTTGCAGAACCAGTGTGTACCTAGACCCTTTCTTGCTAGAAATTTAAACTCTTCCTCTGAAATATTGCTACACACTATACACACCCATGCTGCACACATAGTGTAAAGCCATTGTGTCTGCAGGAACAGTCATTCTGCACTTCCCTGCACACTTGGGCGGGGTCATATTGGATGTTGACAAATTTAGACAAAGATAGATTTCTGCAGACCACTTATTTGGGGGGTATATGAAAATTGCCCACTACCCAGCTGCCTCTCCTTTTCTTCAAAACTGGTTTATGAAGACACTAGAGAACTGCTTAAACTACACCATGAGCGACGGCAAACTCACAGCACCTTAATGCATTTTGCCAGAAGTAGGCGCCCCAATACATTGTACACATACACACACCTACATGTTCACACATGCATACATACTCTTTATTATATATTACAGCATGATTACATGTATTATGCATATATGTAGATACTTGCCAGATATATACATGCCAGATATGTACTCTTTACCCCTGAAGTCCGGAGTAAGACTTTTTTCTTCTGTAACAGATAAATATTATGTCGCTGTTCTCATTTCACTGCTGAATCCACCATCTGCTTGCCCCCAACCCCCAAACCCTCCTTGTCGTTCTCCACTCCTCTTTCATGTCAGTCTGGGTCTTGCACTTCTCCTCCATTCGGTCCATGTGTCCAGCCAGATCACAGGCTGTTATTGGTTCAAAGGCACAACAAACTGATATTTGCTGGTGGAAGGACATGATTTAGATTTAGGTAGTTATAATACTAATGTGTACTGTAATCACAGTAACCAGACGATATATTCTGCTTTCACAGCAATTGAATATAGCTGGTTCAAACATTGAAGCGCACACAGTCGTTACTATGGAAACATTGTCAGTATTTCTAAGAAATCAATGATTTCCAAAATGACTGTTTTTTTAAAGGATGGATTAGTGAAATATGACATTAGTGCAGGGTGATTTTTGTGGTGTCGATGTTTATCCTAGTATGTCGATGTTTATCCTAGTATGATATCCTAGCATAATATGAAAAAATAAATAAAAAATCAACTGACAAGCTAGCCATCCCAGCTACCTTGATGAGAGATCATAAACTAAATGAATGATAAGGCACAACCTGTCTTTTGTATCTGTTCGTTTGGAGTTTCGGAGGAGCTAGATAATATAACATGGTAGTGATGCTGCATAAAACCGCCCTGGACAAAAAAAAACAGACAAATGCCCCCTCCGGATAAAAGCCCCACAATCTAAATACTTTCAAAGTACAGACTGCAAAATATATTGCTGATACGTGTATTAAGTATGTATAAAGTTTGTTAGAAATTTAGATAGCTACTTTACTAATTCTATGTTGAAAAAGTAATCACAACTTTTATTATTATAACATTAACCTTATTCAGTATGACCTCTCTTGGAATGTTAACATAGCTAATATTAGATTGAGCTATTTTAAAGAATATTATCAGAGACAGTTGTTAGAAAGTTATGCTAAGTAGATATGCTGACGATGTTTGTCCTTATTTGACTAAATGTGAACTATGGTTGTATTATATTGACAATTTATTAAAAATAAACTATAACATCCAATGATAACATACCACAACCAACAATGCACAATGGTCATGTCATATATCAGGTCGTAAAGTATAGGCCAGTTTGGTTTAATTAGTTTTAAGTAGCTAATGTTACCAAGTCATTAGGAGTTATTTGATGTGGTAAGCCTAGATTAGCAGCAAAAAAGCAGTTTTCAAAATGTTAACCCATATATATATATATATATATATATATATATATATATATATATATATATATATATATATATATATATATGTATATATATGTATATATATATATACATACATGTTATGTATATCTAAAATAAGTTAGAATAAAAATTATATATATACAATTGATCAATCCAATGTTTAATCATTGGACTTTGATAATAAATTAAAAGTAGATTATCGGACTTTTATAACCGGCATAAAAGGCTAAATATTGATGAGCGAATGCGTTCATTAAAGGATTTTACATAATATGAACATATGACTTGCACTACAACGGGGTGATAAGTTGTGTAAAATTCTAAAACTGTTGTCATAAACAACAGTAATACCTTTCAGACTCTGTTTTTTTTAATAAACCAAAAACTTTAGGTGTACATTGAACCACATTATGAATTAAATAAAGTTATTTTAATGGTACTGTTGCATAAGTAAAATTTTCTGGCTAAAACATTTGCCTGCAGATAAATACATATTTTCTGCCTGGCAATATCATCATCATCAGTGATGTTATTGTTTATAATATGGCCAATGTACTAACATTTCTCAGTGTCAGGTAGTGTATGGTTATTGATAACAACAGGGTGAATATTTTGTTCACCTCATGTTTGTTATCAATGACCATACAGAAAGATTTCTTGGCATTGTATGTTATATCAAACATATTGCCGTACTCGACACAACAATCGATGAGTTTTCTCAACCCAGAAATGCAAGGTGAAAAAACACAAAGATCATCGGCATACATAATATGGTTCATTATGGTGTCTGCATAAACACAACCAATTTGTAGTTTATTCAAATTTACACTTAAATCATCCATGTAAACGTTAAATGATGATAAAAGATGTGGAGAAAGGATTCCACCCTGCTTAACACCATTTGAAACGGTAAACAATTCAGAGAAGCTATGACACCATCTGACAGTGAATTTCTGAGTGCTAGACCAGTAAGAGAATACGAACAATAAAACAAGGACAGCCCCGTTCAATTAGTTTGGTGAATAGTTTACTATGGTTGACTTTATCAAAGGCCTTAGAGGCATCCAACACAGTGACATATAGATGAGCCATTCGTTGTGTAGTGTTGAAAGAGTTTTTTTAATAAAAAAATTAGCATTTCAATTGAGTGATTCTTTATAAATCCAAATTGGTTTACACATGTAGTTAAAACAAGTAGAAACCCTGGATTCAAATAATTTACTAGCAATTGTGGCAAGAGCAATGGGTCGATAGGTGTTGCTATCAGCCATGGTTTTAATTATGGGGGCTATGATCGTAATAGTAGCATCTGGTAAAAAAACGTGAATTAACATGCTGCTATATAACAGTGACATGATAACATGACATTTTTCATTTGCATATTTTAAATGTTCATTACTTACACTATCATAACCCAGGGCTTTGCCTATAGGCATTGCATGTATTATATCTTGAATTTCCATAACAATAACAGTAACAATCATATGATCACAGTAAGCTGTACATTGTTACAGGGTTCATTGATCTTCTTGATTTTGGCTGGAGAGCCAGGTATAGAGTTAAGTAGGGACTGGAAATGATGAAGTCACATATTCTTTACATTTTCCACACCTGCGGCACCACCGACATTACTAGGATTTGGCAACCTGGCATTATTCATATGTTTTATGTCCTTCCAGAAGTTTTTGAAGTCATTATTGCATAGTTTAGAAGATAGTCGTTCAGCTTTAAGAATTTCAGCATTTTTTTCACAAAGTATTGTTGCGTTTAAAATAAGCACATCTAATTTTCATTATATCGTATAAGGGACAGTGATGAGGACACCCAGCAGACTGCCAAATGAGAAAAGATTCTCTAGCAGCTTGATGGGAGTCTCTGACCAGGTCGTTCCAGCCAAAAACAGTATGCTTAGAAGATGAGTTGCTAGCCTTAGTAGGGATTGCCTCAGCAACGTCCTTGAGCGATTTTATAATAATATTATGATTGTAAAGTTTTATAGCAAAGTGGGATGGGCTTCATCATTACAATTAGGGTAAGTACAGCTTAAACTTCAATTTGTTCCTGTATGGAGGCATCTGAAGAAGGTAATAACTTGGCAGATGTAGTAAAGCAGATTATGCAACTACACAGAGTGAGGCCTTGTGGACATTGTCTAATGTCTTTATATAAGATAAAATCATGTACCCTCTGTTAAGACAAGAACCCAAATTGATTTGAATAGAACACGTTTGAAAGAATTTACAAATATAAACATCTATATAAATGTATATGTACCAGATAAAAAAAATAAAAAATACAATTTAAATAAAAAAATCAGATAATTTTTTTTTAATCATTATTTTTTTTAACCCTGCTAGTGATACACTATAATATATCAAATTAAAGGAAAACATAAGTACTCACTTTCTTTGTTAGTTTGCCGTGGTCAAAGGTAAAATTTTTGTTCCCTGTTTTTAAATTTTTTTCCCACCCGCCTTCCTCATCTTCACCTGTTTAAGTTTTATTTCTGATTAGGTCAGTCTACCAACTTTGACTGATTAATAATTTCCTAAATGTTTTAGCCTAATGTATGTATAAAAAAAACTGTGTCTGTTATCTGGATTTGTTATGCAATAATAGGCATACTGCATGATTAAACATAGTAATTTTTTTCATAATCATCTGTAAGAGGTTTCATGGTGACGTCTGGTACCTAATGCTTTCCCTTTTTGGGTAATACTTTGTACACAGGATTTTTAGCATTATTACTACATGTATGATGGGGTCCTCGACCTGCGTGTGGTCGGTTCCCCCACCTTTGCTGTTACTTTATGTATTTTCAATTATCTTGACTAGATAACAACATTTTACATGTTATATATTCATAGTGTATTCTTGCATATCCACAGTTGGCTTACTATAAAAGCTCATATGATACAAACATATTTTAGACTTCAGCAAACTAGCCATGTTTCCGAGTCAACATCTCATTAGCCAGTAGTGTTGTCACACATAAAAGTTATTTCCTTATTATTTTCAGATACTAGCTGCCATGGATGAAGTGCATCGACAGGCATTGCGTGACAAACGTTTTATGTTGGTCAGAGACATGGACACTGACGAGATTCTCGATCATATTAATAATATATTTACAGTTAATCAGTCTAATCGTGTGAATGCTGGCACAACGGAAGAAGGCCGTGCAGGATTGCTCTTAGACCAACTGGCAAAACGTGGTCCTAATGCGTTCAAGTGTTTCTGTGATGCGCTTGATGAAACAACTCCGCATTTGGCCGAGGCACTGAGAGATCATGAAGCGTATCCTATCCTATATAGCATTTTGGAGCGTTAGTCAGTAATAGTCAATAATAACACACGTAGAAGACAGTCTACAGCTAAGACGTATGTCCCTAGTACATTATTATTGCCATATTTAAAGTGAAACAAGTCTTTTTTATACTATGCACCTAAAAGAGATAATAGAAACTAACGATGTGCAACTAAAATCAAGAATATCACGCCAGTGGTTTACTCGGAATGTGTTCATTTCTTCCAATGACTGAGGGCTGACATGTTGACCAGCGCAACTGATAAACGCATGCATAGTTCTATGAAATCAAGGTAAACAAACATGTTATTTTGTCAGAAAATAAAAATAAAAAACGTACTGGAGAAAGTTCCACAGAGGTAACTATAAAGATATGAGAAAATACTTAGCAAAGCTAGATTGGAATAACATGCTGAGGAATAAGACTGCAATTGAATGTCGGAACATTCTAAAATATGAAATTGAGAGTATCATTGATCAATTAGTTCACTTGAAATACAAGGAAAACGGTCTAGAAAGAAACATTTGTCAAAAGAAACTATTAGAAAATAGTGTTCAAGCAAACTATGTGGAGGGTTTATAGTCATACCAAAAAAGGATGAAGACTGCAAGTTACAGAGGCACTAAATGCAGCTACAACTGAAATTAGACAATCTAAAAGAAGCTATGAGTAAAAACTAGCATGTAACATGAAACATGACAGTAATAGTGTTTATGCATATGTCAGGAGTAAGCAAAATGTACAAGACAAGGTCGTACCTTTAGAAGACAGTGCTGGAAATATAATATCACAGGGGTTTTTAATGACAGAAGACCTAAATGGATACTTCTGTTCAGTGTTTACCAGAGAGGATATTAGTTCATTACCAGTTCCAGATGCACAATTTCAGGAGGCTAATCTGACTATTTAGGGCAGTTAATTGTAACTCCAGAAATGGTAGCAAATAAAAGATAAGCAATGAAGGATAATAAATCACCTGAAGTGGATGGAATTCTTCCAAGACTACTACTGGAAACAGTGGAACAAATTAGTGTGCCACTTGCAAGAGTGTTGAACTTGTCATTAAAAGAGGGAGTTGTTCCTTTTGAATGGAAAGAAGCAAACATCATACGATTATTTAATAAGGGTTCGTGAAAAAAAGTCAGAGAATTACAGACCAGTGAATTTAATGTCAGTGATTTGTAAATTATTAGAAAGGTTAATTAAAGACCATATGGTGGACTTCCTTGTTAAGCATAAATTATTAAATTCCTAAAAGCGAGGTCATGCTTAACATATATGTTACGTTTTTCGGAAGAAATCACTAAGTGTACAGACAAGGGATGTATCGCCATTTGTTATGTTTATTTTGTGTGAAACACAAGACGGCAGAGCTGGGATAAAAGTATTTAATGACAGTAGTTTTCACATAACGTATATACACGACAAGTCAATTGGCAACAGTTGGGGTACAATATAATAATAATGCATGTATACACAGTGAAACATAAACTGTCCATAAAGTTAGCAACACTAGAATGTTTGCTGATTGTCCCAGCATGCTGTTTGCTAATTGTCCCAGCATGTGTTCTATAAAATAAAACATGTATAGATGGCGACACAATTCTAGTTGTTTATACATTATTATGTATCAACATAGTAAACATATAAGGTGACATTACAGATACCTAAATTTACTAATATGTCGTAGAACAATAGGTGGGATATTAATCATAATTACCTCTCAAGAAACTTGCAGTTTGTTTTGAATATTTCGACTGCATCTCGCAGTCTTCTTCAGCAGACTGAAGTTACGGATGTGTCACATGACATTGGTCATGTGACACAAGGTGGAGTAGGACTGGTGGGAGCTCCTGGCCGACGTCTCGGTTCAGCGTAGGTTTGTTTCTGTGGATGTTAATCGCCTCCTTTATTTTCCTCCTGTGCTAGTTCTCTTCGTGGTCTAGAATATTGACGTCCTTCATAGAGCGCTGATGACCTGTGTTCAGTTTGTGTTCACTTATAGCTGATAGGGGTTGGCGACAAGATAGATGTTCTTTGATTCTTGTGCCAAGTGTTCTGGCTGTTTCTCCTATATAGTGTTGGTCATATTCTGGGCATTGTATGTCATATACTACTCCACACTTTGCTGCCTTTGCTGTTCTGTCTTTTGGGTGTACCAACAGTGACCTCAGGGTGTTGATAGGTTTGTGGTAAACCGGTATGTTATAGGACTTGAAAATCCTTGCTACTTGTTCTGATAGTTTACTAATGTAGGGCAGACCTATGGCATGTTGTCTTCTGCTGGTTTCTGTGGTAGTGTTCTCCTTCCTTCTCGTTGGTTGTGTGGTGTTAAACATCCAAGTTTTGTAACCGTTTGCTTTCAGCACTTTCTTGATGTGGTCAACCTCTGTGTTCTTGTCTTCTCCTTCCGTTATCAGGTTTTCTGCCCTTTGGAGGAGTGTCCTGACTACTGAGCGTTTGTGTTCTAAACAAAATAAAGGAGGCGATTAACATCCACAGAAACAAACCTACGCTGAACCGAGACGTCGGCCAGGAGCTCCCACCAGTCCTACTCCAGCTTGTGTCACATGACATTGGTCATGTGACACATCCGTAACTTCAGTCTGCTGAAGAAGACTGCGAGATGCAGTCGAAATATTCAAAACAAACTGCAAGTTTCTTGAGAGGTAATTATGATTAATATGAATAACCAAGAAACTGGATCATCTATCCATTCAAGGAATAGGTGGGATGTCATTGAAAACGCCAAAGCCTTGATGTGCACAGGAAGTCAAGGCTGTCATCCCACAACAAAATTGTATGTTGTTGGAAATAACATTGGCTAACAGTTATGCTTGTGTTTATGGTAAATTAGTATTAAAATTAAAACATTACAGTCAATTAGTGAAAGAATATATAAAAACAAGTATAATGAGACCTGCCATGTAACAACTACAGCTGGCTTAGACATAATATTTGTTGCTTTCTTGTTTCTTACTTTAACATGTCTAGCAAATTGAGGAAAACAATCCCAGTTGGAACAGGTAGGAGGCATTTGTTGTGTTTTATGGTCCAGCTATTAATGTATATTTTTAGTGTATTTTTAATGCATATTTAATGTATTTTAGTATATTTTAATGCATTTTAAATGCTTTTTTAATATGTTTTAATACATTTTAAATGTAGTTTACTAATGATAAAGCATTTGGTTAAAATCTTCAAATGGAAATATAAAAAAAAATATTTTAATAAATTTTATATTAAATAGTTAAATTTATTTCTTAGATGATGCATCACATCAGCCAGATGAATATGAGGTGAGTGTTTAAAAACTAGAAAGACCATATTGTATGGAAACAACATATAAGCATGCAAACACACGTATACATTTCAGATATACACATGTCACTCACACAAACATGACATGACATGCATGCACACACACATATGCATGTACATATACACATGTCACATAAACACATGCATGCACACAGACAGTCTGACACATGCACACGCACAAACATGCATGTGCACATCACAGCATGTATGCAGCCACACACATGCAGACACGTTTCCTATTCATAATTATCATACAGTACCTGATATAATTGGTGTGCCATAATTTTTAAATAAAATGTAAATCCATAATTTAGAAAATTAAGTAATTGTTACTGTTCTTAAGTCAGTAATATTTTAAGAATGTATTATAATATATTTGTATTAAATTACTACTTATTGCTGTAATGTTCTGTGCTATATATCATAATATCAATGGCAGTGGTAGTATATATTTTTGTAATATTTTTTAATGTATGCAGATGCGGCCACCACCCTCTGCTCCACAGGTCACACATGAGATCCCTAGACAGGTAAGGTATAGGTATTTGGGCTGTTCTCTAATAATGTTAATCAATATGGAGCTCCTCTAAAATAGTTGCTATATTCACATCCTTTTATTTCAATATGAAATTGGTATTTTTGAGGTGAAAATAACAAACTAGGGCAATACAGCGTATATTTGCCAAACATCTTGGGTAACTCTGTATATTGCCGTATAACAAACCAAAATTTTGCCTTTTTTACTTGGTTTATTTTCATTTTTGAAAAACGTCTACGTTTTCATCATGTTGCATTTTAGCATGAAACATTTGTTTATCGTGTTCAGAGATGAGCCTGTGATTAATCAGGTTGTATGGTTTTTAATATAATGTTGGCATTCATGTTGTTAAGGCTCCTATTTTTAGCTAGACTAGTTTTTAGCTGGAGGCCTACTGATTTGTGCTAAGTGCAGTAGCACTATTTCACTGTTCATTCACTAGGTGTCACTACCAAATTCAGACATTACTGAAACTGCGTTAGTTTAGTCAACAACTTAAGTTGTATTTACATCAGATTTCTATGTAAATATAGCCTGCCTAACTCTTGGCCTAGAAGCAAATTCAAACCGCTATAAAACTGAGTCTGAGACGAAACTTAAAAACCATGTAACATGGCCCAAAACAGTATTTCCACCGCTTTCATAATGATAATTTGTTTTAAATAATGCATCCTACAACTATTCGAATGGGATTTTCAATATTTATATTGTATTTTATTTATTGAATTATGCAGTTTAATTTATTAACATTGTGGGTTAGACAATTTCCAGAGACACTAGAGTGGTCACATGATCAATTGGCAGAAAGTAGCAGACATGAAGTGCAACTTTTATCTGCACTGATATATAGCATTTGTTTGATTAATATAAACATTTTAAAGCTCAACAGGACACTACGCATTTGTTAGATGCTCTCACAGCATTTCATATAATATGATTTAAGTATAAATTATTCCTATTGTTTGTAGAATCAAGCGACCCGTGAACGTATACAGCCAAGTGTGGTAGGTCTTATTCTACATCTTCCAAGTCTCTCAATATAGCATGAAATCTGCTTTTCGGTAATTTTTCAAACATCTTCCCGATTTCCAAAAAACCTCCAATTTAGAATGGGAGCCCAGAGTTTTTATTTATGTAAACAACACCAAAAGGTTTGACTCCCGGGACTGAACTAAATACTACCACCTCAACATCCCAAAATGCATTGCTGCCAGATTTGGAGTGGGGCTTTGCCCCTGAAGGGGTAAGACCACTGTTGACCTTCCTGTTTATTGTTTCACATGAATGTAGGGGGTATTAAATTGCGATATGTGAGTTTAAACAATTCATATGATGTGACATAAGTGCAATTGAGCAGGCATATTCACAGGTTTGTTTGTAGAAGCTATTGGCTGTGAAATAGTGCATTTTTAAAGAGTAACAGGCGGAGGGATTTATGGGAATTTTTTTGCTATTGGCCACGTGAGCGCATGAATACATGGTTATGTTTGTCAAAATTGATGGGCATCGCACGTCAGGGCATTTTAGAAGAGCTGGAGGTATGTGATTTTTACAAAACTTGGTCAACATGGCTATGAGATGATGGCAGTTGCTGTGAAACATTTTAAGAATTTTTGATGGTCACATTTTCTTACAATCAGACAAACCGTTAACATGACCACCAATGCAATTCTCTACTTTGGTCTGCCCCCTGAAATTACCCATCGAAGTAAGCAAAAAAGTAAGCATTTATTTATAGGAATGATGCCAAGACTAAAACAGTATCTAATGTTCCTGTGGCTGTGGTTATGGAATGGCTAATGAAAGCAATTTTACTTGGGGCCTTCCCATGCCAGAAACCCCCAAAGGGTGAATAAAGGGCAATTATTTATGGAAATGATACCAAGGCTAAACATTTTATGATGGACCATATATATACATATATTTATGATGGACCATCTGTATGTTTGTGAATTTGATGTGTTGATATATTTATATATATATTTATATATATATATATATATATATATATATATATATATATATATATATATATATTTATGTCCCCATATTTGAATAAAAAAGACAACGCATTCGACACATCATGCACACACTATTATGCAACTTCCGTGCACAGTACGCATGTCCGGAGGAGCAAATCATATGAGTCGATTGATGGCCACAGTGTGGCACCACTGTTATATTCACACGACTGTTTCCTGCGTGCAGTGTGCGGTCCGTGTGTTCTGGTGTCAAGTTTATGGGGGGAATAAATTAAGAATGAATTTAAATTATGATAGTAGTTATTAGCACTAGCTGTAATTTAGCACTATGCCTGCAAATACAAGGCCAAGGAAAGTCTTAGCATAGTTTTTCAATAGTTTTTTTAGATGCACCAAAACAAAACGTATGCGGTACCATAAAAAATATACAGTATGTACCGCATACCATGTAGTGCCATGTGGTACACAACACATCTTTTACCAACCAAATGATACCGCATTTATGTTTTTTATGATAATAATTATTAGCAAAGTTATGATTGTTTAATGGAGCAAATTACACAAAATTGTATGCTCTGCAGAAGTATTCACCACACTCAGAGTCAAAACAGGCTTGGCTTAGAGTGCATATGTGGTAATCCAGGACCATGTTATATTAGTCATTGTGGATTATCATATTTTTTATGGATTACTGAATTTAATACCTTGGTAATCCATCTGGATTACTAGACATTTCTTCTTAAAGTAGCTGGGGCAGCTACCTTGTCAGTTGATTTTTTTTCCTCATAACATGCTAGGAAATATTGAGCTGAACGTTGACACTACAAATAATCACCCGGCACTAACGTATTTCACCAATCCATCTTAAAAAACATTTTGGAAATTCTCCTGACTTCTTAGAAACACTGATGATGTTTTCATAGTAAGGACTGAGTGTGCTTCGATCTTCCAACCAGCTTTATTTGTTCGCCGTAAACGTGGAACATATCATCTGGTTTCTGTGATTCAAATGCACATCCAGGGGTAGAAATTAACTTTGCTGGGCAGTGGACCACAGGATCACTAGCTCTGGAAATCTGGTAGTCCTGCCAAATTTCTGGTGGTCCATAAAAGATTTAGTGATTTGTTACAAAATAATGCACGAATACATTATTTTTATGTTATTTAGATTTGACATACTGTATAAGTAAAGACAATGTTACTGATATAAAATTATGACAGAATAAAAAACTCATGTCATGCTGAGTGCAATTTAAAATTGGATGTGGCAATTTTTGCTACGCTCAACATATGTTGAAAAAATCTGAAGAAAACTTTGTCTATGAGATCGTTATAATAAATCATTAAGAATTATTTAATCCATTGATTGCAAAAGACTAAACATTTAGCAAAAAAAGACGCTACAGCACAATTCCTATGGAGTTCGGAAGCCACGCGGACACTGTATGACATATATATATATATATATATATATATATATATATATATATATATATATATATTGTGTTTTGCAGCAAAACACGTTTACCTCCCCCACTATCAACTAGATGGCAGCACAACAATAGTTTTAACTCAGTTTACGTGATTTTGGCGCATACACGCTTCAAATGTATAAACAAGTCGGGGCTTTTGTTTGTTGATATCTTTCCTGTGGTGATTATTACGAATAGAAGCGTACATGTGTGTCTAATGCAGTGAAATGTGTCGTATATTTAAATTACATCAATAATAACTGCACTCTCATCACAGAGCCACGCTTCCGGTAACAAGGCAATCTGTCCCCATATGTCTAACGCGAGATCAGAATTCTGACGGGAGATCAAGCGATATTTCAACATTCAGTTTTTATCGGTGAACTGGTGCGTTTTCCAAGTCATGTTACATCATGACTGATGTTGGCAAGTCAGTGGCGCAAGTGCGTTGGTCGGTGTGTCATAGAGTATCACCTGTGTTTTATCAGCCAATATAAACACCGTCGGGTTCTTTTGGCACTGGCTCACGGGTGAACAAAGTAATTGTTTCGTAGACTCGGGCCACCAGACCACCTTTATTTTCGAACCCTGACATCAGTACTACATGTGCTTAACTAAATCATGTCCTTAAACCAGCAAATATCAGCACTAATGTAATTTATTGTGTCTTTGAAGCTAAATAGCATAGTGAATAGTCAGTAACATTGGAATATTGGTTAGAATAAGTATTACTATTATACATATATTGTTCACAAACTTCTTGTAGACATATATTAAGAAACCGTTTTTGTTAACAGAGGTAGTATTTTTTCCCGGTTTCAAACTCAACGAGTGATAAAAGGGAGTTTGTTTACAGGTCGTGAATTCAACTCGTGCATCCAACTGTCGTTTACATTGGCTAATATATACATAAGATAAAGTGATATATTTACTTAAATTACATACGTTTTCGGTAAAAAGGAATCAACAGCAGGATTTTAGCGTAAATTAGTACACACTGATTTCGTTGTTTTGTTACACAGTGTTCTCCGTATTCGCTAGGTGGCAGGTTTTTTTTCTCATGCGAGCTTAATAGAATACATAGTTAGCAAGTATATTAGCCTAAATTGTTCTTTTGATCACAAAAATTATTCAAGGCTAACGTAGCAAACTAATTAAAACTAAATTGTATGATGGCGCCGTGCAAACGGCAGTTAAAGGCCACAAGGCACTTAATTTGTGGCAGTTGCAGTAACTGGGTGGACTTCGTCAAGTCTGGGTGCGAGAAGTCCTGGGCTGAGGTCCAGGCAGATAGTTTTAGTTTTGAGTGTAGGGGATGTACGAAGATGAAGGAACTAGAGGTGGAGTTGGAAGAGCTGAGGCTGATCGTTGTGGCAATGGTGGGAAGGGAACAGGGGGTTGTGCCAGTCGTTCCGGTGGGGGAACAATAGATGATAAAGTGGGGAAAGACACAAGAGATGCTAGGGAGAGCTCACCTCAGCCTGGGAGGAAGCTGAGAGGAGGGAAGGTGACAGGTCGTAGGGAGACAGGACGTAAGGAGACGGGAAGGAAAGGAACGGGAGGGAAGACAACCGGAGTGAAGGAGAGGGGAGTAGGGGAGACAAGAGGGAAGAAGGGAGTGGGGGAGACGGGAGGGAAAACAACCGGAGTGAAGGAGAGGAGAGTGGGAGAGATAAGAGCAAAGGAGTGGGAAGTGGGGGAGACAGGAGCGAAGGAGACAGGAGGGAAGGGGTCAGGACAGAATGTGATGGAAGGGATCGAACGGAAGAGTTATTCTGCAGCAGTGATAGAGGGGGTGAGGAAGAGAGCGAAGGTGTTTGTGGGGGATTCGATAGTTAGGAAGACCGACAGAGTCTTAAACAAGGGAGATGATGTGGTGGTCTGCTTGCCTGGAGCCAAAATAGAGGCGATAACTGAGAGGATAAAAAACATCGTAGGTTCGGGTAAGGGTGCATCTGTTTTAGTACACGTAGGGAAAAATAACGTAGAGAGTACAACTGCCATAGTTAGGAAATATAGGCAGTTGGTCAGAACACTAAAACAGATGCGGGTTGAGCAGGTAATACTGTCAGGGATTTTACCTTTAATGGGCAGGAGGGGTCACAAATATCGAAATTGTCGGGGGATGGCAATTAACATGTTAGTCCAGAAGCTATGTAGGGAAGAGGAAGTTGGATTTGTGGATTTATGGGGAAGTTTTGTTGGGAGGGCTGATATGTACATGAAGGATGGGCTTCATCTAAGTGGAAAGGGGGCAGCAGGGGCGGGGGAGTTATTTTATATGTTAAAGAATCTATTCAGGCTTATGAAATAAAACTAGAAAGGGAAGCAGATTGCGATGAAGCTGTTTGGTGCAAAAAAATTTCAGGAAATTCAAAATTAACTATTGGATTAGTTTACCGAAGTCCAAACATAAACGAAGAGGACAACACAAAAATAAAAACCGCTATAAAGGAAGTTAGTAAAGGGGAATGTATCATAATGGGAGATTTTAACCATGGACACATACAATGGAATTCTATAGAGAGCACAGGGATTGAGGACCAACAATTTCTATTTTTAATCCAGGATAGCTTTCTTACTCAGCACGTGCTAGTGCTAGAACCAACCAGGGGAGAAAATGTATTAGATATAGTTTTGTCATCACAAAAAGAATTAGTGGACAATGTAAACATATTTGAACCATTGGGTAACAGTGACCATAATCAAATACATTTTGACATCAATGTAAAATCAGAAAGTAAAAATAAGAAAACGTTCAAGATAAACTTCCACAAAGGTAACTACAGTCGCGCCTCGTTATAATGCGCCCCGTTATTACGCGGATTCGGATATAACGCGGTCGGTCGTGGACCCCGATTTTCTGCCGCCAGGGGAAAATGCCAAATGGGCCTGCTTAAACCTACTTAGAATTGCTTTGACAATTCTCAAGAAACATTAGGCGAACAAATGTCAATGAATGAGTATCAATGGGTTGTTTGTCTTGCGCTGTCGCCGACATCAATCGCTGTCGACGGTTTGTAAATTGCAATCGAGATTCATAAATACGCCTCGCGTATGAATCAGATTAACAGTTTTAAATGCATTTAGTATGCAATACCAACATAACACTTAGGTGAAATGACATGCTTCAATTACATCCTAAATTTAACCGTTTTCGCGACGCGAAACCAACATGCCAAATTCCTAACCCAAGGCTCTACCGGTGCGCAAAAAATACGAATTCGTCATCCGCATATGAAACGATGAATCGATGTCAAGTGGTGCGTAATAAATTTGCGCTTTGGTCGAGATCGGTTCAAAGACGAAGTGAAACAATTATTAATTCTACCTATTGTCATTTTCTGTGTTTTATCAGCTTACATACTACAGGGTCCGTACGGGGCCTTGAAATCCTTGAATTTCACCAACTCAAAATCAAGGCCTTGAAATCCTTGAATTCAGGCATGCAGCCTTGAAAAGCCTTGAATTTTGACAAGGCCAGAAGTAAAGATTAACAGACCACATTATGCTTGGTACGGGTAGATATTGACCTTTTGTTCACCGAGCGTAGTTCGAATATTTTTTCGAAATGGGGAAGTCGAGATTTCAAGACGACTGGCTAAAACATCCTAAGTATAGCAAATGGCTCGCGCGAAATCCGACAAATGTTTTTTTGGCACATTGCCGGATATGCAAACGTTCGTTTGATGTGAAAGCTATGGGAGAATATGCCGTTAGAAGCCACAGCGCTGGCAAAAAACACGCTGATAATATGAAACTTCAAAATACGAGCTGCGCGGGAACCTCAATAGTGACATTATTCGGCAATACCAGACCACAGGAATCTACAGGTATGCGTCTATGATACTTTGTGATAATAATAAGACATGTGTTTTATGATATTACAGAGTTATCTTAATTAATAAGCAAAGACAATTGCATGTAACTGTCCACGTTAATGGGCGATATTTCGCTGCGATGCGGTTGTTGACGGACGTTCTGTCGATGGCGCAGGTGAATATGTGGCGCCACCTAGCGAATGCGCCAATACATACTTTACATGAATAGTTCCAGCTGTTTGTTAATGCGCGTCAACGCAGGCTGGTGTCCATGATTGACAAGAAAACAATTATCAGTTAGGTTCATGTACATAATACGGAAAGGATAGGTTGACAAATAATATTTTGTTGGACATGTCATAATTATACTATTTATAGGTGTATACATATGTAATATATATATATATATATATATATATATATATATATATATATATATATATATATATATATATATAATTGATAATCATGTATATACTGTGTACAATATTATATTCAATGAGATAGCAATTTGTCTAGTGTTTGTACTGTGTTGTAGAACCTACACCTTCTGGAAGTGCCACCATGTCAATGCCTGTAACACCTGCATGTCTTCAGTCATCGGGGAACACTGCATCCATCGCAAGTCATGTGACAACCGACGATCACTGGCGTGCAGAAGTGCTGTGGGCAATGAAAGTCGTGTCGTCTCACTACTCATACGTTAGCTGCATGGAAACAGACAGACTGTTTCAGCTTATGTTCCCAGACAGCACCATCGCAAAGTCGTTCAGCTGTGGTGAGAAGAAGAGCGCCTATATCATCTGCCATGGACTAGCTCCATATTTCAGCCAGCAACTGAAGGACCAGGTGCGGTTGCTTGACAGTTTTGTCATCCTCTTTGAGCTTCAACCACTTCACTCAGAACAAACAGATGGACATACACATCAGGTTCTTTGATGATGGTAGAAATGCAGTGCATATCCGATACTTCACCAGTGCCTTTCTTGGCCATGCAACAGCTGCAAACATGGCTGATGTGTTTGTTGAGAAGTGTGGTACAATGAACCTATCGAACATGATCCAGCTGTCCATGGATGGGCCAAATGTGAATTGGTCCTTCTACCAAAAGCTGATGTCTGAGGTGTACGGTGACCGCTCACAGAAACTGATTGACATCGGCAGTTGTGGCCTGCATGTGGTCCACAATGCATTCAGAGCTGGTTTCGGAGCAACTGGATGGGATCTGAAGTCATTTCTCAGTGCACTGCACTGGATTTTCCACGAAACACCCGCCAGGCGAGAAGACTTCACCGCAATTACGGGAACAACAGTGTTTCCCATGAAGTTCTGTATGCACCGGTGGGTAGAGAATGCGCGAGTGGCATCCCGTGCATTGCTGGTACTTGGTCATGTACGAAAGTACGTTGATACCATCACCAAGTACCCAAAGAAGTACAATGTCCCTGATGGAAAAGCATTCACGACCGTGAAGTCAGGCTGTGCTGACTCACTGATGCCTGCACGCCTGATGTTTTTCGAGTCAGTTGCGAGGCAGTTTGACCAGTTTCTGGTCAAATACCAGACAGACAAGCCAATGGTCCCCTTCCTTTGTGGTGACCTTGACGTGATTGTGCGAGGATTATGCCAGCGCTTCATGAAGCAGTCAGTCTTAGACGAGGCCACCTCTACAGCACAGCTGGCAAAGCTCAACATTGATGATGTTGATTCACATTTGCCTCACTCCCAAATTGACCCTGGATTCTGCGCAGCGAAGAAGCTGAAAGAGTTGGCAGCTGTCACATCTGTCAAGCAGAAGCTCAGTGAAAGAGAGAGAATGGCATTTAGAATGGAGTGCAAGAAAGGGCTTGTCTGTGCCACACAGAAACTCCTAGAGAAATGCCCAATCACATACACCATGACGAGAAACTTGACGTGTCTCGACCCTCGGTTGATGGCTGGCAGGAAGGACGACTGCATTGCGAAGTTTGGCAGAGTGTTGCACAAGTTGTCGGATCTGCACGAAGTCCTAGATGCGCATTGCGATGCCATCCAACAGCAGTTCAGAGCCTTTGTGAATGAGGTGGTTCCTGCCAACTCCACCACATTCAAGGATTTCAACCCAGACAACGAGAGATTGGATACATTCCTTGCAGTCTACCTCAAATGCACACAGTATGAGAAGCTGTGGATGGTGACAAAGAAACTGCTCATCCTCTCTCATGGGCAAGCCACTGTCGAGCGTGGTTTCTCAACAGTCACGTGGCTGTTGAGAACCTGAAGGAGGAATCCCTTGTCGCACAGCGCATTGTGCACGATGCAATCACAACAGCTGGTGGTGTGTGCCAAATGCCAGTAACCAAATCAATGCTTTCCTATGCACAGTGAGCACGACAAAGGTACATGGCGTACTTGGAGGCTGAGAAGGAGAAAGTTCTGAAACAGAACATTGAGCAAAACTTCAACTCGAAGCGAAAGCATGAGAGTGAGGAAGCAGAGAAAATGGAGGCCAAGAAGAGGCGGCTCAACCAGGACATAGCAGCACTGCTGAAGTCAGCTGATGAACTGGCAACCAGTGCTGAGTTGACAGCAGACTTGACACTCCTGGCAAAATCCAAACAAATCGCAAGCACTGAAAGACCTGCAGTGATTACTGTAACTGGTGACAGATGTTAAACTGTACGTTGTCCGTTTCTAGAGTGCAGTTTGCAGTATTAAATTTTTTACCTTAAATGGTCTTGAAGTTTTCTTTCCTTAGCCTTGAAATAGCCTTGAAATAGCCTTGAATTTGGTTTCTGTCATGGTGTACGGACCCTGATACTACGTTTGTCAAATCATATATGTTTTCGGCTGCTCAGATCCAGGTTATTATTTTCGATTCGTAGGCCTATTGCCTTGGCCAGTACATCATCATCGTAGTAGATCTATTCCATAAGGCATAACTATATACATACATGTGTTTTATTCAGTTCAATAATCATCAGGGTGTGACATTTAAAAATAATACACGTTGATGCTAGCATAAAAAGTTTAACAAGTTCTATAAACTGCATGTTGGCGTATAGGACAGTGTTGCAAGCACATAGGGCTTCGACAGCGTTCAAGTACTTGGTGCAGCGAGCAGCGATCGCTGTTGTTTAGTAGCTCCCTGGTGGCAGATATGGGAACACTTAAGGCGCCTCGCTTACAGCGCGGTCCGATATCGTGGACCCCGACCACCGCGTTATAACGAGGCGCGACTGTACAAAGAAAATACTTAGCAAAGCTAGATTGGAATAACATGCTGATGAATAAGACTGCAATTGAATGTTGGAATATTCTAAAATATTAAATTGAGAGTATCATCGATATATTTGTTCCCTTCCAAAAACAAGGAAAACGATGTAGAAAGAAACACTTGTCAAAAGAGGCTATTAGAAAAATAGTGTTAAAACAAACTATGTGGAGGGTTTATAGGCGTACCAGAAAGGAAGAAGACTATGCAAATTACAAAGAGGCACTTAATGCAGCTACAACTGAAATCAGACAATCTAAAAGAAGCTATGAGCAAAAACTAGCATGTAACATAAAAAATCACAGCAAGAGTTTTTATGCATATGTCAGGAGTAAACAAAACGTACAAGACAAGATTGGACCTCTAGAAGACAGTGCTGGAAATATAATATCACGGGTTTTTAATGGCGGAAGACCTAAATGGTTACTTCAGTTCAGTGTTTACCAAAGAAGATATTAGTTCTTTACCAGTTGCTGATGCTAAATTTCAGGAGGCTAAATCTGACTATTTAGGACCGTTAGTTGTAACTCCAGAATTGGTAGCTAAGAAAATAAAGGCAATGAAGGATAACAAATCACCGGGAGTGGATGGGATTCCTCCAAAATTACTAATGGAAACAGTAGAACAAATCAGTATACCACTTGCAAGAGTATTCAACTTGTCATTAAAAGAGGGAGTTGTTCCGTTTGAATGGAGAGAAGCAAACATCATACCATTATTTAAACATGGTTCGAGAAATAAGTCGGAGAATTACAGACCAGTGAGTTTAACATCAGTGATTTGTAAATTATTAGAAAGGTTAATTAAAGACCATACGGTGGACTTTCTCGTTAAGCATAAATTATTAAATTCATCTCAACATGGATTCCTTAAAGCGAGGTCATGCTTAACAAATATGTTATGTTTTTTGGAAGAAATCACTAAGTGGATAGACGTGGGATCGCCAGTAGATATTATCTACTTAGATTTTCAGAAAGCTTTTGACAAAGTGTTACATCAAAGATTACTACTTAAATTAAAAGCCCATGGTATCGGGGATAGCATAACTAACTGGATAGAACAATGGCTGACTGACAGAAGACAACGAGTTGTAGTAGATGGAGAAGTTTCAAATTGGAAATCGGTTTTGAGTGGGGTACCTCAAGGATCAGTATTAGGACCTATATTATTCTTAATATATATCAATGACTTGGACAACAGTATAACAAGTAACGTACTGAAATTTGCGGATGACACAAAACTGTTTAGAAAGGTTAATACTATTGGTGATAATTAACATTTACAAAACGATCTAGATAGATTAGTGAAATGGTCTGAGAAATGGCAGATGTTGTTAAATTTTGGGAAATGTAAATGCCTACATACAGGACATAGGAACTTGAATGTAAACTATGAAATGGGAGATACTGTTCTGGGTACTACTGTAAAAGAAAAGGACTTAGGAGTTACAATAAGCGCTGATGAAAGTTTCAGAACAGCTTCAAAGGGTAATTAAATTCTTGGATTGATTAGAAGAAACATAACATACAAGGGAAACAAGTTAATTATACCTCTTTATAAAGCAATAGTTAGACCTCATTTAGGATGCTGTATACAAGCATGGAGACCATATCGTAAGAAGGATATAGATACGCTTGAACGCATACAAAGGAGAGCAACTAAAATGATTCCAGAACTGAGAGACCTTAGTTATGAAGAACGCCTGAAAGAATGTGGTTTAACAACTCTAGAGACAAGGAGGTTAAGAGGAGATCAGATTGACGTTTTTAAGATATTGAATGGGTATGAAAATATTGATAGAAATATGTTTTTCTCACTCAAGAAGGATAGCAGAACTAGAGGACATGAGGTAAAATTAGTAAAGGATCAATGTAGATTGGACATCAGGAAGCACTCGTTCTCACAGAGGACAATAAATTAATGGAACAAATTGTCTACAGATTGTGTAACTGCTAGCAGCGTGAATATGTTTAAAAACAAGGTTGACACATATCTCAGGAGAGCGGGTTATAAGTAGATGAACATTGTTGGACTCTCGATAAGCCAATGGCTTCCTTGTCCACTTGCCATATGGGCCTTTGGCTTGGATGGCAAATCTTGTTAAATATGGAAACTGCCAAATAGATGTGACCCCAAAGATAATGGACTAATCAAAATGACCCTAAATACTCCCTGCCATGTGTTTGTCAGATGGCTGGCGTAACCTGATACTGTAGACAAAAACACGTTACAGATACAGATTCAGGGGCCACTGTGGCGGCAAATTAAGGGAACATGTAAAACGCCAATGAAAACCATAAATTTCAACAACAAAACAAGCAATTGTTGATATTGTGTTTTTATCAGTAACCAAAAAATGATGCTCAATTTAACTTTTTAGAAAAAATGCAACACTTACTAAGCTTCAATTTGGCATATGGACGCATCTTAAATGTAGGCAAAATTACACAAATTTGACATAATTGTGCATTTTACTAAATTTTTTCACATTTACAAATTAAAAAAAAATCTTATAACATAACCAAATACATGAATTTTTTTATTAATCTGGAATGTTATATAGCATTTCAACTACAATCTGTGAAGAAATGGTTAATTTATCTTAAAAACGAACATTTTGTCATGATACTTGTTAAAAAATAATAAATCCCTATCTAATTTTTTCCGCCCGTTAGCAGAGACTACTTTTGTAAAGTCCTAATCATAACAATTAATGAACGAGCATAATCTTTATCATACAAGTGTAAAATTTTACATTTAATAAGGCAATTGAGTTTGGCAACTAGCATTAATGTTTACTAACATATTCATATGTGTAGTTACTGTATATACCATATTTGACTTAATAAACGTACAATACACTTGAACAAAAATTGTGGCCATGAAAAAATGTCAAGGATTCTGTTCTTACTAGTGTACACGAAAACAAATTATCTAGGTTAGGTAACTGTTTAACACTAGTGGTGTCATTTGGTGACTAATGTAGAACAACGGAAAAGTTATGCTAACTGTTTAACGCCAGATGGTGACACTTAAGTTCCACATTAGTCAAATTACAATAATTATGCATCCTGCTGCTTAAAAAATGGGTGTATGCTAATTAGGGCATGTATGCTTAATAGGTCGAATATTGTATAATATATTAATTTATTATTATTAATTTATTGCAAGGTAATGTTTCAAAAAAACTAAGATTGCATTTGTTGTCACACAACTGTAATATTGGTTTGATTGGTGTAGCAACAACCGACCAATGGACCTACTCAGCAAAGTTGGGTAAGGTTCTGTCATGAGATTATACATTCAATATTAATTCATGGTAAATGAATTATCTATGTTCTAGTGCAATTTATATTTTTGAAAAAAATTATCTAGACAGTTAGGTAACTGTTTCACACTAGAAGTGTCATTTGGTGACTAGTGTGGAACAACTGAAAAGTTATGCAAACTGTTTAACATCAGATGGCGACACTTAAGTTCCACACTGGTCAATTTACAATAACTATGCATCCTGCTGCTGGGTGTATGCTAATTAGGGCATGTACACTTAATAGGTCGAATACAGCATATAGTAATTAATACATTCAATACCAATTCACGGTAAATGAAGTATCTATGTTCTAGTGTTATATTTTGGAATATGTGAATGCAATACAAATTAGAACATTTTTATTTATTTAAATTCATATTTAATAACACCTAGACAGATAATGAAAATGTAATGATTAGTGTAATAATTAAATCATTCACTCATCCTTTTAATGGCACATTGCATGTTATCAGATATTGTATAGCTTTTTAGAATATGATTAAAATGTTGTTATTGTTTGTATTATCAAAATGCCAACCCTCAAAATGAAGTTTCTTTTGTCATCTTTTGCTGTCCTAAATCTTCGGACACTACGTGTATATCCTTTCACTTCCCCTGTGCTAAAGTGAAAATAACATTATTTAGAAAATGGAGACTGGCCATTGATGTCTATATTATTAAGTAGTTTGTGACTAATGTATGTTCTATCATATTAGTGTCATTTTTGTATGTAAGGGGCTGAAATGTTGTAAGGTCTGGGGGATGGTTCATTTAAAAATTCCCATGGGGTGGGGATATTACATTGTAGGAGTAGGAGTTCTTAGTTACGCACAATTGCTAGCAGTGCTATGCGTGTTTTCCGGGATTATTCCGAGTTATGTGATCAATGTCAAACGGTACAAACGCTTTGTGAAACTGGCAGTTGTAGACAATTTGTGGGGTAGGAAATTGTCACTGCTTGGCATTGCCCTAAAAAACCTTGTCTAGGTAGTGCAAGAGATTGGTCCCGCAAACAGGTGGGAGATGGGAGGTTGAGAACCCAATCACACAGCGATTTCATGGTGGTTGCCAATGGTGCTTCAAGTCTTACATTTCTTGCAGTAAAATGACGATATCTCAATGACCGCTGCATGGAATTAACTATATTTTATACAGAAATGAATGTGTGAATGAAGAAAGTATGCTGCTAAATTTGCTATGTTACAATTATTTATTGTTTAAATCATAAAGCGAACTTTAAGGAATGGTGACAACAAATAACTTCATAATGCTATAAATTGTATAAAAGGCATAGTTTATGACAGAACAACACAAACACATTGGTAGGAAATGAGCAGTATTTATTATAAACTTGGCGAAAAGGGGCAGCCCGGTCGATTTTCTCTGGGGCCAGCTGTGACACTGAGAGGGCTGACTGCGAAGCCTGGATATTCACGTGACCGGACATGGTTCTGGGCCAGCTACTTGATCGTGATCACGTGACTGCCGCCAAGTGACTAGACAATCCTTGGGCCTGCATCCCTCTGGTTGTCCAGCCCTCCCTAGTTAATGTTGAAGCTGAAAAATCACTGTTCTGCCTGATGGCGGTTTCTCCTATATTTCTCCCAAATCAGCAAAAAAAATCAAACATTTTTATATGTTGTTTACAAACAAAGGACTATGCACAGTACAAACACGGTGGTCATAGGACTTGTCCCACATTCTCATTTTCCTGAAATTCGTAAAATATACAAACAGCTAAAAGTTTAAAGATGAATAATCATGAATTATTCTGAAAATATAGTAAATAGATATCAACTAAAATAAAAACATTATTACAAGTATTCCTGACAATACAGGGTAGCAATTTGGACACTGTCCTGTATTGCAACAAGGAAATAAGTCCTTCTCCCTGTAATTCTTGAATTTTGCATAGCATTTTGCATAATAGGGCATTACATACACAATTTGGGTGTAAATGCTTAGTTCTTTTACATATGTGTTCAAAAAAGAATAGCCACTCATTCACAGGCTGATTTAACATGGAACAACTCTACTGTTTAATAATACATTCATATTCCATTCATGAATATTCATTTTAATACAAAACAATTTTGTAATTAAAATATTATAATAATTTGTTCATGTTCTATGAATTCAGTATTTGTTCATAGAAGTATTATGATACTTTTCATTGTTGTAGCATCAACAGAATCCAACAAACAATGGACAAAATTGGGTAAGTTTAGTTGATATCCTTAAATTACATTAAATTTCAATATACATTCTGGTACAGTCTCTATTTTTAAATACATGAACAAAATATGATTAATGAGTTATTCCATATAAAGTAAACCAAAATGCCTGACATTGGTTGCATTGATCTCTTCATGTTTTTTAAGAATCAGTTTGGTAAAAGCCCTTGGTAAAACAAATGTACCAGTAGCCAGAATTTTAGCATCCTAGGTCAAGTAGTTTTTGAGCTAAAGCAGTTTGAATTTTCCAAGAGGGTTTTCACACATCAATTGTGAGCTAAATACACCTCTAGTAGTTAAATAAAGTATATTAACCCTTTAGACCTCAACCATTTTTAAAAGACACTGGTTCGCCAGTTATTTCACCAGATACAGGAAACCGTGAGGCCAGACCCTGGTTCCCCGGTTATTTCACCAGATATAGGAAAACATTAGGCCAGACCCTGGTTCGCCAGTTATTTCACCAGATATAGGAAAACATTAGGCCAGGCCCTGGTTGCCCAGTTATTTCACCAGATACAGGAAAATATTAGGCCAGGCCCTGGTTGCCCAGTTATTTCACCAGATACAGGAAAATATTAGGCCAGGCCCTGGTTGCCCAGTTATTTTATTTATTATATATTATATTATTATTATTGGTATTTTTGTTAAGCAGAACTTGAAAAACCACACAATAATTCCCAAAACAGTGCTACTGCAAATACTGCTTTCTGCTAACTACTCTGCTAATTTGTTTTAAATTAAATTAAGTATCCTACGATGATAGTTTGATTGGAATTTTCAATATTTATATTGTATTTTATTTACTGATTTATGAAGGTTAGTTTATTAACATGATGGGTTAAACAATTTCCTGAGACACTAGAGTGCAGAATCAAGCGAATCGTGAACAGCCAAGTGCAGTTGGTCTTATTCCATACCTTTACTGACAGTGATTTTCCATTTCTAAAAAAGGCAAAAAAAAATTATTCCACTTAGAAATTTGTTTCCAGAAAAGGTCAATTCCATTTCAAATTATGGATATTCCATTTCAGAATAGGGTCAATTCCATTTGAGATAAAACAATTTTAAGTGAGTGTTTGGCTATTTTCACACAATTGTCGCATTACAACTTGACACCTATGGTCATAGAGTGCTTAGTTTGGTCTTAAATAAAGCCAAGACTTTACCCTAGTCAGAAATGTTGCGAAGGTACATTTCCCAACAGTTCCAATATGTGTACCAAATTTCATTAAAATTACAGGGGCTCAAGAATTGTGTTGGTTGATTTCAAATGGAATGACCCTGTTAGGAAGTCACTGGGTGCTCTCTCCAGGGTACAAATAAATCATTACAAAGCAATAATGGAAAGAAGCAAACATTACACCGCTATTAAGAAGGGATCGAGGAACAAGCCAGGAAATTACAGACCAGTGAGTTAAACATAATTTGTATGTAAATTACTCGAAACATTAATTAGAGACCACATGGTGGAATTCCTTGTATAACATAAATTAATAAATACATCTCAACACGGGTTCCTAAAAGCAAGCTCGTGTCTAGCCAATATGTTATGTTTTTTGGAAGGAATTACAAAGTCGGTAGGTGACGGGTCTCCAGTGGATGTTGTCTACTTAGATTTTCAGAAAGCTTTCGATAAACTGCCACGTCAAAGGTTGTTACTTAAACTAAAACCCATGGTATAGGTAATGATGTAATCAACTGGATAGAAGAGTGGCTTACACACAGAAGACAGAGAGTAATAGTAGATGGTGAGATTTGAAACTGGAAATCTGTTCTGAGTGGGGTTTTTTTTCAATGGCAGGCCGAGTCTGGTTTAACCATTATTGATTGGCCCAATCAAGTCTTACTAGCTGTGCAGCGAGGTTGGCGTTAACACCTGCACAGTATTACTGAATAGAAGAAGAGCCAACACATGAAGGTTCATGAAAAAGTAACTTGAAACTTTATTTTAAATATATAAGCATATAAGTAATATTTGAAGCATCTTAAAGTACATGTGTGCAAATATGTCTAATATGAACAAATATGATTAATTTACAGTCAGACTCAAAATCAAATGTTTGACACTAAGTGTAAAACAAGACAACACATAACAATAAAAGATATAGCGCTCAGTATTATAATTGGTTTTGAAAGTAACACATTGAAATATTACTTCTTTGATAAAACAGCAACCATCCAGATTCAGTATTGCCTATTGGACAAAAAGCAATAAGAATTTGGTGCTCGGACTACTCGACCCACGGACAAATCAGCCTGGGACAATGGTGGGAGTAGCCATGGCCTATGGTAATGGGACAGGTTTCTGCACGCGCGATAATCCGGCTTTTTTCTTCGGAATTCAAATTTTTACCACATTCTGTATGCTAGTTTATGCAAGTAATTTTCTAGCGGTATGATTGGAACTTCTATTAAACATAATTATGAACTTCAGAAGAGAAACATGGTTGGTTTGATGCAAATAATGTATTATTATTATTATTCAGCTATTAAACTGGAATATACTTTTTATTGTATTTGGCTCATTCCAATTTCTAAAGATCTGAAAGAATTCATATGCACACACTTACATGTTCACACATATGACATGTACAAAGTATTTATTATACGTTACGTACGTATTATGTTGTTGCTTTCCTCTTTACCTCTGAAGTCTGGTTGAGGTTGGCATCGATACTGGGTGTCAACTTCCCCTTCACTACCGTATCCACCACTTTTGACTACTCCCTCTATCCCTCGCTGTTGTTCTCCACTCTCCTCCCAACTTCCCAAACCTGCCAAATCTTTCTTCACACACCTTTTCCATGAAAACCGCCACATCGCTGATCTAACCAGACGTCAACTGATTGTAGGCCTCTAAGCCCTTCCACGCCTTCATGTCTTCCATGGTGTAGAAACTCTTAGTAAATATCAAATGAAAAAATCTCATCTTATAAAAAGAAAACTCCGGTTTTTATTTTTATATTACCCGTCGTGGTAAGACATTTTATCGTCTTCAAGATGGGCAGATGGGTCTCTGGCTAAGGGCCTGTACCACAGGGATCAGTATTATGCCCTATGCTGTTTTTAATATACATAAATGACTTGAAAGATGACATATTTAGCAAAGTACTCACATTTGCAGATGACACAAACGTTTTCAGAAAGGTTACTAATGTTACAGATAAACAAAGTTTACAGGGTGATCTAGATTAATTAAACAGTTATTAGTTAAATGGTCAGAATAATGGCAAATGTTATTAAATTTTGGGAAGTGTAAATCATACACATAAGACATGGAAACATGGACGAAGAATATAAAATGGGGGCTGCTTTACTAGGTAGAACCACACAAGAAAAGGACTTATGAGTAACATTTAGTACTGCCATGAAAGTTTCAGAGCAATGTCTGATTGCTGCTTCGAAAGGAAATCAAGTTCTAGGGCTAATTAGGAGAACTATCACATATAAGGAGAAACAGTTAATTGTACCCCTGTACAAAGCAATAGTTAGACCACATTTAGAATATTGTATTCAAGCATGGAGGCCATATCGTAAAAAGGACATAGACAAGCTAGAAAAAATACAACGTAGAGCAACTAAAATGATTCCAGAATTGAGAGACCTTAGTTACGAAAGCTGCTTATTACAATGTGATTTGACAACACTAGAGACCAGGAGACTAAGAGGAGACCAAATAGTAGTGTTTAAAATAGTGAACGATTATGAGGATGTTGATAGGAATATGTTCTTCAAACTTAAAGAAGGCAGTAGAACCAGAGGACACAAAGCTGCATTAGTTAAGGAGTGGTGTAGGTTGGACATGACAAAGAACTCTTTCTCACAGAGGGTGATAAATGAATGGAACAAGCTGCCAAATGATTGTGTTAATGCTAGTAGTGTGAATATGTTTAAAAATAGGATTGACAGCTATTTGATAATGGCGGGCTACACATAGATGTGAAAATTGTTGGACTCTTGATAAGCCAATGGCTTCCTTGTCCACTTGCCATCTGGAACTTGTTAATTTTTTTTAAATATTATTATTGACATTATTAAATATTTTAAAAAGTCCATCAAATAGCGATGAAACATTGTGGATGTGTAACTCATATTTCAGTAATCAGGAAAATTAATGCAAGAGCATAATCTTTATCATACATGTTTTTTTCTTGTTTTATTACCAGCCCATCAATGGACATCTGGAGCCAACTTGGGTAAGTCTATGTTCTCAAGTTATAGTTTAATAGGCTTAATTGCAACAAGTTTTACCTGTAAAACCGTATTTAACCTAGTATGTGTACAATACACTTGGAAAAAATTGGGCCATGAAAAAACGTCAAGGAATCTATTAACTGTTTAACACTAGTGGTGTCATTTGGTGACTAATGTAGAACAACTGAAAAGTAAACTGTTTAACACCAGATTTCAACACTGTTAAGTTGTTCCACACTAGTCAAATTACAATAATTATGGATCCTCCTTATTAAAAAGGGGGTTTACGCTAACTAGGGCATGTATGCTTAATAGGTCTAATATGGTATATATTAATTTATTATTATTAATTTATTGCAGGGAAATGTAATTAACATGTTATAATTATTTAATGTTTCCCAAAACTAAGATTACATTTGTTGTCACACAACTGTAATATTGGCTTTGATTGGTGTAGCAACAACTGACCAGTGGACCTACTCAGCAAAGTTGGGTGAGTTTCTTTCATCATTCACTATTAATTCATGGTAAATGAATTATCTATGTTCTAGTACAATTTGTATTTTTTTATATGTGAATACATTACAAATAAGAAAATTTAGATTTACTTAAATTCACATTTAATAACTCCTTGACATATCAGTAAAATGTAATGATTAGTGTAATAATTAAATCATTCACCCATCTTTTAACAGCACATTGTATAGTTTTTAGAATATGATTAACAATATTTGTTATTGTTTGTATATCAAAATACCAACTCTCAAAATGAAGTTTCTTTTTGTCATCTTTTGCTTTACTAAATCTTCAGACACTGTGTGCATATCCTTTCACTTCCATGTGCTAAAGTGAACATAGCATTATTTAGAAAATGGAGACTGGCCATTGATGTCTATATTATTAAATAGTTTGTGACTAATATATGTTCTATCATATTAGAGTAATTTTTGTACATAAGGGGCTGAAATGTTGTAGGCGTGCCCACGGGTCTGGGGGATGGTTCATTTCAAAATTTCCATGGGGTGGGGATATTACATTGTAGGAGTAGGAGTTCTTAGTTACGTACAGTTGCTAGCAGTGCTACGCGTGTTTTCCGGGATAATTCCAAGTTACGTGATCAACATCAAAAGGTACGAACGCTTTGAGAAACCGGCAGTTGTAGATAATTTGTAGGATAGGAAATTGTCACTGCTATTGGCGTTGCCCTGCCAAACCTTGTCTGGGTAGTGCAAGTGAGAGATTTCACATGGGCAACATTAAAAACATGGCAATTAGTTTATCTTAACACTTGAGGGGTGTCGCAGGAAATGAGAGATGGGAGGTTGGAGCTAAAAATTGGTCGGAGGTGGGAGGCGGGTTCTCAAAAATGGTGGGAGATTGGTCCCGCAAGCAGGTGGGAGGTTGAGAACCCCGTCACACAGCGATTTCATGATGGTTGCCAATTGTGCTTCATGTCCTGCATTTCTTGCAGTAAAACGACGATATCTCGATGACCGCTGCATGGAGTTAACTATATTTTACATAGAAATTAATGTGTGAATAAAAAAATTATGCTGCTAAAATTGCTGTGTTACAATTATTTATTTTTTAAATCATAAAGCGAATTTTAAGGAATGGTGACAACAAATAAATGCCAACTTCACCGTGCTATAAATTGCATAACAGGCATAGTTAATGTTGAAGCTGAAAAATCACTGTTCTGCCTGATGGCGCTTTCTCCCATATTTCTTCCAAATCAGCCAAAAATATCAAACATTTTATTATGTTGTTTATTAACTAAGGACTATGCACAGTACAAAATTGGTGGTCATATGACTTGATAAAGATAAATAATCGTTAATTATTCTGAAAATCTAGTAAATAGATATCAACTAAAATAAAAATATTATTACAAGTATTTATAATAATACAGGATAGCAATTTGGACACTGTCCTGTATCGCAACAAGGAAATATGGGCTGCTGAAATGACTTGGATATACAAAAATTATTCAATTTCTTTTCACCTGGTACACCCGCTGTCTTTTTTTGCATATAATTTTGCATAATAGGGCATTACATACACAATTTGGGTGTAAATGTTTAGTTATTTTACATAAGTGTGCATGAAAGTATAGCCACTCATTCATAGGTTGATTTAACATGGAACGACTCCACTGTTTAATAATACATTCATATCCCTTTCATGAATATTCATTTTAATACTAAATTTTTTTAATTAAAATTTTAATAATTATAATATTATAATAATATTATAATAATTTGTTCATGTTCTATGAATTCAGTATTTGTTCATACAAATATTATGATACTTTTCATTGTTGTAGCATCAACTGAATCCAACAAACAGTGGACACAATTTGGTAAGTTTAGTTGATATCCTTAAATTAATTAAATTTCAATATATATTCTGGTACAGTCTCTATTTTGAAATACATGAACAAAATATGATTAATGGGTTATTCCATGTAAAGTAAACCAAAATGCCTGACATTGGTTGCATTGATCTCTTCATGTTTTTAAGAATCAGTTTGGGAAAAACCCTTGGTAAAACAAACGTACCAGTAGCCAAAATTTTAACATCCTAGGTCAAGTAGTTTTTGAGCTACAGCAGTTTGTATTTTTTGCAAGAGGGTTTTCACACATCAATTGTGAGCTAAATACACCTCTCGTAGTTAAATAAAGTATATTAACCCTTTAGACCTCAACCATTTTTTAAAGACACTGGTTCCCCAGTTATTTCACCAGATACAGAAAAACGTGAGGCCAGACCCTGGTTCCCCGGTTATTTGACCAGATACAGGAAAACTTGAGGCCAGACCCTGGTTCCCCGGTTATTTTACCAGATACAGGAACACTTGAGGCCAGACCCTGGTTCCCCAGTTATTTTATTTATTATATATTATATTATTATAATTGGCCAGAACATTCGGGCACGATATTCAATGTGTTCTCTAAACTATCCACCAGAGTGTTTCTCTTGAATAGATTGAAATACGCTGCTACATGTATGTTTGCATCGCATTATGCATATTAATAAAACAAATGTAACAACATATAGCATCTTTGTGTCTGTATAGATTAATAGAGAGAGATGTCGTGTTGCTCTGACATGAACACTGATATGGATAAATACAAAACATATACCACTTAAGAGATGTGTATTTAGCACACAATTGGAAGCCCCTCTCACTAATGATTTATTGAACAAGTCGTGCTTTCTGACCTTAATGCACATTAACTGTTAGAAGCATTTATGTTCTAATTGTGGTTATGTGATATGCACATTGCAAATAACAATTCCACCAAATTTTATTTATACGGGTCGATTAGTTCATGAGACGTTAACCTATGACATATAAAAAATGTTGTAGCTCGAACATTACTGGAGCGAAAACGCTCAAATTTGGGTTACAAGCTTTTCATGCTTTTTATTTAACCTATTGATTGAATTCACACGGAATGATAGTAATAAAAAAGTACTACTGTTTAAAAGTCATTCATATCTTATTCGTGAGTATTTATTTTAATATAAGAACTATAATTAAAATGTTATAATAATTCTCATGTTTCAAGAATTCAATATTTTTTCCTTCAAGTATAATTATGTTTTTATTGTTGTAGCAACAACAGAATCCATCAAACTATTGGGTAAGTTTATGTCCTTAAATTAAATGTAAACAATTCACCATAAATGTAGGAATTGTAATTTCAATATATATATATATATATATATATATATATATATATATATATATATATATATATATATATATACATACATATATATATATATATATATATATATATATATATATATATATATATATATATATATATATATATATATATATATATATACTAGTACAATATCTAATCTGATGTATATCACTGCATAGTTTATGGTCAAAAAATTACAAACATACATGGCAAACCAACATTACAGGCTCATAATACTGCTGGATAGGGTGGTTGACCAATAGAAGGCGCTGTCCCTAGTACATAGCTGACTGGGAGCGTGCATGCATGGCCACTTTGTCTTGCACCACCAGCAGAGAAGACATCTACCAACCTCCTGCTCCAGTAGAGTGAATAATAGGCTGTTCTGCCTTTCTCTTGTTGCAGACCCAGGATAGTCTGGTCACGTGTCAGTAGTCAGGTGATCATGACCGAGTAGCTAACATAGGACCCCGTTTGGTCAATTAAACATCCGTTCACTTAACAGTCTGCGTCTTGCGGCCAGTGATAGGCTGGCTGGAATCTTTTGGAGTCATCTATGTTTGCAGCTAGACTGCCGTTGAACCCAGGATATTCTGGTCATGTTTTTGCAGTCGTGATCATGGCCAGTTAGATGACCCAGGAAGATGTCTGGTCATTTGAACATCCAGGTCTCGCAGCCTATCCTTGGGTGTCACAGCTGGCCCCAGAAATGTCTTCCTGGGCTGTCCAATTTATTCAACATCAACAAAATATGATGAATAAAAGACTAGTATTACTTTTTTTAAATATTCATATTTCAGTCATGAATATTCATTTTAATACAAGAACTGCAATTAAAATGTTACAATAATTTTCATGTTTCATGATTTCAATATTTTTCATGGAAGTATAATGATGATTTTTGAGTAGCAACAACAGAATCCACCAAGTATTGTGGTAGCACTGCATAGTTTATTACAGAACAACTGGCAAAATCCAAATGATTTGTTTCACCTTAATGCACATTAACTGTCAACAGCATGTATATTCTAGTTATGGTTATGTGATATATACATTGCAAAGAACAATTAATTCATGAGATATTAACCTATGAAATATAAATAACGTCGTAGCTCGAAATCTACTGTAGCGAAAATGCTCAAATTTGGGTTGCATGCTTTTCATTGAAGAAATCAGCACAACACCCATTAGTTGAATTCACATGGAATGACCCTAATAAAAGTATTATTGTTTAAATGTAATTCATATCTTATTTTCATGTTTCGCGAGTTCAATATTTGTTCATACAAGTATAATTATGCTTTTTATTGTTGTAGCAACAACAGAATCCACCAAACTATTGGGTATGTTTATGTCCTTAAATTACATTAATTGTAGAGAATTCACCACAATAAACGTAGGAATTTTTAATAGTAACCAGCATTACAACGTAATAATGCTGGATAGGGAGGCTGACCGACAGAGGGAACTGTCTCCAATACATTGCTGACGGGAGCATGCCACTTTGTCTTACAGCATGATAGAGAAGACGTTTACCCACCTACCAACCCCTGCTCCATCAGCATGACTCATAGGGTGGTCGTCATTTCTCTGGCTACATGCCCAGGATAGTCTGGTCATGTGGAAACAGTTACGTGATCATGACCGAGTAGCTATATAACCTAGGACCACGTCCGGTCACTTAAATGTCTGGGTCTTGCAGCCAGTGATAGACTGGATGGAATCTTTTGGGGTAAACTTTGCTTCTAGATTGCAGCAGAACCCAGGATAGTCTGATCACGTTTACGCAGTCATATGATCATGGCCAATTAGCTGACCCACGAACACGTCCACTCAAGTGAACATCATAGTCTTGCAGGCTGTCCTTGGGTGTCACAGCTGGCCCCAGAGCGGTCTGGCTGGGCTATCCTATTTATTGCCATGTATGTATTTATGTATCAATCAATCAATCAATCAATCAATGCGAGTTTATTTGGTTACTCATTTACAATGTTGTTACAGGTATGGTCATAAATAATTTGATTGATTCTCTGGAAACCCCAAGGGGCTTATTGCGAGAACCACCCATGATTACTTATAGTAATCTTGTCATGCATGGAATAATGCTGCAATTATTGGCAATTATGTTAATAATACTAGCTATCAAGAAAATGAAAAATTACAACTTGGCGTCTTGATCCAGCAATCTAGTACAATCTAACGACTTGTTAATTGAACAATATAGTGAATATTCGTTAGTATATGCAAAAATATGTTAATAATAGTAAATGTGACGCATATAGAAAATTACAAGTGGTTGTAATCCATCATTCTAGCATAATATAACAACGTGAGGCAAAATGATAGTTGAACAACATAATGATGATTCGTTAGTATTTGCAACAACAACAAAATGTATGTATGCATGCATGCATGTATGTATATATGTGTGTATATATGTATATATATATACATACATACATACATACATACATACATATATATATAATTTTCGTGATGCACAATTTAAATATTTTTCATTCAAGTATAATAGTGATTATTTTGACTGTTGTAGCAACAACAGAATCCACCACACGATGAACAAAATTGGGTAAGTTTCTGTCCTTAAATTACGTTAAATGTTAACAATTCACCATAATAAATGTGGGAAATTTATTTCAACACCCATTGGTTGAATTCACATTCACCAATAAAGACAACTATTACTGTTTAAAACTAATTCAGATCACATTCATGAGTATTCATTTTAATACAACAGGAACTATGATTAAAATATTACAGTTATTTTCATGTTTCACTAATTCAATACTTTTTCATGCAAGTATGAAAATGTTTTTATTGTTGTAGCAACAACAGAATCCACCAAGCTATTGGGTAAGTGTATGTCCTTAAATTACATTAATTGTAGACAATTCACCACAATAAATGTAGGAATTTTCATTTCAATAGATATATATATATATATATATTATATTAACCAACATTACAGACAGGTAGTAATGCTGGATTGGGAGGCTGACCAATAGAGGGAGGTGTCCCTAGTGTGTAGCTGATGGGCGCAAGTCACATGGCTACTTACAACAAAATAGAGAAGATGTCTACCCACATACCAACTCCCTGCTCCATCAGCATGACTCATAGACTGGTTGGCATATCTCTGGCTGCAAGCCCAGGATCGTCTGGTCACTTGGCAACAGTCATGTGATCATGATCGAGTAGCTAACCTAGGACCACGTGCGGTCACTTAAACGTCTGGGTCTAAAAATGTTTTCAGGCAAATGTAATGATGATTTTGATTGTTGTAGCAACAGCAGTATCCACCAAACAATGCACCAACTTGGGTAAGTTTCTGTCCATAAATTAAATTAAATGTAAACAATTGACCACATTGTAATTTCAGTATATATATATATATATATATATATATATATATATATATATATATATATATAAATATATATTCTAGTACAATCTCTAAGTTGAAGTATATCACTGCATAGTTTATGACAGAAAAACTTACCAACATATGTGGCAAACCAACATTCCATGGTTCATAATACTGCTAGATAGGGTGGCTGACCAATATAGGGCGCTGTCCCTAGTACAAAGCTGACTGGGAACGTGCGTGCAATGCCATGCATGGCCACTTTGTCTTGCACCACCAGCAGAGAAGACGTCTTCCAACCTGCTGCTCCAGTAGCATGAATAATAGGCTGTTCGGTATTTCTCTGGCTGCAGATCCAGGATTGTCTGGTCACGTGGCAGCAGTCACATGATCATGACCGAGTGGCTAATCAAGGACCTTAAACGTCCAGGTCTTGCAGCCAATGATAGGCTGGCTGGAATCTTTTGGTGGCAACTTTGCAGTTATATTGCCGCAGAACCCAGTATAGTCTCGTCACATTTTCACATTCATGTGATCATAGCCGATTAGCTGACCCAGGAATATGTCCGGTTATTTTTTCCTGGAAGTATAATGATGATTTTGAGTGTTGCAGCAACAACAGAATCCATCAAGTATTGTTATAGCACTGCTTATTTTATGACAGAATAACTGGCCAAATCAGAATGATTTTTTCACCTTAATGCTCAGCATGTATGTTCTAATTATGGTTATGTGATAGATACATTGCAAAGAACAATTTCACAATTATTTTTATATAGGTTGATTAGTTCATGAGATTGAATTATGTCGTAGCTCGAAATCTACTGGAGCAAAAATGCTCAAAATTTAGCTAAATGCTTCTCACAGAACTAATTTTTTTTTTAGAAATCAGTGCAACACCCATTGGTTAAATTCTAATAAAAACGTATTACTGTTTAAGACTTGTATCTCTTTCATGAGTATTTATTTTAATACAAGAGCTATAATGAAAATGTTATAATTATTTTTATGTTTCACAAATACAATATTTTGTCATACAAGTATAAAGATCTTTATATTGTTGTAGCAACAACCGAATCCACCAAACTATTGGGTAAGTTTATTTCCTTAAATTACATTAAATGTAAACAATTCACTACAATAAATGTAGGAATTTTTTTTCAATATATATAATATATAATTCTAGTACAATCTCTAATTTGAAGCATATTGGTATCACTGCATAGTTTGACAGAACAACTGACCAACATACCTGGCCAATCAACATTTATCTGGCTGCAGGCCCAGGATAGTCTGGTCACGTGGCCGCAGTCACATGATCATGAGGGAGTAACTGACACAGGACCATGTCCGGTCACTTTAACGTCCGGGTCTTGCACCAATGATAGGCTGGCCGGAATCTTTTTGGGTTGACTTGGCACACAGATTGCTGCAGAACCCAGGATGGTCTGGTAATGTGGCCTCAGTCATCTGACAATGACCACGTAGCAGACCCAGAACCATGTCCAATCACCTAAACATCCGAGTCTCACAGCCTAACCTTGGGGGTCACAGCTGGCCCCAGAGAGATCTGGCCGGGCTGTCCCATTTATTGTCATGTTGGTGTAATGGTGAATAAAATAATAAAATTATCTATATTGTTTTATTCCAAGAAATGTCACGCCCCGAGAATTTATAAGTTTTTTGAAGGTAGCTTTCATTTTACAGCAGATTATGTAGTTTTTGAAAGCATGTTTTATGTTGTTCCTTGTGCTTGCAGGGTCCATATCCAAACCCACAACCCTGCGCACAGCCAAACGTAGTAAGTTCCTGTCATTTTATTAAGCTTAGGATGCAATACCTGTTACTTAAACATTGTAAGTAGTATGATTACCACTTGAAGATATATTATTTAGTATAATCTGTACTATGAAATCCATGAAACAAATGTTATTAATAAAAAATAGTATTGCTGTTTAACACACATTCATGAATATTAATATTAAAAGAAATGTATATATATATATCTGGCTAAAGGCCTGATTAGTAAGAACATTGAGAATGACACGAACATATATCATTAAAATTTAATGGTGAATTATATAATTAAATTATCCATATTTTTATTCCAAGAAATGTCATGCCCATTTCAAGAAATCTAAAATTTATTGAGATTAGCTTTCATTGTGATAGCACACATCACATCATGTAGTTTTTGAAATAATATGGTGTGTCTGATGTATCGTGTAATGTTGTTCCTTCTGTTTGCAGGTTCCATATGCCAACCCACAACCGTGGCCACAGCCATATCCAGTAAGTTCCTATCGTCTTAACAAGATTTAACAAGATTTGCCATCCAAGCCAAAGGCCCAGATGGCAAGTGGACAAGGAAGCCATTGGCTTATCGAGAGTCCAACAATGTTCACCTACTTATAACCCGCCCTCCTGATATATGTGTCAACCTTGTTTTTAAACATATTCACGCTGCTAGCAGTTACACAATCTGTAGACAGTTTGTTCCATTCATTTATTGTCCTCTGTGAGAACGAGTGCTTCCTGATGTCCAACCTACATTGATCCTTTACTAATATTATACTAATAATATACTAATATTTTCATACACATTCAATATCTTAAAAACTTCAATCTGATCTCCTCTTAACCTCCTTGTCTCTAGAGTTGTTAAACCACATTCTTTCAGGCGTTCTTCATAACTAAGGTCTCTAAGTTCTGGAATCATTTTAGTTGCTCTCCTTTGTATGCGTTCAAGCGTATCTATATCCTTCTTACGATATGGTCTCCATGCTTGTATACAGTATTCTAAATGAGGTCTAACTATTGCTTTATAAAGAGGTATAATTAACTTTTTTCCCTTGTATGTTATGTTTCTTCTAATCAATCAAAGAATTTGATTACCCTTTGAAGCTGCAATACCACACTGCTCTGAAACTTTCATATCAGCGCTTATTGTAACTCCTAAGTCCTTTTCTTTTACAGTAGTACCAAGAACAGTAGCTCCCATTTTATAGTTTACATTCAAGTTCCCATGTCCTGTATGTAAGCATTTACATTTCCCAAAATTGAACAGCATCTGCCATTTCTCAGACCATTTCACTAATCTGTCTAGATCGTTTTGTAAATGTTGTTTATCACCATCAGTATTAACCTTTCTAAACAGTTTTGTGTCGTCCGCAAATTTCAGTACGTTACTTGTTATACTCTCGTCCAAGTCATTGATATAAATTAAGAATAATATAGGTCCTAATACTGATCCTTGAGGTACCCCACTCAAAACCGATTTCCAATTTGAAACTTCGCCATCTACTACAACTCGTTGTCTTCTGTCAGTCAGCCATTGTTCTATCCAGTCAGTTATGCTATCCCCGATACCATGGGCTTTTAATTTAAGTAGCAATCTTTGATGTGGCACTTTGTCAAAAGCTTTCTGAAAATCTAAGTAGATAATATCTACTGGCGATCCCACGTCTATCCACTTAGTGATTTCTTCCAAAAAACATAACATATTTGTTAAGCATGACCTCGCTTTAAGGAATCCATGTTGAGATGAATTTAATAATTTATGCTTAACGAGGAAGTCCACCATATGGTCTTTAATTAACCTTTCTAATAATTTACAAATCACTGACGTTAAACTCACTGGTCTGTAATTCTCTGACTTATTTCTCGAACCCTTTTTAAATAATGGTATGATGTTTGCTTCTTTCCATTCAAACGGAACAACTCCCTCTTTTAATGACAAGTTGAATACTCTTGCAAGTGGTATACTGATTTGATCTACTGTTTCCATTAGTAATTTTGGAGGAATCCCATCCACTCCCGGTGATTTGTTATCCTTCATTGCCTTTATTTTCCTAGCTACCAATTCTGGAGTTACAACTAACGGTCCTAAATAGTCAGATTTAGCCCCCCGAAATTTAGCATCAGCAACTGGTAATGAACTAATATCTTCTTTTGTAAACACTGAACTGAAGTAACCATTTAGGTCTTCCGCCATTAAAAACCCCTGTGATATTATATTTCCAGCACTGTCTTCTAGAGGTCCAACCTTGTCTTGTACGTTTTGTTTACTCCTGACATAAGCATAAAAACTCTTGCTGTCAGTTTTTATGTTACATGCCAGTTTTTGCTCATAGCTTCTTTTAGATTGTCTGATTTTAGTTGTAGCTGCATTAAGTGCCTCTTTGTATTTTGCATAGTCTTCTTCCTTTCTGGTACGCCTATAAACCCTCCACATAGTTTGTTTTAGCATTATTTTTCTAATTGCCTCTTTTGACAAGTGTTTCTTTCTACACCGTTTTCCTTGTTTTCGGAAGGGAACAAATTTATCAATGATACTCTCAATTTCATATTTTTAAATATTCCAACATTCAATTGAAGTCTTATTCATCAGCATGTTATTCCAATCTAGCTGTGCTAAGTATTTTCTCATATCTTTGTAGTTACCTTTGTGGAAGTTTCTCTTGTACGTTTTCTTATTTTTACTTTCCGATTTTACATTGATGTCAAAATGTATTTGATTATGGTCACTATTACCCAATGGTTCAAATATTTTTACATTGTCCACTAATTCTTTTTGTGATGACAACACTATATCTAATACATTTTCTCCCCTGGTTGGTTCTAGTACGTGCTGAGTAAGAAAGCTATCCTGGATTAAACATAGAAATTGTTGATCCTCAATCCCTGTGCTCTCTAGAGAATTCCATTGTATGTGTCCATGGTTAAAATCTCCCATTATGATACATTCCCCTTTACTAACTTCCTTTATAGCGTTTTTATTTTTGTGTTGTCCTCTTCGTTTATGTTTGGACTTCGGTAAACTAATCCAATAGTTAATTTTGAATTTCCTGAAACAATTTTGCACCAAAAAGCTTCATCGCAATCTGCTTCCCTTTCTAGTTTTATTTCATAAGCCTGAATAGATTCTTTAACATATAAAATAACTCCCCCGCCCCTTCTTCCTATTCGATCTTTCCTAAACATTACGTATCCTGTCAGTCCTAATTCAGCATCTGTTATATCTATGTTGGCCCATGATTCAGTTATACCAATTATGTGAGGGTCAATATCTTCTACCATAATGTTTAATTCGTTTTTCTTATTTACTATGCTCCTTGCATTTAAAAACTAAGTCTTGTTAAGCTTAGGACTCTATACCTGCGAAAGGATATGTTGATTTTGTTATTTAAACCTTGGAAAGAATATGACTACCACATGAATACAGTCCATTAACAGCCTGTGTAACAGCCAGTTTAACAGCCTGTGTAACAGCCAGAACATATATTCATATGTCGAACTACCAAAACAGCATAAGATAAATCGTGTGCACACAAACCTCTAACAAATAGACTACTGAAAGTTTAACAAATTACCGTTTTGTTTTCTTTAAAATGGTGGTATTTTAACTTTTCAACGGAAATTACCGTTTTGTTTTCTTTAAAATGGTGGTATTTTAACTTTTCAACGGATCCGCGTGATAGCAAATGTGATATGCTTAAAACTATTGATTAACATAATGTTACCTTGCAAAATAATTTGCATTAGTAGCTTTGTTTGTAGTATGTTTATTACAACTTACCTGTGTTATAAATAGCCAAGGTCTCTTTATTTTTTTAGATGCTGAAAAATTTCACAAATTATGTGCCAATTAGCTTGATCAAACTCTGTCTTGTAAAAAACCCTGACTCCCGCCAGGTGGTACCGCTCTATTGTTCCACCAGGTGATAGAATCTCATTTTAATGTGCCATCACATAGCACCAACAACACTATGTTGTAAACACTGCAATGATGTCCGGTGTCATGTCTGTCGCTCTGAGTTGGAATGCACATTTTGGTAAACCATTTGAGGTTACCACATAT
>OY759261.1:40856995-40954495 GCA_963662155.1 Lamellibrachia columna | reverse complement strand
TTAAAACTACTTACGAGTCAAACATAGGAGAACAGTTCTAGTGGTAAGGGAAGGAATCTATCAACCTGACAAATTTGCTGTATCCATTCTAAAACAAGGACATGTCATGTAGTCGTAATCAACCACGTACTTTACAAAAATATGGGGAGGACATGTCATATATCAATATGTATTGGCTAGAGATTCAAAGAAAGGACTTGGTTAAGGCTACCAGCCATTAATAATACATCCACATGTGGTCAAAAGGACACCAGAACATTACAAAGTCTGCTGATATCAGCCATTATAATATACAATGTTCGATCTTATGTCATCATTGGGCCTTGAAAAATGGGGGTGTTTGCATAATAGGGCATGTATACATTGTATAGTTTAATGTCTTGATGCATAATTAATTGTGTCTGGAACTGTTGCAGTACATACCGCCATGCTGTTATCCAAGTCTGCCACCCATGCAAGCGGTAAGCACTCTACTGTATGTTTACTGTTTTTATTATCAGCACATTTATTTTGTATAGTTCTAACTGTACAAGTACTTGCATTAGGAGACCCCGTGTTATTAGATGAGAGCCAGTGCACTGGTTGAGCTTATTTTAGGAACAAGACCACCTTTAGTGGCAGACCATATATTGGTCTGGGATAGTCAGGAAACTGTTGTCATGTGACCATCAACAAAAGGGTCGTGTGACACTGGAAGGGTAATTAATTTTGGTCCTCAGAAAGATAACGAGAACATATTGTGACATCACATCGAGTACATGGATTTTATGTAGTCATATCTGATGGTGTACATATTTCACAATGTAAATAAATATTTACTGTTTAATTATACTTGTTGTGAAGGGTTACAATAAATTATTTGATTAATTGTTTATTTGTATGGTAGTTGATCCATTCATATTCATCTACCGGCGTTTTACCTGTTTCATGTCCTTTTATTCACACACACCATCACATTCTCATCTCAATTCCCAAGCTAATTACTATAAAGTTACAGATTGGCCTGCTTAGTTCGTTTTAGTTTTCCAAAGTGTGACATTTTATATGTGGGTAATATGGAGTCATGAGATGTAATATGGAGTCATGAGATGTAATATGGAGTCATGAGATGTGATGGAAGAAGACGAAGCAGAGTTTTGTTGTATCAGGATCAAATAACTTTGTCTTGTTTGTCGCAGTCGTCGCGCTACAGCTACAACATGAACATGGTGAGTAATTGAACATCGTGGAACAACACACAGGCCTAATTACATACCCCATTCAACAAATGATGCTGCTTACTTACTTAATTTTCTTCTTGTGTTGGTTAATATAGAAAGTCAACTCAGTTGCACCACTGCCTTCCATCATTGACTGCTTCGCACTTTGACCTCTTTCTGCTTATGCATGCATGCATGATTGCATACATATATACATACACACATACATACATGCATGCATGCATGCATGTATGCATGCATGAATGCACCAACACACTAGCACGCAGGCACACACAAACACGTGTGCGTTCCATTTTAATGATGTTGTTTTTTTGCAGCAGGAAATACCTCCAAACAACCAGTGCTGCGGAACTACAACCACAACAGTGATATTTACTCTCTTGTGAATCTACATTTACAAACAGTTGATTCAATGTTTGAAGTAATAGGTTTAGGATACTTTTCTAGCTGCCATGACACACAAGTACAAGATGGTTGTAAATAAGTAAACCTCCCAGATAATGCAGTTCCCAAAGTCATATCAAGTTGTCCTTTCTACTTAACTCTCTGAAATATTTTTAAAGGCTTAGTGTATAAGGTACCCTAGAATTGAGAAACCAAATCTGACATAAATCTTCTGATAAGATGTCAGAAATGTACAAAGGAATATGGCTGCTATTGCAGGTTTTAATTTATACATATTTATATAGTATGTTTACATTATAGTACTGAAGCGTTCCACGTTTACACTAGCTTTATTAATATAATGTACACGACTCATGCATTGTAATGTTTATGAATAAGCCTTCCAGCGCAATGGAACATCAACCATAATGATATATTTTCACTTGTGAATTTACAAACAAATTGTTGGTTCAGTGTTTGAAGTAATATGTTTTGGATAAGTTTCTAACTCATGACACACAGAGTGGTCGTAAGTGCAAGATGCATGCTCTGTCTTCAGGTTGTAGATAAGTAAACCTCCCAGATAATGCAATTCACAAAGTCAGATCAAGTTATCTTTTCAACATAACTCTCTGAAACATTTTTAATGGTTTAGTTTTGGTTTGGTTTTAGCTTCGTTTGGTTTATCAGATATTCTGGAATTGAGAAACCGAATCTGATATATAAACCTTCTTATAAGATGTCAGAAATGTACAGTAGAGGGTGGCTGTTGTTTCAGGTTTTATTTATACATAATATATTATATGCAGATTAAAGCACTGAAGTGTTACACGTGCAAACCATATTTGTCATTATAAATCGCACAACTCGTGCATTGTAATGTTTATGAACAACATGATTTAGCCAGAAATGTGTTAAGTATTCATATATTATTAATGTGTGTTGATTGTGCTAAATTAGAGCTGTGAATACAGTTGTCTGCATTCGATAAGTGTTGTTGGTTGTAGGAGAAGTACAACACAGTTGACGCCTGAGATTTTGGGCAGACAATTGAGATAAATCAGACATCTGAAACGTTTGATTATTCACAAAGTGAATCGCCATGTGAATCGATCAATTGTCTACAAGACATGGGAATGCGAAACAATGTTCGATCATCCATCGACACTCCACGCGGCACGTCGATTGCATTCGCTGTTGCTAGACTGGCACCACACGCGCTGGAACTGTCTATGCTAGACGCTTCGTCAGCCAGTTCGTAAGAAACTTTGTGTCATTACGTAAACTGTGATTTTATAGTGAGTCGATGAACAATATTGGACGTTGGCAGATTGAAATTTTATTCAGCAAACTTGATTAGTGATTGTTTACTACACTATTTAGATTTGTATATATATATATATATATATATATATATATATATATATATATATATATATATATATATATATATATATATATAATATATATATATATATATAAATTACATATACCCCTGTTATTAAGTTATATGTAGTTGCACGAATATACACACACTGAACCATAACGAGCATGTGTGTCCGCAGACGGGATTATTTATATAATAATGTATATTATAAAGAAGACGTTTATTGTTATGTTACTTGTACGCTTGGTATATACATGGGAATGTAATCTTGTTTTTTATATATTACATTGCACATTCTTGTACTGATTTGTATTGATAAATGTAACGTTTAATATATTACACAATCTGAATGTATGATACTGGTTGGTTTGGGGGAAACGTATATATTGCGAGTAATTACGCATTATGGACATGGATTGTCAAGTGTACGTATGTATAATGATGTCGCTTAATTTTAGGCAACAATTATGCTGCATACTCCCAGTACACAATTTGTCCGCTTCTGCATGTTTTCAGATGCTGTAGCAGTAGTACATTTAACTGTCTGTCCCATGTCTGATTATGCATAATACGGTGTTGACCGATATCTGCTGGACAGTGGTTATCTCGGTTGTTTCAGCTGCTGTACGTTCAAAGATGGGTTCTACGCTTCTTTTATTTACTAATGATTTATTTTGTTATTAGGTATTTTTTCATGGATTTTATTCAACTTAGAAAATACCATAGCACTCCCACAACGTCCCAAAAACGCTTCGTTTACCATTGATAACAGAGGACTCTGGTTAACTTATTGGCAACACATTGCCAGTCGATGTCATGAAGCTTTATATTCATTTGATGGTCTCATGTTCTTACAGTCATGCAAAACGTTAACATGGCCACCCGTAGGGAAAATAACTGTGGTCAGCGCTTTTCCGTCGTCTGTAGAAAGTTTCACCACGCTCTGTACAGTGCTACTGCTAAGTGAACGCTCTGTACAGTGATACTGCTGAGTGAACGCTCTGTACAGTGCTACTGCTGAGTGAACGCTCTGTACAGTGATACTGCTCAGTGAACGCTCTGTACAGTGCTACTGCTGGGTGAATGCTCTGTACAGTGCTACTGCTGAGTGAACGCTCTGTACAGTGATACTGCTGAGTGAACGCTCTGTCCAGTGATACTGCTGAGTGAACGCTCTGTACAGTGCTACTGCTGAGTGAACGCTCTGTTCAGTGATACTGCTAAGTGAACGCTCTGTCCAGTGATACTGCTGAGTGAACGCTCTGTACAGTGATACGGCTGAGTGAACGCTCTGTCCAGTGATACTGCTGAGTGAACACTCTGTACAGTTATACTGCTAAGTGAACGCTCGGTACAGTGATACTGCTGAGTGAACGCTCTGTACAGTGCCACTGCTGAGTGAACGCTCTGTCCAGTGATACTGCTGGGTGGACGCTCTGTACAGTGATACTGCTAAGTGAACGCTCTGTCCAGTGATACTGCTCAGTGACCGCAGGTATGGGGACCACGAGATGTAGGACATACTTCATCATCCTCTTAATTATATACTTTATATGTATACGCCTTCCTAAATTAAACGGTCATAAAATAGGCCACTGTAATAACGTATTGCAGCATATGAAACATTATTTGTATTATATGTCAAGGAAAACACACAAAGATCAAGACTAACAAAGTTTAATAAAGAGTTTCAAAACCAGTGTTTATCACAATGACGAATCACATAAAGCAACCAAGAACAACAATTGGTACTAAACAACAACCGTCACAACAACAATAACTACCAGTACTCAGCAGGATGGACCTGCATGATCCGCTGGTGCTGATACATCTGCATACACATTACAAGAATATCAAACAACACGTGTATGATAAATACAAAACTGTATACATTACCATTATCCAAATGTACAAATAATCCAATGTATTGCGGATTTGAAAATATCCGCTGATATGGAACACTCGGCCACCAGTAACACAGTTAAACGTACAAACAATTTAGTTTGGAAAATGTAAATATAAATCTGCCTAACAGTGTCGCCATCTAGCGACTATCGCGAAAACAACGTCTGCACCCATACCTGGTAGTTCTATACATTATGCACTGTATATAATGTACCTCCTAAAAAGCCAGGCGGGCATCATACAAATCAGACATTATAACACTTTGAAAGAGTTAACTAAAGTGGTCTGAGAATCATGACAAATTATATATGATAAACAAGTCGCACTAGAGTTTCCATGCACCTAACTAAACCTACTCAAAATTTTCAACTGACATTCTATATACCAGCCCAAAATAAATACAAAAATATAAAAGTAAAATAGAATATTAATTGGAAACCCATTGACTAACATTAAAAATACTAGTATTTTAGTTATTGCAATTACCACCCACAGCGCATGCGCACATACTACCACAAACTCCTGCTTTAGCCCAAGATTGGGCTGTTTGGAGTAAATCACTTGAAACTTGAGATAATCGCTCACGCATAAACAACACTGCAAAATACCTAAAAGCTTGCATGAAATGCAAACCGATTATGGTGGGAGTATCAACAACAAACAGCTAGCGTGCCCACGACCGCCCACTGATCCCTGCACCAGGCAGATATCAGCACTATAGGGCGCATCAAATCACACAGGACTCACCACTCACGCAACCAACAAAGTCGTACGGTGAAATAAACTGGTACTATAATGTACAGCATTAAGTAGAACATTGTGTTAATTAAACAACCGTAAGATTAAAATATGGCAACCCCACAGAGGTTATTGCATAACATACAGACAAATACAATATAATGTATCAAACAAGTTATACGATAAATGCGCCACCTGCATAAATCCAACAGTGTTGCCATCTAGCGGCTATCGCGAAAACAAAGTATGCACCCTAAACAGGGAGTTCGCTACATTATACTTTCCAAGGGATGTGCCTCCTAAATCAGCCAGACGGGCGTCATACAAAGCAAACATGATAACACTTAAAAAGAATTGTCTAAAATGTTCTGACAACTTTGACAAATTCTGTACGATATAAGCAAGATGTACTGGCTGACATTATCGATCACGCATAAACAACACAACTAAAAGCTTGCATGAAATACAGCATTAACAATGCAACTCGCACGAAATAAAAGACACAAATATACAACGCTTATCAAATGCAACGTTTCACCAACCTCAGTCATGGGTGGAATTTATCTTTCAGAACAAGCAATTAAAAGCACATCTTAATTGCAACACATTGGTTGACCAGACTCGGAGTTCAAACCCATCCTTCGCTTTCGCAAACATCGGCGTATGACGGTGGTGGCGCCTCCTCGGGAACGGCCGGCACACAATCTGGTAACGGCCGGTAATCGCTTTCCGCATTACCGATATCGGTGGTCAATGAGTAACTAGGCGGACGACGGTGATCGTCTACATATGGAGATTCCTGCTCAGTTGATGTAATTGGGCTGAAAACAAAGGACCACAGGAATATACTATGTGTAACTGAACGGTGCCAAAACATTAACACATGAGGTGTGTCAGGGTATTGAATGTCCAATCTCCCACCTGTTTAGTTTTTTGTTGAAAATTCAACATAAACTCTATGTCAATATATTGTTTACATCAATTCCATTTGTTTTCACGTCTATATTCAAGTTTATCGTTAGGGGTCCCAATCCCGGCAACTCTCCCCTACTGTAGTTAGTATTACAACCCCTGACTAGCAATGATGTAACACACCCTCAGACAAGATTTAACAAGATTGCCATCCCAAAGAATAAGTTCCAGATGGCAAGTGGACAAGGAAGCCATTGGCTTGTCCAGAGTGCAACAATTTTCTCATCTATGTGTAGCCCGTCCTTATCAGATATCTGTCAATTCTATTTTTAAACATATTCACACTACTAGCATTAACACAATCATTTGACAGACAGACGACTATATTTCTCTTCTTGGAATTCCGGCATGTTGAACGACCGATACTGTAGAGGTCGATCATGGGCTAGGCCCTGCGTAGCAGACAGTGGGGTAGATGAGATTCCCATCATGTGCGAAAGAAAATTTTTACAGGGTATAACATATTTGTGTATAGAAAACCACATAATACTATTGACTGTACATAATTTTGTATGTCTGCTTCAATTTTATGTTTACTCTTATAGAATGTTATTGAATTATACAGAGCATAGCCGAACATGGTATAACAAATTATAGATACTAAACATTGCATAGCTATGTCCACAAAATAGATAATATTCTATAAAAATGTATTCTATAGAATATTATCTGAAAATAATTCTATAGAATATTTTCTGAATTCTGCACAGTTGTGTCCGCAAAAATGATATAGATTATTCTATGACAAGTTCAACATATTATTTTGTTAAGGGTACCAACCTCGACCTTTCGGCACAATGTTGAGAAAGGACATTGAACATTCGGACGAGACCGACGACAATGGAACCAACGACTAGGAAGCCGAACAATACAAGCAGACCGACGAACACAGCGTTCATGCTGACGCTTCTTTTTGTTCCGTCTGAAAGACAAATATTAAACACGAACCACGAGTTTCTTCAAACAACAACTATTGATTTACTCACTCGACGTTGAGTGAAGTGAATCAATAGATGTGGTTAGAAGAAAATCGTGATACATATATTATCTACCAACTAATTGTACATGTTCACGAAAAGTAAATATGAACATGAACGTTGGGTTGCAATGGCGTGGCATACACTAGATGGAACTTACAACGATTTGTATTGGCTGAGTGATACGGAGTTACTTGGGGGTTTCATATAATTAAAATACCCCAATTCTCAACTTTTTTCGATCTCAAAGTTGCAATAAATTAACAATGTTGTATTTAATGTCTTAATCTTTATTGCCATAGTATATTTAGTATTAACATGCAGCACCATACAAACTATACTCATTTAAATTTCCCAATCAACTGGAATTCATAATACCCAAGTTGAACTCGTTGATCATGAGTCAGTAAAGGTTAGGCTAAAGGGATGTCGCTGGCGACTAGACGAGGGACACATAACGGAACCATAGATGCAGTGAAGAAGCCAGAGAAACGACGCATCAGCGAGAAACCAGAAGCAAAGCCGAATGTCAACAAAGCCGAATGGCGGCGAGCCCTTCATTCACTGCAGATCTCGGAAGGCGTGAGTACGGTGTCAGTTGTGTAATGGTTGCACGCCAGGAGTACGTTGTTTTATTTGCCATAACAGCGAGTCCGAGAGAAACTAAATGATGCAGGTTTGTCGCCTGTTTGGAATAAATTATAATGTATATGTTAATATTTACACATGTAGCAATGGTTTATTTCTTTTCAATATTCGTACTTCATAAATGGGGTAAGATTATTACTGTTTTGGGGCAAGACGCCTCGAGGGCTTCATGCCCCACGGGAACTTGTGGCAAGACGCCTCCTCTGGACAATATATTTAACTAACGATTATTGCATACTGTTGTTGTTGACATTCGTCACTAATGTGTTGGTATTACATACTATAATCACACAACAATCGTATGACGTCATAGTTACCTTTCTCCAATAAGGGCGGCTCCGTGCTCCGCCCTACCTTATTGGCACAGTTGTGCTCGTCAGATCTGTCCGAGCAGTCGTATACGCCGTCACAAAGCAGGCCGGGTGTCAGACAGAGCAGGGCCCCTCGCCGGTAGCAGTAGAAGCAGACAGGGGTGGGGGGTTGGAGAGTCGTCCACAAATATGTCGTCTGCATCGTGCCATTCCTGGCATTATCGAAAATAAATCGAAATACGTGATTACATTTTAAAAAAATCTAAAATATTATATAAATATTATACTGAAATAGAATAGAATTCCACAGAGTTTGTGGCACCGATTATGTCGGTGGAATTGGGGTTTTGAATTACATTATTTAACTTTTTCACTCAAATTATTCGCTACACGTAATCAGTAAAATATAATATGTTGCGTATGTCACATTTGTTCGCCAATTTGAATCATTATATAAGCAGCATTTAAATAAGCAACCCAAAATTATTTTTTGCGTTGAGTATGTCTATGTTATTTCGATATGGAATTTATAATTGGAATTGGTATTTGACCTCAAGTATGTAGGATGGTATATATATATATATATATATATATATATATATATATATATAATTGGAATTGTTATTTGACCTCAAGTCTGTAGGATAGTATATATATATATATATATATATATATATATATATATATTGTACTGTGCACAGCATACAGTGAGACAACAATCGAAATATACACAAAGCAGCGGTATTTTCATAATATCCCAGCTCATGGTGCAAGTTTTCACATCTAAAAGTAAATATTTTCTGTATTTGTATACAAATACAGAAACGCCTTATTATTAGAATACTGGGGGATTTCACAGATTGGCTAGAATATTGGGGAATTTTTCAAAAGTTGGTAGGTGGTTTAAATTCAACACAAACCAGATATTCAATTGTTATTGAAAAATATAATTGATAAATGTCTTTACTTCAAATTTACTAAAGATGACAGAACCAGAGCACAAAGTAGCTTTAGAATAAGAAGAACAGCGTAAATTATATAGAACGAACTATAAAATTAACTATTTAACTCTTTCTCACCGAGGACAATAAAAGGATGAAATAAATTATCTATTGTGTACGTCATGGTAGTAGTATTAATATTATGTATAAATACAGTTATCTGACAAGGGCCGGCCACACATCCGCTAAACATTGTAGGATCTCGTTAACCTATTAATTATTTAGGTGTGCCCCCCCCGCCCCAGTAACGGCTGTCGGGACATATTTTCTCACCTGTGCCTAAATTTTTTTTAGTTTTGGCCCATATAATTAAAGAGGTATTGGCGACTGTTTTTATTTGTATATAGAGTGTGTTAGGGATCAGGTTGTAGTCTAATGCGTCTAAGTTGTTGGATCCTAGCTTCGGTTCCTTGCGTTCAACATTGACCCGTTTACTCCACAATTAGGGCACAAGTGTCACCGTTTAATTAAGGCTGGTGATTAAAAATGTCACCTTATTATTCTGAAATTGAAAATAAGTCTCCTAAAGTGTAAACATCCATCAGTGCGACGCATGCTCAATGACAACAATTATTTGGGTGTGGTCCCCGGGTCATCGCTACAACCTATAAAGACGCACCACTGTGACATGTCAGGCAGCCCGAATCATAGGCTTTAAGTGCAGATTAAACTTACCTCGGTGAAAGATGGTCCATAACAAAATGTACAATGTATCTTGAACATTTACGCGTTCAACTTGATATGCTCGCAATGTGTCTACGCGCTGACCGTCATTGTCGTCTCGGCCGTATCACGTTGGGCACGCACTACACTTGTAATTCCTAAATTACTGTGCAGCAAAACAGGATGTGCTGACAGAGTTACGGTCACCTGCCTTGCGGGGGCGGGCAGATATAGGGTTCAGCCTACAGTTGATGTTCACATTGATGGTCATTGTAACGTTTTACATGATTATAAGATAACGTGACCATCCACAATTCTTAAACTTTTCACTTGGCGCTGTCACCATCCCGTTGACATGTTGGTCGACTTTAGGCAAAACAAAAATTGTTTAGCTCTTGTAAAATGCTTGTATGTGCGATACCCGTAAATGTTTACCAATATGTGCACGGGTTACGGCAAACACGTGTCTAATCATTAAAACATTCCAAATATCCTTCTGCCTATTAAGATCATCTAGAAATCCACCATTTTCCTATGAAGAGCTTCAACCAGCAAATGTGGCAAAATCCTTGTTCAAACTCACTTATGTCAGAGTATATCTATCTATCCAAACTTGCTATGATCTACATTCGTCTGTAACACACCACGAAGTTTAACTGAGGTATCACCTCAAATACGGAAGATTTTATCTGAGAAAGCGTCCTATCTCAAATTAAGTTGCGGCACAATGCATATATAATCATACATATTATTGTTTGTTTGACAGCCAAATTAATATGATGCATTGCCCGTAATATAAGCTGAAAATAAATCATATATCATGTACAATACATTTCCAGAACATTGCTAACCATTGAAGATTGTTTACTGTCTCTTTAAAATTACTTAGTTTTAAAATTAATATTGATATAATTGCTTGATGTTTAACCAATTATGGAATACTTTTGTCAGAAAGATGATAATCTGTAACATTTAACAGGATTTTGAGTGATTTCTAATGTGTCAGACTTGCCAATTTTTTTATGTGACTGCTTTCATGCTACTTGTTAATAAGATTCAATGCGTACTGCTTGATTTGGATATGCCACCATAAAGAGGTATCATTTGACAATACTGATTTACGCAATGCTTCCAATTGCTGTGACACAACCAACGTACAACTATTATGTCCAATGTTGCTTACACAATAAATATGAACATTAATTTTAATACAAAAAGAATTGCAATAACAATGTTCTAATAAGTTGCACGTTTCAATTAAACATTATACTAGATAATATATGGAAATTAACATTCCAACATTTAATGTAGTGAATTGTTTGCATTTAATGTAATTTGAAGACAGACATTTATCCAATTTGGTGCATTATTTTGTGAATTTGTTGACAATCTTCATTATACTTGCATGAAAAAATGTCATGTTGCACATTTCACGAGTTGACTATTTTTTTTCATGCAAGTATAATGAAGATTTTGATTTGTTGTAGCATCAACATAATTCACCAAATAATGCACCAAATTGGATAAATGTATGTCCTCAAATTACAATAAATGCAAACAATTAACTACATTAAATGTTGGAATGTAAATTTCCATATATAATCTATATAATTAATTTGAAGCATTGTTGTATCACTGAATAGCTTATAACCAACAACTGACCAACATACCTGGCCAATCAACATTAGAGGCTCACAATACTCTGCGATATGGAGGCTGACCAATCAGAGGGCGCTGTACATAGCTGATTGTGAACGTGCACATGACGACTTTGTCATGCAGCACGAGCAGATAAAACGTTCAGTCACCTACTAACCCTTGCTCCAGGAGCGTGAATGATAGGCTCGTCGGCATTTATCTGGATACAGACCCAGGATAGTCTGGTCACGTGGCCGCAGTCACGTGATCATGACCGAATAGCAGACCAAGGACCATGTCCAGTCACGTGAACATCTGCAGGCCCCAGAGAGATCTGGCCGGGTTGTCCCATTTATTGCCATGTTTTATATGTATAATACATAAATATAACGCTATTCCTTGTTGAGTTGTTCTGACATAAATTGAAATACATGAACATAATATGATTAATAAAAAACTAGTATTACTGTTTAAAAAGACATTCATATTATGAATGTTCACTTTAATATAAAAAGAATTGTAATTAAAATGTAATTATTCTCATGTTTCACGAATTCAATATGTTTTCATATAAGTATAATGCTGATTTTGATTGTTATAGTATCAACGTAATCAGCCAAAAAATTTGCCAAGTTTTTTGTAAGTTTGCGCCCCCAAATTACATTAAATGTAAACAATTCACTACAATTTCTTAGTTTCAATATATATTCTAGTATTATCTCTACGTTGAATTAAATGAACAAAATATGTTTAATTAAACTAATATTACTGTTTAAAACACATTCAAATTTCAGTCCTAATAATCATTTAAAAAAGAACAGTAATTAAAATGTAACAATTATTTTCATGTTTCAGAAACTAAATACTTTTTCAAACAATTATGTATAATGATGATTTTGATTGTTGTAGCATCAACAGTATCAACCAAACAATGCAGCAAATTGGGAATGTTCCTGTCATCAAATTACATTACATATAGAAAAAGATCTACATTAAAAGCATAAATTTCAATATGAATTATGATTGATAAAACTTATATTATTATAACACCATCATTAGTACGTAATGATTATTATTGAGTTATCCACCTTTCCCTTTAATACCACATGGTCAGTTGTCGTACCCAGCATACTATACTGAACAACATTTTGTTTAAACTATGTTGAACACTATTACTGATTTGTTTCTAATATCAAAATGGCCAGCTCTAAAGTAATTTTCCTGAGAAAATCTATAAAGGCTAGCCAATGAAGTAATATAATTAAAACATAATGTAAGAGAATTAATGTAACATCTACATGGTTCTTGCATGATATTTTAAATTCGTTAAATCCTTTTTCGGAAATAAAATTAGAAATTTCAACATAAAATGCTGGTGCACTTCTGGTGATGTATTCCATGATCTAGAAATCTTACATTTTAATCCCTTTTCACATAATATTATATTAGTTTGCTTGTTGTAGTGTTGACCAACCACCTGACCTGCCCAGCCAAATTGTGTAGGTTTGTTTCCACAATCTCTACTTAGATTAATTGTAGTGGCCTTAATTGCAATAGTATTTTCTAGTACAATCTATACATTGAAATATGTGAACAAAATATGATTACCTGGTAGTAACAGGCCCTTAATCAGGATTGTGAACATTTCCAGTTTACCCGTTATCATTTTTTATTTTCCAGTTATGCAAAGCAAAAACCAGTTACACGTGTATCGAGGGTTAAATTAGAGTGATCAAATAAATGTCCGTCAAAATCTCGCATCTCATCTGTAAAAAGAACAAACTGAAACGTTACGGTAAAATGCCGTACCCATAGCCAAACCCTAAATTTAAGCAGTGCAAACAGTCCCGACATTCATAAAGGTTGTTTGGCCCGATCAGAATCAAATTGACCGTATTGATGTAAGGGTTGAACCCCAGTTGGTCTACACCCATTCCCTCTACTCATATTATATGTACTAATTATATCCTACTACAGGCATTTTCAGGATATACCCCTGTCGGTCTACTGTAAATGTCACTGGCTTCATTCACCCCATGTGTAGGGAATGTGAGATCGACAGTTCACACTCCGGGCATGATGGTTTCTCAAAAAATATTTAATTACCCTTTAATAAATATAATAATTACGTCATAATACTACATATCTAACCATTAAATACACCAATTAATTATTGTAGCAGAGTAATGTTTTCTTATTTATTGATGTTTGAGGGGGTCATAGAGTGTTCACGTCGCGACTCCTGTCAGGCTTCTGTCTGCGAATCCTTCTATCACGCAACACCCACCTATTCTGAAGATGACTGCACTCTCCAACAAAGACCAATATGTCGGCGAGCAATACTGTCGTATGCGTGAGACCTTCTCATGGCCGGCATTGTGCATCATCTCAGCCAATGTTGAATACATTTAAGAAACCATGCAGCAGCTTCTGGCAGATACATGTACGAGAAAAATTAAATGTGATATTGTCTGCCTTCAATAGACGCACCGCGGAACCTCAAGTATCCGCCCAAGGATACCGAGAATGACATTCGTCATAGAGAGACCACATACTCAGTATGGCAGTGTTCGTTTTGTCCGCAGCGGAGTTGATGTTGATAAATCCTCCATGTCAGAACTCAAAAACACTGAAGTCGTCAACATGCAGCTTTATGGTGTACTTTTGGGATATTCAGAGGCAGACGATGATGGGGAATTAGTTGAAAGTTGGTCAGATTCAAGTCAGCTATCCCTCATCCACGATGCAATGCTTCTGAGCTCCTTCAATTACAGCCGATAGAAACGTGGGTATTATCCGGACCTGATGTTTTCCTCAAACCGCATTGCTAACCAATGCGAGAAAATTAGCCTGGACCCATACTGCCAGCACCGACCATTTGGAATACAAATCCATACAATGGTTTCCCTTCGTGAAGTTCGCTGCCGCCATCGTTTCAACTTAAAAAAAGAAAAACTGGGATAAATGTTCAGTAGAGATACTTCAATCAAAGACCTACCAGCTTCAACAGCTAACTACGATGCATTTGTGAAGAGGATGAAAAAGTCCTCTAAGATCAATATCCCGAGTGGCTGTAGGATGAACTACATCCCGGGAATGGCATATGATGCTAAGGAAATACACAAGTAAAGTAAATTCAATGGATTGTTTTGCTAAGCTAGGGTACCAACCTCGACCTTTCGGCACAATGATGAGAAAGTACATTCAACGATCGGACGAGACCCACAACAATGTAACCAACGACTAGGAAGCCGAACAATGCAAGCAGACCGACGAACACAGCGTTCATGCCGACGCTTCTTTTTGTTCCGTCTGACAGACAAATAGTAAATATGAACTACGAGTTTCTTCCAACCACAACTATTGATTTACTCACTCAACGTTGAGTGAAGTAAATCAATAGATGTGGTTAGAAGAAACGTGATTCATATATTATCTACCAACTAAATGTACATTTTCACGAACAGTGAATATCAACATGAACACTGGATTGCAATGGCGTGGCGCACATACTAAATGGAATGTACAGCGATTTGTATTTGCTGAGTGATACGGAGTTACTTGGGGTTTCATATAAATAAATTGCCCCAATTCTCAATTTTTCAAAGTTGCAATAAATTAACAATGTTGTATTGAATGTCTTAATCTTTATTGCCATAGTATATTTAACATTAACGTGCAGCACCGTAAAACACTACACTTACTTAAGTTTCCCAAACAACTGGAATTCTACCAAACACATCCCTTTGCGGATGACAACTTGGACACTGGAGAGAGACATAAGAACGCCATATCAGCGGAGCGACGCAGTGAGTGACAAGCACTGATTGAGTTTACAAACATGATCCACAGCAGCAGAAACGCATGGAAGACCATAAATATGTTGGGAAATAACTACACAATAACACAACACGATATGAGGTCACAGCAGATCAAGTTACTCACCAGCTCCTCGTGAACAGTCGAGGAAACCTAGGGCATCGTCCCAACATAGTTAAACTTCCAAAGCCTGCTGAAGATGACCAGGACGACTCTAACTTCACAACACCTTTCACCTCGAGTAAACTTCCTACTTGGCAGCAAAGTGATGAAACAGAACAAAGCTGCCGGACATGACGACACCCTCTGAGAACACCTCAAACATTTGGAACTAGCAGCTCTTTTTGGTGGCTACTAGACATGTTCAACAACTGCTTGAGTAAAAGTGGAGCAGTCCCTCACTGATTAACCAATTACTATGCCGTCAACCATCTGCGGACAAATCCAAAGAAGACCCAAATCGGTGCTTTCCATATTAAGAACAGGGATGCAAACTGGACCGCACCGCACTCTCAGCTACAAACATGTCATGTCATGTCATCAAAACAAAGGCAAAGGTAGGAGCCATGGAATAGCATCCTGAGGAAGCTGTCCAACTCCAAATGAGGAACAGACCCGTGGACCATACGAAGCATTGTCATTGCCTGGCGCTACTCTGCAGCTGAATGTGCCTGTCCTATATGGGTCCACCCTATATATGCCAAGAAGATGGACCTATTCTTCAACATGGCCTGTAGAGCTGTTACTGGCTGCCTGAAAGATACGCGAGTGGACGACCTTTATCTGCTATGTGGTATTGCTCTACCATCGATCAGAAGGGCATCCTTCTCACAAACAGAGAATCAATCAGGGAAGTGACCCTCGCCATCCAACAATAAAGAGGTTGAAGTCCATGAATAGCTTCCTTCATGCTGTTAAGCCACACAGCTACATAATATATGATTGGCCAACCCACTTGCAGTCAAGACATAAGACCTGGCAGTTTCTCAACCCCCTCGAGACTGGTGTCAAGTTTATTATTTTCATTAGTTGTTCATGTGGAAACTACTCGTCCGCACCAATCTGTGCTTGAGGGGACTCTTTTCCAGGGTGCCAAATTTTAATGGGTGATTACATGGAGTAGGCACAAAAAGAATGCGGTAACCAATGATTGGTCGTCGACCCGACTTTGTACCCACTTACCACCAACGCGGCGTCAACAACATGAACATTTTAAGACTGAAACCGACAAATTTCCAAACCCAAAGGGGACTACAAACCGTTGCCAACGATTAGGATAAGCGTTCCCCCAACACTGCATGTATCAGTGCAAGATCTGTCAGAAATAAGATACTCAAAATAAGCGAGGACATCATAGATCACGAATGGGATGTGTAGGTTGTCACCGAGACGTGGCTCAAGAAGACCGGAGACTAAGCGGTCGTTGCGGAATCGACGCCTCCTGGCTACACCTTCCAACACGTAGCACGTGCCTCTGTTCGTGGCGGCGGAGTTGCCATCGTACACCGCACGCATTCTAGACTAAGATCCTTCCAAAGCTGCCGTTCACAACCATTGCACAATTCATCTACCCGTATTTGTTGACACACAACGTCTGGGTCGCTTATCATCCGCCTTCATCAAGCAAGACATCTGGAACAACATCGAACTTTTACGTTTAACTTGAGCAACTATTCATCGAGTCATCCATCTCTTTCATTACTACCGTAATTGTTGGTGATTTCAACGTTCATTTTGGCGATGATATCAAATCAGAACCACTTCGCACTTTACTTGAATCGTTCAATCTAACCCTACACGTACATTCGCCGACGCATCGAACTGGACACATATTGAATATAATGGTCAGTCATACTGACAACAACTTCATTACTTCCGTTTCTGTTCATCCTAACTCTCTCTCAGACCACCATCGCATTGAACTCACACTTAGCGCACTGAAGCCTGCAGTCAAAACTGCGATGATTGCAAAGCGGAACTTCGGGAACATTAAAACTGGTGCGCTCCGAAACGATATCAAATCTGCGTGTGCTGCCATGACATTGTCTGCGGGCGCAAATACTCGACAAGCAGAGGAATTGGTGGCGATGTACAACATCTTTCTCACTGACTATTGAGTTCCCTTGATGGCCAGCGCATACAGCAACATCCCGAATTGCAATCGACGGCCCAATGATGTGAACTATTTTCACATTTCTTATGTGAACAAATCGACAAACTCCTGTCGGGTCTTCAACAACATCGATAGGTCAACTGATGAAAAACGTTGTTTCACCGATTGTATCCATGTGTTTGATCAAAATACAAACGCAGAGATCACAGCGATTTGTGGCACTACTGACAAAACGTGCGTATTGGGTCCTCTGCCAGTTAATCAGCTGAGGGACAATATCATCCGTATTGTGTCAGTCATCACACTGCTTACAAATGCCTCTCTGGATGAGGCAGTCATGCCAAGGCCGCTTAAGCATGCAATTTTCCGTCCATCGCTGAAGACGCCATCACTTGACAAAGACATCCTGAGCAACTATAGACCAGTGAATAACCTCATACAATTATCCAAGGTTGAGAAAGTAGTCGCGCTTAGGACAATGACGCACGTTTCTGATTAGCAAATGGCTGAGTTCTTTCTTTCGGCGTATCGAAAAAACATTCGACTGAAACCGCCTTACTGTACATTACAAGTGCCATCAAAACAGCCTTGGACAATAAACAAGAAACAACCTTGGTTCTCGTTGATTTTAGTGCGGTCTTCGACACAATCAACCATGACATCTTGATTAGGCGATTACGTTTGAGCTACGGCTTTGTTGTTGTACAACTGCTCTGCCGGCGGATGTCCCGCAAGGCTCCTTGGACCACTGCTCGTTTCACTGTACGTCCAACCTATTGGCGACATTATTCGGGCCCATGGACTATTCTTCCACCACTATGCTGACGACGTATAGATCTACTCACATTTCGACCTGAATCCATCCGCTTTAGTGGTTGTCGTGTAGCAAATGGAGCATTGTTTGGATAACATAACAAATTGATGGCATGGAATTATATGTATATGAATGACGGCAAGAGAGAGCATTTTCCAATTGCACCCAGGTATGCAACTGCAATCGATGACGGCAGTGTGATTCGAGTTGGTGTTTCTACAATCACAGCTTCGCGATGTGTTCGAAACTTCGGTGTCTTCATTAAAAGGCACTTAGATATGAAAACGCAAGTGTCACAAGTCATCAGCGCGTGCTCATTCTACCTCCGCCACATCAATCAAATCAGCCGTTTTCTACACCCAGATTGATTTCGCGTCGTCCACGTAGCAACAGTGACAGACCTCTGTTACAAGAACTTCCCTTGCTGCCCTTTGCACGCAGTCGATTAAAAACAAACTGGTTGTACTTACATACAAAGGAATCATGCCTCAATTAGACTTCCTGGTGTGTTACAGACGAATGTAGGGCACAGTAATTTTAGATATGTGTAATTTAAAAAAACAATCATATAATTTGACATAACTGCATTTGAGCACACATATTGGCGAGCTTGCTGGTAGAACATGTTAGCAGTGTAAACGTGGACATTTAGATGATTTAAATAGGCGGAAGGATTTTTGGGAATTTGTTTCGCCACAAGGCACGTGTAATTTATGCAGAAATTTGTAAACACTGACGGGTATGGCACGTTCAGCCATTTTAAAAGAGTTAAAATTATGCGATTTCGACAACACTCGATCAACATATCAATAAGATGATGACAACTGCAGGAAAGAAGTTTCAGGATTTTTGATAGTCCCATTTTCTTATAACCGTGCAATACGTTAACATGGTCACCAATGGGAAAGGTAACAGTAGGCTGAACCCAAACAGGCACCCTGGCATTGGAAAAGCGGTAGCCATTTAACAGACATGGAGGAGTATTTTTTTTAAATGTACTGATAAAAACGTGTGTATGTCACCAAACAATGAGTGTGTAGTGTGGACAAGCTGCACAAAAGGAAGAATTGTTAAATATGAAGTTATTAATTGCCGACTCAGATGGGGCCACAGTCGTGTAGTGACAGTGTATGGGCTCAGTTACATGCCCCAGCATAGAATCACGCGAATAAATCAAAACGGCTGCTAACTTGCCTCATGTTGCGTGCGTTTGACTTAGAACATTGTCTACGTCAGGCTGGTTAATATTATATTATTGTATAAATTGTATTAATTCCATCTAGTCAACAAGAGCATTACTTCTTAAGCGCCGCTATTGTTTAAACTTGTAACCGTCTCATTTAGGATGTATCCTGTAACTGATCTATTATATATTAAAAAAAAAGTACATTTTAATGTTGTGCTATAACGTTTGATGGGCATCAGCTGACATGTTAAGCTATTTGAGGCTTAATAAGATATTTAGTTGTCAAGAAACATATTTTTTTTATTTGCGTCTGCTAAAACTGCCCGAAAGCGTGTATGGTAAGCTAAAAGCATAAATAAGCACATTTATGCATGGGAAATCAAAGTTACTTTTCGATAATGTCTATTCACCAAGTCTCAATAATTATTGCCGTCATGTTGTGTGCAGTTCTTTATAATTGAACGGACACATGGAGTTGAAGGTATGCAAGCCTAACCGTAGCTAACCCCATCCCTAGCTAACCCCTTCCCTAGCTAACCCTAACTACGAAGTGGCTTACAGAAGAAATAACCATTCCCAAAGGCACATGTTGATAGGAAAAGTGAATAGTTTGCTTGGAAAAGGCAGACAGGAGTATCGATCACGAGCATGGTACACGGTAGCACGGTAAACTAATGTGTGACTAAGGTTGGCCTTCCCCTTTGAGAGATCCGAGATACGCCGCTGTAGGTATTCTATCTTATCGTATATGGATAAGAGGATTCTTTTGTAACACCATATTGACAGTGCCTGTTAAATTTGTGTTGTGAGTCGGCCGGTCAAATATGTTTAACATTAATGTTATCCAGAATAATAATTATTGCCGGTGAACTATTTTATTGGTAGAATGTATTTAATATATTATGCTACATTTTGTAGTATAGCAAAAGCGAATATATACGTTAATAACATTAATTAGCTATCAAAAATATAGTGAAATAGACACCTTTCTTATTGGTGTATCGACAAATTATCTTTAATTGTTTCTTTAGGCAAAACTACAAAAATATTGGTAGATTATAGTGTTGCTTTACTAAAAATTGTATATAGTCACTGATTTCACTGTCACGGAACTTCCTGCAAACACGGTGACATAACTTTGTTATCCGCAGACGTTTGGAGAACATTCTCGGAACATTTATTTTCATGTTTAATGCCAAGTACTAATACAATCAACAGCGATTCTTTATTTACTAATTATCTATTATTTTTATTATGCTTTTATTTTTCACACATTACATTCATCTTAAAAAAATTCATAACGTTCCAAAAAACGTCCCCAAATGTTGCGTAGGGGGCTCAGGAAACAGGGGACTCGGGAAACATCTTGTGAACCAGATGGTATCCATCAGGTACCCGGGCACCTCCCTGTATTTTAGTCGGATGTTTCGCTTCGCGATCTGACGCCCATCTGCCCTTTTTCCTCATAGGAGAACATGTCTATCATATCAACTTGAGACTGTCGTAGGTAAATTAGCCGACGTCAATGATTTTATTGGCACACGAGATGGCAGTGTTCAGCCAGGAGAGATGGAACTTTTAAATATCGGATCTTTTGGCTATGACATGTTGCAGAATGAAGCGTATTTAAAAGCGCATATGCACTTTGGTGGTGACATTCTCTAAACACCGTAAACATATTAAGATTTTGCGAAATCTTATATTTTTATAGGGTAAGAGCGTTTGCCTAAGTGATTTTCACGAAACTGTTGGTAACATATTGGCAGTCGATGTCATGAAGTTTTATATTCAGTTGATGGTCTCATGTTCTTACAGTCATGCAAAACGTTAACATGGCCGCAGTGGGAAAATAACTGTGGTCAGCGTTTTTCCGTCGTCTGTAAAAAGTTTCACCACGCTCTGTACAGTGATACTGCTGAGTGAACGCATGTGCGGGGACCATACGGCATCATCCTCTTAATTGTATTCTTTATATGTGTAAGCCTTCCTGACTTAGGAGTTCTTAACATAGGCCACTATAATAATGTATTGCTGTATATGAAAATTAATTTAAAAAAAAATAGAAAAAAACAAAAAAATAAATAAATATATATATATATATATATATATATATAATTATATTATATGTCAAGGACAACGCACGAAGTTCAAGATTAAAAACAATTAATAAAAGTTTCAAAACCAGTGTTTATCACAATAACGAATCACATTAAAAACAACGAAAAACAACAATTGGTAGTAAACAACAACCATCACAACAATAACAACCGGTACTAAATAGGACGGCCCTGCATGGTCCGCTGGTGCTGATATACCTGCATACATATTACCAGAATGTCAAACAACACATATACGATAAGCACAAAACAGCATACACTATCATTATCTAAATGCAGCATTAACTGGACTGTGGCTTAGAAAATATAATCTGGTGTGAAACACTAGGCCACAGATAACTCAGTTAAAGGTACAAACAAGTTAGTTGGGAAACTGTAAATAAAAAGCTGCCTAGCATTGTCGCCATCTAGCGACTATCGCGAAAACAACGTCTGACCCAAAACAGGAAGTTCGCTACGTTATGCACTGCATAGAATATACTCCTCACTCAGCCAGACGGGCATCATACAAATCAAACACGATAACACTTTAAAAGAGTTGCTTAAAGTGTTTTGAGAATCATGACAAATTCTATACAATAGAAGCAAGACGAACCGGCAGAGATTATATCGCTCACGCAGATACAACACAGTTATTTATCTACACACTAGTATGAAACACAACACTAAGAATGTAACTTGCACTACATGAAAGTCTTGAAGACACAAATACACAATCATTATGAAATGCAACGTTTCACTAACCTCAGTCATGGGTGGAATAGATCTTTCAGAACAAGCATTGCTCACTGATCCCTGCACCAGGCATATATCAGCATTATACGGCGCATAATATCAAACAGGGCTTGCCTATCATTTCCACGATGGTCTTACTTTCCTTATTTGTACAGCCCTTTTCCACGATGGTCTTACTTTCCTTGTTTGTACAGCCCCTTTCCACGATGGTCTTACTTTCCTTGTTTGTACATAATATCAAACAGGGCTTGCCTATCGCGCAACCAACAATGTCGTTCGATTAAATAAATTGGTACTAAAATGTACAGCATGAAGTAGGACATTATGTTAATTAAACAACCGTAAGATTAAAAGGTGGCACCCCACAGTGGTTAGTGCATAGCATACAAACACGTACAATATAATATGTCTCAAACAAGTTATGCGACAAAGGCGCGATCTATTATGTAAACATAGCAGTGTCGCCATCTAGCGACTATCGCAAAAACAAATTATGCACCCTAAACTGGGAATTCGCTACATTATGCATAGCATGTAATGTACCTCCTATATCAGACACACGGGCCTCATGCAAATCAAATATGATAACACTTAATCCGATGGTGACATCGTCAGACAGAATGCTTATGGCTGATAAAAATCGGCAGTAATTTCACCCCAATGGAAAATATTACATTTCACAATTTACTCCGTACTTGCATGCGTGCGTTCATGTGTGCGTGCGCATCATGTAGACAGGTGGATAGTTAGAAGTCCAGTCGCCTAGTGTCTCTTGGGGAAACTGGGAACCCTTTTTCTGGATCTGGATCCGCCCGTTTGTTGGGAGTGACGTTCATTGTTGGTTGACCAAGGCATGGTTCAAACCCACCCTTCGCTTTCGCAAACATAGGCGTATGACGGTGGCGCCTCCTGGGGAACGGTCGGCACACAATCTGGTAATGTCCGGTGATAGCTTTCCGCTTTACCGATAACCGTCATCATTGAGTAACTAGGCGGACGAACGTGATCATCTACATGTCGAGATTCCTGCTCAGTTGATGTAATCGAGCTGAAAACAAAAGACCACAGGAATAATATACTACGTGTAACTGAACGGTGCCAAGACATTAACACTTGGGGTGTGTCAGGGAACTCAAGCTCCCGTCTCCCACCTGTTTTGTAGGTTAACCGCCCATCTCCCACCTGTGTGTGGGACCAATATCCCACCTTCCGCCATTCGTGAGAGTCCACCTCACATCTCCTACTTCATTTTGATGCCAACCTCTCAACATTTTGTTAGGACCAATCTCCCACCTTCCACTTTCTGACACACACCTCACATTTCATCAGTTCATTTGGAAGCCACTTAATACATTGCCAGGGCCCGAGGTTATAAACCGTACTCAACTCAATTGAGCACGGTTTCATGCTCAAGCCTCGCTTTCATACTATGCTCAAACTCAGGCGAGGTTATAAAACATCTTGAGCTCAGCGTTGAGCACGAAATGCTGAAATCCTGAGTATGCTCAAGACCATGCTCAACGCCGTGCTCAAGCATAAATAAAAATGGCAGCTCACGCATAAATTTATTGAAGTCGTTGAAAGTTCGTCCGTTTTGAGAAGATAAGCTGTCCGATTTTAGGGTCCAGGCCGCCTACTTCCGAGTTTTATCCGTATGAAGACCTGATGGAATACGACATTTGTGAAAGATTTTGTTTGATGGCTCAAACTGTACTATTTAACGAATATTTGCCAAACGTAACCGCAGCAGCGACAGACACTGCAAAACAAGTGATAGTTTACTTTTAGTTGCGGCTTTTTTGGCGACGGGGACCATTCATTTACAGCTGCTGCAGGACGACAACATTATATTTCAACTGCCGAGTCAGAGTCATGATTCACACGAAATGTGTCCACAGATATTAAAACTATGTGGTTTAGTTGAACGATTTATAACATGCCATACTGGACATTAAGATATATGCGAAGTGTATGTGTGCTGCAAAATAATCTAAATATTATATCAACTGGATTAAGCTTACATACCATGCTATATTTATATTATTCATGCAGCCCGACCCCAGGCCAGGGCGAAGGATATATGTATAGGAAATATAAAAAAAATTGCTATCCCACGCCAAGGCAGCTATAGCCTAGGGGTAGGACTTCACATAGTGGGTGCCCTTTGGAAGTAGAATACACATGCAAAATATGCAACACACATATCAAGGATAATGTAACACTTGTGTTGTTGAGTTTTTTAAGAGATTGTTCAAATTGAACAATATGTAAGAAAAACCTTCCATATGTCTATATTTAGGCTACCGCAAAAAGTAAAATTGTAGGTTATTGATGTTAAACATAATGCTGTTCTAGCCTTACTACTCCAATGCCGCAGGAAATCTAAGAACGAACTAGTGCATGTGACAAACTACAGCTCTAATATAGTGTTTACACCTTTCCTATAATTTATAGTAAATGCAAATTTTTCAAATAATAGATACAAAGATATCTCGACTTTTCATAGACAAAGAAGAACATCATACTTTGGGAAAAGTATGTGATTAGAATATAAAGTACTGGCAAATATAGCTATACAATGATTAAGAGGCATGCCACACTAAACTAAGCAAGGTGTTAGTGAAAACAGCGACATGTGTAGTGCATATACCCAGGGCGTATGTAATATAATACTAATAGTAACATATGCTGCATATATTGTCTTGTGCAGTAACCTATTTCAAATATAACTTAATTAATGATAAATAAAATAATATATGTTATGGAAATAATGATTCCATATAGTAGATAGTGTGCACATTAAAAGTGTAAATAATATATTCGCTTGGGCACTCTCATCATAATTATTATTATTAATAATTACCACTACAAATCAATGATAACATAGCTTACTCTTTCAGTTTACACTTTACTGTTTGATATTGTTTTAGTACTATATTTGTTTTATTATCTATAAAAAATATTAATCATTAAAGAGTAATACAAACCTTTCTATGATATTCAATGAAATCCGTTTTAGCATATCATCTATTAATTTCAATCATTTTACTCTGTAATACTACACCCATATAAAAGTTAGTCTGGACTAAAATTATAGACTACTAACAGTGGGTAATCCCCGCGACACAAACATGTGACACCCGACGTCAAAACTAAGCCTAGGCTAAGGGGGCAAACAAAATTAGTTGTTAACACCGCTATTTCTTAGTTTTGACAAATACTTCAGTTTCTGGGTTCACTGCGCAACAATCTGAATACATCACTGTATACCACACAGAGGCTTCTACGTGACTCTGAAGTATGGTTCCACCAGACAAGTGTATAGACTATAGTTCAAGTGTATAGCCATAGGTATATCATGATCTGAACAGAGTAGTTTTTACATATTCAGTACACATAGAATGATCAAAACTCTCACAAAATGTTTATTTTTGTACTCCTCTTTCCAGTACGTGTGATTGTTACACGCATGTATAGATTATGGAAACAATGGACATTCTAATGAAATATTAAAACAAAATATTATAATGAACCACGGATTTAGGTAATGTCATTATTGTTGTTTACCTTTGACAACATAAATATAATATATTTTTGTAACGAAATTGATGTTATATTAACACATGTATTCATTAAAAAAGCACAACTTATCGTGTTCCTCGGTACATTTCCAGAAGTTCTAGTTACCACGCCGTAAATGAACATGGCAAACATAATTAGGCTGCCGAATCGCTTAGTTGGGGCATAATTTTAGCCTGGCTGCGAGGTATTACTTTTTGCTATTTTTAATTTTTAGACAGTTTTATCTTGTGATTCGTCTCGTTCTGTCTGTTAAATCGTTCACTGTGTGCTCGACTTTCCACACACCGTGTGATATTGGTGATGGGTTGATTTTTCTCCGGCGCTTTTTCCCGAAAAGAGACGCTTGCAGCCTAAAATTCTTCGTCCACCACTGTTTATATGCGGAAGTATGTTTGTTATCTTTTTCAAAAAGAGAGTTCCACTTGGCCGCTTGTGCATTTGAAAAACCCGCGTCGTTTCGTACTCAGCTGAGTACGTACTCAAGACGTTTTATAACCTCGGTTGAGCACGAAAACTCTGGTGAGCATGAAATCTCAGACTTGAGCACAGACTTGAGCTTGAGTTTGAGTACGGTTTATAACCTCGGGCCCAGACTGCAATCGTCCAGACAAATTCCACTTGAGGTGAATCTTGTGTAAGTTAATTCAGTTTAAAAAGGGTGTTTTTTTTACTGAAGTCTAACACTTTTTCTTGCGGAAGACCAGTTAGATAAGTGATCAAGGATGGTTCACTGGCAATGCACTGAGTGCCATTTCCCCGGTCATCAACTGTGACGTTATATGTCCTGGTTTGTAAGTATGTGATGTTACTGTCAGGGCCAATACGTCTTGTTAATATCAATATATAAATCCGTACATACATTAGTATTTCATATATTCTATGATTAAAAATTGCAATCTAGTATTGTTTCCTTGGTGTAATTCTACAAGTGTTTTATAACCCATACATCCATATACCCATATATAATGTTAAACTTCTAATCTGGTCCTAATATTTTAGCTCAAATTGACTTGAGCATCGTGAATAAGGAAAAATCAAGGACGATGTATGATTATTCAATCACATATCAAAGACGTTGTCCAGGTAAAACGAACGTTTTCCAACATTTAACACTTTTACCGACATGGGAGACTATCGTGAGTGTGAAGATTGTCATTCACGATGCTTCACGTAAAACTCAGCCCATTACTCAATATACTCACGCCATTTCTGTAATCTAAAGTTGTCTAAAAAGTTCCGATATAATAAAACATGTGGAGAAAACGTCGATAACCGCAATCTTTCCACATCGCTCCCATTTGAGGTATTGGGAAACCACATGTGTCATTGTAATAACCATCCTCGCCACCAGGGGCTTCTGACTACATCGGTTAGTACCCCTGGTAGATGGACCTGTCGAAACATGTGAAAACCAATAATGCTGCTCGCTCAGGTTCACAAGGCTCGCTACGGGAGCTTAACTTTACATGGGCCGTCGTCGCTGTTAAGACGGGTAACGATGAGCATTTCGTGGGAACGCTCTTTGAGAGTTTGGGCGACGACGCGTCTAGTTCTCAGAAACATGACGACCAAGACAGGGAGTGGGAATAAGTACAAGACAGGGAGTGGGAATAAGTACAAGACAGGGAGTGGGAATAAGTACAAGACAGGGAGTGGGAATAAGTACAAGACAGGGAGTGGGAATAAGTACAATACAGGGAGTGGGAATAAGTACAAGACAGGGAGTGGGAATAAGTACAAGACAGGGAGTGGGAATAAGTACAAGACAGGGAGTGGGAATAAGTACAAGGCAGGGAGTGGGAATAAGTACAAGACAGGGAGTGGGAATAAGTACAAGACAGGGAGTGGGAATAAGTACAAGGCAGGGAGTGGGAATAAGTACAAGACAGGGAGTGGGAATAAGTACAATACAGGGAGTGGGAATAAGTACAAGACAGGGAGTGGGAATAAGTACAAGACAGGGAGTGGGAATTAGTACAGATGATTCAGCGGACATCGACACTTTGTGGGGGATAAATCCACGTTTTATCAGGTCGGCCTGTACTGTAATAAGTATTACCTCCCCTGGCTAGCGATGATGTATCAAACCCTCAGACAGACAACTCGATTTCTCGCCTTGGAATTCTGGCATGTTGAACGACCGACACTATACAGACAGTGGGATAGATGAGATTCCCATCATGTGCGATAGAGGGTGTGTGACGAACGGAGACGATACAGTTCGGGACATAAACACCGTGCCAACGAATCGTCTATTAAAAGGGGAAGTTTTTTTCTCCAGTTGATCAAATAAGCACGAACAACCAGACTGTTCCGCTGACACACGATGTGTTCCGAATGTGGCCTCGTCCAAAGTCAAGATTTCATGCAGGTATTTCGTTCATCCTATTATTATATATCCTATATTAACCTTACCATAAAACACGCAGAAATCTACATAAAAAAATTTGCATTGTATAGAAATCTATATAATTGTACATATTATAATATATTATTTGTGTATAAAAAAACACAGAATATTATTGATTGCACATAAATTATTTATGTCTGCTTCAATTTTGTATTTATCTTTATAGAATTTGATTGAATTCTACAGAGTATAGCCGAATACGGTATAGAAAACTATAGATACTACACATTGCATATCTATGTCCACAAAATATAGAATATTCTATAAAAAATAATTATATACAATATTAATTGTTCTGAATTATGCACATCTGTGTCCGCAAAAATGGTATAGAATTTTATATGAACAAATATATGAACAATTCAATAGATTGTTTTGCTAAGGGTACCAACCTCGACCTTTCGGCACACTGGCGATAAAGGACATTAAACATTCGGACGAGAGCCACGCAAATGGCGCCAGCGATTACGAGGCCGAACAATACAAGCAGGCCGACGAACACAGCGTTCATGCCGACGCTTCTTTTTGTTCCGCCTGAAAGACAAATAGTAAATATAAATCACGAGTTTCTTCTAACTACAACTCATGTGTTCGTCCGTCGAGTCGACGAGGTCCACTCTAGTCATCTGGGGGTAGTTGGGGCTGGATCTGGTGAGTGCGCAGATGGCTGACAAGGCCAATCCGTGCACGGAAGGTACGTTGGCAGTTGGGACAGGGGATGGGGGGACGTCATCTTGAGGATTGCTGGCTCGGGCTTTCCTGGCTTGCCTCCTTTGCTCTGCTGCAGCGGTCCTGTTGGCCTCGCATATCTTGGTGCCTATGTGCACGGCGGAACTCCACTTGGCCCGGTCCATGGCGGTTTGTTACCAGGAGTCGGGGGTGATGGCAAACGCTTTCAGGGATGTTTTTAGAGTGTCCTTGAAGCGCTTCTTCTGGCCTCCATGGGACCGCTTTCCTTGCTGTAGTTCGCTATAGAAGAGCCTTTTTGGGAGCCGATGGTCTGGCATGCGTGCTACATGTCCTGCCCAGCATAGCTGGGACTGCATTAGGATGGTATAGATGCTGGGCAGGTCTGCTTGGGCAAGTACCTCAGTGTCTGGAATCCTGTCCTGCCACTTGATGTTGAGGAGTTTCCTGAGGCACGTTGTGTGGAAGTGGTTCAGCTTCTTGGCATGGCGTTGGTACACTGTCCATGTTTCACATGCGTAGAGCAGCGTGGAGAGCACTATTGCCCTGTACACCTTCAGCTTGGTCTGTAGACTAATGCCTCTTCTGTCCCAGACAATACAAGCCTGAAAGACAAATAGTGAATATAAATCACGGGTTTCTTCTAACTACAACTATTGATATACTCACTCAACGTTGAGTGAAGTAAATCAATAGATTTGGTTAGAAGAAAATCGTGATTCATATATTATCTACCAACTAAGTGTACATTTTCACGAATAGTAAATATGAACATGAACATGGGTTGCAATGGCGTGGCGTACACACGACGACTTAAATGGGTTGTATTGGCTGACTGATACGTATTTGTATTGGCTGACTGATACGGAGTTAGTTGGGAGTTTCGCATAATTATAATGCCCCAGTTCTCTAATTATGTTCGACTTCAAATTTAGTCTAAATTAACAATGTTGTATTTCATGCCTTAGTTTACTTCATTTCAATATTCGAATTTCATAAATGGGGTAAGAATGTTGCTGTTATGTTACGTGATGTGTATACTGTCATATGATTGGCCAGTAGTGCGGCTTATTTCATTTCTCTATGAGGAAACGGGGAACTCCTCCCTGAATGCTTTATGTTTTAGGAGCTCTGTACCACTCTTCCGCTGATCAGGTCCAACGATGATACCCTGGTCGACGATGATGATACCCTGGTCGACGATGATGATACCCTGGTCGACGATGATGATACCCTGGTCGACGATGATGATACCCTGGTCGACGATGATGATACTCTGGTCGACGCAGCTTTCGCTCCGAATCTGATTAAGGGTGAAATTTACTTGTCGAGTACCAAGGGGATTTGTTCGGGTTCATGTACGAGGATGCCGCCATTAATCACTGTTTTTATCCATAGCATTATTCCATTAAATGAATGCCCCTTTTCCAACACTTTGGGGGCTGCAGGCAGGGGGAACCCCCTCCTAAAATTGCTGGAATTACTCATTCCATAGTCAGGGAACCGCATGGGAACATTTGACACTGTTTTAGGCATTGACGCCATTCTCATAAATAAATGTACTTTTTGCCCCTTTTGACGGCTGGTGTCAGGGGCTACCCCCAGCCCAAACCCGGCAGCAACGCATTTTTGGGATGTCGGGGGTGGTCCCTTCAATCCATGGTGTCAAACCTTTTGGCGTCGTTTATATAAATAAAAGCTCTGGGCTCCCAGTCTATAACGAGAGGAGCGACATGGGTTTCTTTTCTGTAGTCAGAAAAAAAATCTGGCAGAGTTTCATTGTATTTGTTCTAATAGGCTAAGTTGTGTTACTTTGCTGGTATGCTCAATTTGGGGACGGATAAGAGTTGGGTAAGCATTTTCTTTGACATGTTGTGGGTAGGGTGATAGCGTTCCCCTTAGGAGACCAAGTGTACGATAATTTACGAACATTGATCATTCCAGAATATTGTGTTATGGTGACTCGTAAGTAAGCAGGATTTTGACCGTGTTTAATGGTTCTCCCTGCATTGTATATTGATGAAGTTTAGGATTGTGTTTGGGCGTGATGGTGAGTACTGCATATTTCTTCACAATGAAATCCATTAGCCAACTTTTAGACAATTTATTAAGGGTTTTTAAATAATTTTGTAAGATCTCCTGCACAATTATTTATAGTCCTGTAGAAAATGCTATCATCCGCAAAGAGCGTAACGGTTGACTGTATATGATATTTGATATCGTTGATGAAGAGAAGAATTCTGGATGACACCCGATGTAGTAGTAGCCCAGGAAAATTCCAGGACGAATCCTGGCGGGCACTCGATTTAGTAGTAGCCCAGGAAAAATCCTGGAAGAATCCTGGAGGACGCCCGATGTAGTAGTAACCCAGGAAAAATCCTGGAAGAATCCTGGAGGACACCCGATGTAGTAGTAGCCCAGGAAGAATGGGTGCACTTAGCTAAAACTGATTGTTTACATTGGGAAAGGAAGCTGTTAATCCAACCATGGGTGTTATTTGAGATGCTTAACTTGTCTGATATGTGGTGATGGATGACTTTATCAAAGGATTGGGAAAAATCAAGTAACATTACTTATGTCAGTCCTTTTTGATTGGGTGTTTCTGACCAGTCATGAGTTGAGTTTATAAGTTGCGTCACAGTGGGAAGACAGTCCCCGAATCCGTGTTGCTCAATAACATTATGTCAAGCGTATTTTTTTGATGTTTAGCGACATGACTAATGATAATATGTTCCATTGTTTTACAACACAGGCGCGTCACAGATATGGGCCAGTAATTGGAGGCTTTAGATTTTAGACCGCGCATATGAATTATCGTGATCAATACTAGACGCCACTGGTTTAGAATTGTCCGATTATCGTAAGCTTGCTGGGATAGGTATCACAAAGTTTAAGCTAACTCATGGGCTAATGAAGGCAGTAAAGGGATGAAATAAATTAGATATTGTGTACGTCATGTCAGTAGTATCTATATTATGTATACAGACATATATCTGACAAGGGCCGGCCACATATAGGCTAAACCTTAATTGTTGGATCTCGTTAAACTATGTATTATTTGGGTGTGCCCCCCCCCGCCCCGGTGACGGCCATCCGAACCTATGTTGTCACTTGTGCCTAATTTGTGTCTGGTTTGGGCCCATATTATCAAAGAGGTATCTGCGACGGTTTATTTATTTGTATACGTGTGTATAATTACGTAATAAACGTCAAAGTTCTTGGATCCAAGCTTCGATTCCATACGTTCAACGGTGACCAGTTTACCCCATAAATAGGGCACATATCAATAAGTCGGGTGTTCAAAATATCACCTTGTTATTTGGAAATAAGTATCTTAAAGGGTAAACACCCATCAGTGCGACGCGTACTCAATGACAACTATTATTTGGGTGTGCCCCCCCCACGGGTCACCGCTACAACCTACATAGACGCACCAGTCGGGTCGAGCTTCCATTATATTCGCCGTATGCTGTTTGTTATCTGTGCCCTGTCAGGTAGACCGAAACATAGGTTTTACACGCAATTTACTCTAACCTCGGTGACAGACGGCCAGTGTCCATACCAAACGGTACAATGTGTCTTGAAAATATGCGTGTTCAACTTGATATAATTTAGGTCGCGACTTCCGGAATCGTGGTGCAGCAGCGACTTAAAATTGGTATAGAGAATTGACAGAAAAAAGTGGAATATCGAATAGAATAAGTATTACTATTGCATATATATTATACATAAACATATTATAGATATATATTAGAAAACAGTTTTTGTTAATTATTAGTCAGAGGCAGGATTTTAGAGTAAGTTAGTTCCGGACTCCGATAGGGAAGTCAGTGAGCGTTAATAGTGTTGTTTACCATTCGAAAATTTAGATAGCATAGTGAATAGTCAGAAACAGTGGAATATTGGTTAGAATAAGTATTACTATTACACATATACTATATACATAAACTTCTTATAGACATATATTAAGAAAGTGTTCTGGTTAACTGAGGCAGTATTTTTCCCAGATTCAAATTCATCGAGCGATAATTGGGAGTTTGTTTACAGGTCGTAAATTAAACTGGTGTACCAAACTATCGTATACATTGTTAAATATATATTAGATAAAGTGATACATTTACATAAATTACATACATAAGGTAATATCTCACATAGTTGTAGTAAACGATTTCGGTAAAAATAAATTAACAGCAGGATTTTAACGTAAGTTTGTTTACACTGACTTCGTTGTTTTGTTTACACAGTGTTCTCCGTATTCGCTAGGTGGCAGGCTTTTTTTTACTCTTGCGAGCTCAGTAGAAAAGAGATAGTTAGCAAGTATATTAGTGTTTTTGAACACAAAAACAGCCTTATTCAAGGCTAACGTAGCAATTAGATTAATTCGCATACAACTGATATTATGCTCACTACTCTGTAATTTTCTGACTTGTTCCTCGATCCCTTCTTAAATAGCGGCGTAATGTTTGCTCCTTTCCATCATGAAGGAACAATTTCTTCTTGTAGTGACAAGATAAACACTTTTTGCAAGTGGTCTACTAATTTGTTCTACCATTTTGTTATGCAGTTTTGGTGGTACCTCGTCAAATCCAGGTGATTTATGATCTTTCTTGATCTTAATTTTCTTGCTCCCATTTCAGTAGTTAAAATAACTGTCCTAAATGATCTTATTTATCGCCCTAACGTTTAGTCAACGTAATGGACATGAGCTGGTATATTTAGTGGTAAAAACTGAACTGAAATACACATTCAAGTCCACTGCCATTTGAAACCCGTCTCAAATCTGTGTCCACTGTTGCTTTCCAGTGGTCAGGCCTTATCTCGAACTTTATGTTTACTTCTTACATAAGTATAGAAACTCTTGCGGTCATTTGTTATATATTATATGCCAATTTGTGTTCAAAAGTTTCTTAGAAATTCCAGTTTCAGTTGTAGTTAGGATGAGTGCCTCTTTGTAGTTTGTGTAGTCTTCTACATTTACATACGCCCACATCATCTGCTTGTGAGCAGTTTATCTAATTACCTCTTGTGTGATGTGTTTCTTCTTTGACGTTTTCCTTGTTTTCTTAATGGAATAAAACTCTCAATAAACCCCTCGAGCTCCTCTTTCAAACAAGTCCAGCATGATGCTTCTGTCCTCTCATTCAGCAAATTATTCGAATATCTATCCTCATTTCTTTATATTTGCCTTAGTTTAAGTTCACCCACCATTGTTTTGATATGTATTCTCTGGTTTTACTTTTATATTAAAATGGATCTGGTTATATTCAATGGAGCCCAAAGGTTGCAGTACTTTTACATTTTCATCTAATTGATCGATATGGTCTTCCCGTTCAACCGTGTTACCTGGCTACGAGTGTTGTGTGATGACTGGACTGTACTAACAGGCGAGGTGGCAACGATATTCCGTATTCCACGTCACCGAGCGGACTAAATCGTTAGGTTAATTTGTAAACATTGTAAACGCAAATGACAGCAGTACTGCTGCGGCTGGTGTCACCTTGCGGACTCCTTATAAATAATTCATAGTGTTTGCGTGTGTGCTTTGCCGTAACGTGGCAGCACATTGTTATCAGTACTGGCGACTTTCGCCAGATATCTGTGGAAATACTAAGACTAGTTTTTATTTATTTTATCGCTCACTCGCCGTCAACAAAGCATGCGTGTTTGAATTGTCTATTTAATGATGCTCAAATAATCGAGTGGTGGCCGGCTGTCGTTATTTGTCTGGAATAACAAAAACCGCGAACGAACGTGCTTTTTCACTGTCGGTCTCGTGCGTTTTTGTAGTGTGTCGATCGAGTGTCGTTTGGTTTGGTAGATACGCTGAAACTGCATCTTCGCTGAGTGCGAAACAAACAAAGCAATACCTCGTTGTAAGCTTACATTAAATGTATGTAGCATCACCAAAACTATTCGAAACACATGTAGATTGGATAATATACATCACGCAAAACAAGCGCTAGTTATCAAATAGATCGGTGATCAATGAAATGGTTCCGAGTCATTCCGTAGAAGCGCCCCGGATTCTTCGCATAATTCATAGTGGCGCCACACTACGGATTAACTACCAGTCTGATTTAGAGGCCGATTTGAGAACTAATAGACGCGCACCCAAGCCTTCGCACTCGCTCACTGCGCGTCTATAGGGAACAACACGGTATATGTAACAAATATCCAGTTTAATAACAACACTAAATAGTATAGTAAACAATAAAAAATCAAATATGTTGAATATAATTTCAATCTACCAAAGTGTTCATCACAATCAAACCATAGTTTACACAATGACCCAAAGCACCTTACGAACTGGCTGACGTCGCTTCTGCCATATACAGCTACAGGGCGTGTTGTGCCAAGCTAGCTTCAGCTGATGCAATAAAGCGTGGCCCGGCGAGTGCAGTCAAGCGTACAGCGGAGCAATGTAGCCATGTTGATTAGTAGACCTAGTATATGTCACGTTCCGACTTTATTGCATAATGTAATATTACACGTACGTAAACATTTCACTTTATTTGTTATTTATATTTTTACAAACCTATATAGTGTACGTTGACTTGCCGCTGGAACGTGCCACTATTGGTTGACTTGATAGCCGGCGGTGATATTACGACCCGTTGTAATTCGATTTGAGACTCGTCACAATACTTGAGACGCGTCGCAATACGAATTGATACCTGGCACCGTTTTTGCGATCCGTCGTAATTAGTTGCGACATTTGCATCGGGTCTTACATCGAATTACGACGCAAAACAAATAGTTTCGTCATGTCGTCAATATAAATGCGACTCGACGGTATTCCGTGTTTGCGACGGGCCCATGCTTCTACAATAGCGTGCATTACCAGAGCGATCAAGCAAGACGAAGGAGGTCAACTCAAAGGAGGTTGGATTTCCCGTTTCTTTTCGTCGAGTTGGGCGATATTCGCAGAAATCACAAAGGCAGCAACAACATAAATCCGTTTAAAGATGCCACCCACTAGCGAATGCAAATGTTTCACTTACTCCACTTTTCCGTAGATTTTCGTCTCGTTGATCTCATACGCATGAAATTAATGAACAGGCAATATAGTAGCATCGTAATATTTACTGATAGTCGTTAGTGACAAGTACAGACCGAGTTGGTTAATCTAATTCAGATGAGTACATGCTTCTCTCAGCCAGGATGAGGAATAATTTACCAACTTTATTCATATCACCTAGGCAGATGCATAGCACTTTATGTCTAGAATCAAGGGCAGCAAGCGGCTGTCAGTGTTTCGCGATCATAATATATTACATGGAACGAGTTACACCAACCAACAAACTTTTACTCACACTTATGTTTGTTTTGAGGAATCGTCACCAAACCCACTGCAGGACTATGATAAATATATGTTAGTAGGATGCACAATATGGGAAAGAAGAAGAATTTAGTGTATGCGATAGTTAAGTAGTATTTTCACTATTTATGCACAATTGTACAGTTTTATTCAGACAAATGCAAAGCTATCAATAAAGATACTGCGAATAATTATACTATTACAATCCGGAACCACAACAATGAAAAGCTCTATCTAAATAAAATATATAGAACATGTCAAATCTTTCGCCTTTGTTTTGGGTTTCAAGCATCGGGCACACACTTCATCGATCTGGCCAAGATCAGCTTGGATCCAGCTGAAAACACTGAATCTACTCTACGCGTACATCAGCACGGATAGCATTATAAGCATTTTTTCCACGAACTGGAACGTCACCGTTTGCGCTCTAGCACCAAACTGGTAAACACTTCAGGTGTGACCCAGGCGATGACCCAGAAGACGGACATTACATCATTTGTTTTAAATATTGTTCAGTCCCAAGCCTGTATGGCCTTACCGCTTGGAAAAAGACACGACTTATTTGTGAAGACAGAACTGCGTTCCATTGCAATAGACTAGATGCGTAATCGAGAATGGCACCGTCGTAACAATTGGCCGAGCTTTGCTGAACAAGCATCGATTTTATTGATTCTGTTGCCGGCGAACCGTCGTACATCGCTGATCCTTGTGACAGTTTCGGCAGCTGGGTTTACATTGTTCTGTTGATATATGTCTGTATATATCGTTTTGAAACATGACGAACTTAGAACGTGATTCGTTTGCCTATGATGAAGATCTTTTCACGGAAGGCGTTATATTTGACGAAACAAGGCTTACGGATCGAACAGGTTTGGCGCACGCTTGCCCAATAATCAAGACTGTATTGGATAAGTATACATTTTCTTCTGTGTGAATACAGTTAAGATCATATACCGATTAAGGTAATAACGCATGTATCGCATTGTAGCTGCTGGTAGAGAGAAAGAGAGAGAGAAATAGTAAGTGAGAGTGAGAGACACACACACACACACACACACACACACACACACACACACAGAAAGACTAAGTGAGAGAGAGAGAGAGAGCGAGAGAGAGAGAGAGAGGGTAAGTGAGAGTAAGAGAGAGAGAGAAAGAGTAAGTGAGAGTGAGAGAGATAGAGAGAGAGAGAGATAAAAAAGTGAGAGTGAGAGAGATATATAGATACAGAGATAGAGAAAGAGTAAGTGAGAGTGAGAGAGAGAGAGGGGGGAGGGAGAGAGAGACATACAGACATACAGGCAGATTGACTGACTAAAATATATACAGTGTTCTTTGTGCATTAGCTTATACACTATCAGTGGCAATGACAATGTCATTCAGCATTACGTCAGCATTTTGTTTCCGATGATGAATGTTTAGAACACTAACTAAACTTTTGTCAATACAGATTAGGATGATCCCCATGATGTGCTGTGTACGTTACTGACTGGGTCCAGAAGACGTACGGGGAGGATCAGCACATTCACGTCATATAGGAATATCTGCTAACCAACGACTTCATCTCTTTGATTCGCATAATTGAAGGTTTGTAACGTTCAAATAATCGTATCAATTACACTTGATATACTCCGAAGTGTAAAGACACGTACATTTTTATGAGATAAACAAACAGTAGGACAATTAACCAGTCAGTTTCTTACGTGATTTGAGTTTATGTGATAAACACTAACAACTTTGTGACAATATATATAATATATATATATATATATATATATATATATATATATATATATATATATATACATATATATTTATATATATATAAGTTGAATATTTTACATTCAAAATACATATTGCTTATGACGTCACCACTACGTGACTTCACGTCACAACGTTGCCGCGGTTCCTACATTAACTGTTTTCCTTGAATGTTATGGTTTTTCTTTTACGTTATGTTTCAACTCAAGAATTTCATTGACGAGATTTTCTACACATGACCTATACACGTGACAGTCAGATGTCTTTGATAGAGATAAATATGACACCACTACGGGAAAGCACATTCAACAGCATTTGTCGTCATTCGTGTTAGTCGTCGAACTTGCTCAGTTAACACAACTAGGATTGTTGAGATATTGTTATCAACCTTCATGGAGCAGCCGAATATCTTAATAAAAGCAATCTAGGTCGAGATAACTATGACACTATTACGTCTAATCATGACACAATGTCCAGTTACTCACTAACTACTAATTAGCCATAATTAATTTGTTTCGACAACTTGCAGCGGCTATTGTTGTCTTTTGATTTAGTCCCATCTCAAACTTCGCTTGTCTTTGCCACTGTGACGAAGAGATCGAATTGATCGCTGCCACGATCGGCTGGCGCCACTACCACTTCGTCAACGAACCGACTGTACAATTCGTCGAGAATCCTCTTTCGCTCTTCGACTTTTCTCTCTCTCGATAGACCGATTGTAAAAAGGCGGTTGCTCCAAGTGCGTATAGATTGCATAAAAGAAACTGCATGGGTTCTTGCAGTTGCAGAATCGTCTACAATATGAAAAAGAAGAAAGTAATATAAACTTTTCATCAAATACAATGTTGAGCATACCAGATCACAGATGTTGGAATACAAAGCGCTGGGTTGATGTTGTTAAAATTTTATATAAACAACATTAGGAAAAACACATATGCATCAACTACATATATAGCATTTTAATTTTAAGTGGCAACTAACACTCAGAATATCTCAACTAATATTTAAATATCTGGACTTGCGAGAAACTCGCGATAAATATATATATATATTTGTCATAGTCCTCGAATTTGCTATAAGGGCGTCTTACGATGACGACAAATTAGGCTTCCAAGTAGAAAGGAGAAGTCGACGGATTGGGCCGATTGTTGCAACATATTTCTACTTTGCTGATAACATCGCATATTTTCCGAAAAAGTTCAGACGGCTTAAGAACTGCTGCGAAAAATTTAAAGTGTAGTATTGTCTAAGCGATTGACTCAGCAGCAGTGACAATTTAGAATTAGTTGTTATTAATTGTTATTTATAAGACATCAAAATCTACTTGTCTACTTATTAAACTGGCAAATAACCCCAAATACATATATTCACAACTATAATACTAGGAAAAAAACTGAACTACATACCTACAGAACTAAACAACAATTTGCAAAAAAAATTCTTAAATACAACTTGCCACATGTTATACACAATATCCCTGATTTAGTTATAGACAAGATAGTGACTCATAGTTTGAAAGGCTTTTCAAGTTATGCCAAAAATTACATGCTACAAAAATATAATGACACATGCTCTTTCCTTAATTGCTATATATGCCAACTAAATTAAATAAATTATGAATGAACATAACACAGTTCATGCAATCACAATTAAACTTTTCAATTTGTATACTTACACACAGGCTTATACGCGTACATGCGAAAACAACACATAAAACACACCAGTACAACACACCATCACACACTTAAATTTAGTATATGTAAGACACAGACAAAAAACCAAACATGCATTCTACTTTTCATGTAGAAATATAGGTATAGGGAATATATGTTTATTGTTATTTTTTTTTATTTTGGGTGACTCCTACGATAGCGACCAATGTTGGTCTTAGTAGGGGTCTCCAGTCCCACAGCAAATATGTTTTTCTTTTTTTGGATGTTGTTGTATAATGTATTACTTTTACTGATGATTTATTAGTTGTTATTATATATTATACAGTTATGTATGTGTATGTATCATATGAATGTACATAATTCATATTGCCACTCAATATAATTTATGTACGTTTTTCTGCTGTTTGGGACAAATACAATTTATCCTTATCCTTATTTACATGCAAATTTATCGCGATTTATCATCTGATCTTTACGAAGAAGCGTCGTAGAAAGGACGAGTAAATGAGACAAACACTGTTGTTGCCGGATTGACGTATAGTTCAACACTGTGAATAAAACACAAACAAAATAAACCATAATTGATATTATCGCCCATCTACCACCAACAAACGGCGGGAACCTTTACACATAGCTGTGTGTGATGTAGAAATATAGGTATAGGGAATATATGTTTATTGTTATTTTTTTTTATTTTGGGTGACTCCTACGATAGCGACCAGTGTTGGTCTTAGTAGGGGTCTCCAGTCCCACAGCAAATATGTTTTTCTTTTTTTGGATGTTGTTGTATAATGTATTACTTTTACTGATGATTTATTAGTTGTTATTATATATTATACAGTTATGTATGTGTATGTATCATATGAATGTACATAATTCATATTGCCACTCAATATAATTTATGTACGTTTTTCTGCTGTTTGGGACAAATACAATTTATCCTTATCCTTATTTACATGCAAATTTATCGCGATTTATCATCTGATCTTTACGAAGAAGCGTCGTAGAAAGGACGAGTAAATGAGACAAACACTGTTGTTGCCGGATTGACGTATAGTTCAACACTGTGAATAAAACACAAACAAAATAAACCATAATTGATATTATCGTGATGTCGGATACACTTAAAGGGTGGGTGAAGCACTCGAACAACCATAGCCCAAACATAATAACATACCATTTACAGTATATATCACCCTTATATGATAGGCGCAACGCCACAGTAATTTTGTAATATCCTTTTTAACTTTGCCATTATCTTCGCTGGGCGGCGCCATATTGCTCTGCGGGGGGCTCAGCGGCAGAGTGGTTTGAGTACGAGCTCCTGGCTCCGCGTTCACACAGTAAAAACCTCTCGGAAAAACGGCCGAAACGCATGGAAAATCGAATAAAAAGAAAACTGGTGTGCACTGGATGGCTCCTGGATATATCAACTAGTACTACAAATGCAAAGAAACAACTTTTGATCGACTTCCGAGGAAGAATTTGCAGCGGAAAAGGTGGCTGCAAATGCAGAAATTGCCGTGTCCGCCAGCCGCAGGCTCTGCGAGTGACCACTTTTCCGATGCAGATTACAAGACAAAAGACTGTGATGAGCATGGACAGACGGTGAGCATCAAGATGTCATTCTTGGTCAAAGACACCGTTCCATCTGAGATCTTTTTTTTCGCACATGACCATGCATCTACAGACTATTCTGCGACAAGGAAACGTCAGATATCAGAGGGCAGAGCGATGCGTAGGAAGCGACGAGCCGAAACCAGGTTAGTAAATTGGATTACCGTTACCATTGTGACTTATCACTACGATTACAATATAGTTCCACCCCAACAAGCACAGCTGTGCTTCAACGTCAGCATATATATGACCCACAGTAAATCGAAATGTATGAATACAATAAAGTGCGAGTAAGTGTTAATAGTTTGATATAATTACGAGTGTTTTCCAATCCGCCGATTTATTTTCGACGTGATCAGACGTACCGTCAATACGTGGCCGTACACAAAACAATAACAATAACTCAGTAAGTGCTACAGGATATACTGCAACCTTATAACATGGGCCATGGCGTATGTACTAGGCAAAATTATTAAAGAAAATAATTTGATATTATTTATTGACAGTCATAATAAGTCTTATACTCCTGTATTCTAAATGCCTAGAGAGCAAGCAGCAATCGTAAGGCTAAGCCTGGGAGGGGTTAGATGCATGGGAGAAACTAGGCAAAAATGTTTGCCCCGCTCTTCGTCTCTACTAGTAGCAACAGCCAGATAGAAAAACATTGTAGGGCGATTGACTTTGCCTAGGGAGAAACACGATCAAAAGACAGTATAGACTATAGTGCAACAGAAGCCTACTGTTGCTGTTTACATTTCAAATTCTTTATGGAAATATTTAAAATATACAAATACTTTAATTGTGATTAAGTGCAAATGCAGTTACAAAAACTTTTTAAAAGTATTTAAATATTTAAGTAAAATGCATTTCACCCATGCAATGTCTAGCTGGAAAGGAAACTAACTAAGGCATCGTCATCTACCCAGTTGAACACTGTCAGATTACATGTCTGCTTTCTATAATGACATTTTACAATTTCTGCTTGAATTCTTGTGACTTGACAATAAGGCAAAATTATATAAAATTAATTTGCTTTATTGATCAGATTAAACCCCACATGTAATAACCTGAAGTTCATATAGATGTATTAATTACATTTTATTATAAGTCGACTGATAACACTGTAATGAATATCGTGGGGGGAGGGGGCAACTGTCGGCAAATCACAATAGTATTAGTACAAGCTATACATATGAAGGAAGTATATCAGGCATGGGGTCAATTCTGTTTTGTCAATTCCAAAAAATCAGTTCTAATTCCGCCTTGCAAAAAATCAATTCCAACTGTTAAAATCCTAGGCTAAAGAAAAATTCAAATCCAATTCGTTTGAACACAGTTTTATTTGTCACGTGTGCACAATCATATTTAATTAGATATGATTAAAAAATTATTGTTCGTTAAATGCACACACACACACACACATATACACATATATATATATATATATATATATATATATATATATATATATATATATATATATATATATATATATATCAGGTTTGCCATAAAAAACTTTTAAATGGCATCCAGCCATTTCATATGTACTTTCTGCTGCGACTGGATTTTTGCTAACAAAACCAGACATTTTGGACAGCCCTGGACAGTTGGGTCATTAATCCGAGTTTTGAGCAGTTTCCAATTGCAATTGTGGAAGAAGCCAGTGAGATTAGGACCTGGACATGTTAGGACCTGGACATGTTAGAACAATTGAGGATATTTGAAATTTACCATGGAGAGTTGGAGTGACTCCATTTTCCTATAAAACTGGATGCACAAGCCAGAGTTGTCAGAATTCACTTAAAACTTCACCATGGAAATTACTGCTAGCATCTGAGAAGGTCAGAAGCTATGTTTTGAGTGTCATTCCTACACCAAGAAGGGGGACCAACAAGATTACTCTTCAATGGGAGTGAAGCCAGCGTCGATCCTGATCATGCAAGGGTGCTGTGGTCACTGATCTGATCTCCAGATCCAGAATGTGATCAACAAGACTGCCTGCAACCATGATGGTGACACGGCACAGATAGAAGCTGCCAATGTCCGTGAGGACCTGAAAACTAAGGCAGCTAATACCAGGGGCACTCCAAACCACTGTTTGTGGAAGCATCACCCCAAGAACCCATCTTCCACCACTGATCTGACTATCAATGATACCTGGAAGACAACTGGTGACAAGATCATCTCATACACACTCCAGGGGATAGGCAATTGCATTAGGCTAAAGTGACTTCGACTTGTCATTGAATGTTATGTTATTGTAGTAATAATGATAAAACTGCAAACTGATTTTCACTTGTCAACTATCATAGAAATAAGGGGCAGATGTCCGGGGGGGGGGAGCAAATATACTAGGAGGCAGATTTATATCGCTATCAGTTGTGGTGTCATTGATATTTCATCAAATTTACTGGAAAGTTTGAGTCTTCAACATCCTAATCTCCAACATGTATTCTCCATGGGAACATTTTTAATTACTACAAAGGGCAAACCCTACAGCCACATGTAACAGCATTGTACAGGTGACCAGTGACATGTTTAGTATGGGAAACTTGTGGGCTGAACATTAGGCTTGGATAAACAAGGGGCTGCATTCAAGTGGGGCAGGCTTCCTCTCTCACACAAAGGGAATGAGCAGGCAGGTGCCCTTAATTGGCAATCTCTGTAAATAAACATTGTACACTGAGAAAGAAAATGAGGCTTGAATGGTCTGATTTTGGTTTTACTGTCTGTTACAGTAACTTAGTATTTCTTTTTGATGCAAATGCTTGATTATATTGTTCTTGGTCACAATGTTTCAATACCAGAGTAGACAGTGTCTATGCTGTAATGTTGACAACTTCCTGGCTGTTACCAGATTCAGGGTGACATGCTAATAGCAGACAAATATGATTTTAAAAGTAATATAAGTAAATATAAGGGTAAATATTAACAGTATCAAGTCAATAATTCCAACAAAATCAATGCCAATTCCCCCCAAAAAAAATTTTTTAACAAAAAAATTCCAATAAAAAAAAATTTTTGAAGTCAATTCCAATTCTGGAACTGGAATTGATGGTCAGTTCCAATTCCGGAATGGAATTGACCACATGCCTGAAGTATATTCATGACAATATCTTGTCTCTGTGTACTACAGCAACAGTCATGAACAGTATAATTGAATTGAAACAAGCTTATGTCTGTGGGGCTTTTGTCGGGAGGGGCTTTTGTCCATGCACCATACTATCTAGCAGATGCTTTCAATATAACACCTAATAATTATATATATATTTACATATATATATATATATATATATATATATATATATATATATATATATATATATATATATATATATATATATATATATATATATCTATATATATATATATATATATATATATATATATATATATATATATACAGCATTTATAAGGTAAAGATGTCACAAGCATAGATCTGCATTTGGTCCAGTAACAATATTTATGCATTATGTTATCTAAATCGAGTGTCAGATATAAAATAAGGAACCCCGTAGAAAGTGTACCTATGGGTCCATATTTTGTTATGGAATTTGGACCCCTTATAGAATTTTGACCTCCCTGGCCCATTGAAAACAGTGCAATGTTGATTAGATAATATAATGCACTTTGGAGCTAGGATGCTACAATTTTGGTTACATGCGTTTGGTTATGTTACCAGTGGCATTCGTCAAACTGACCAAACAGATTCATTAGAAACATTAAGAGATCAGTGATCATTGGTTGAATTAACATGGCTCCATAGGGAAAATGCTTTTCCCTGTGGTTGATTACTTTATACATTCTATATGACACTGGCACTCTTATATTCTAAAAATAATAGATACAAGAGAAAGTTTCTCACATTGTGATTCATTTTTATTATGCAAAAGATGAATTTTGTAAAATTTTCAAGTCACTGTATGTGTAATCTTTTCAGATGAAGGATTCACCATTGGTTCGTACAAGTACAGGTACTAGTTTTGAAGCATCCAGCGCTACGGGGTGATGCCGTCAATCTTTACATTACGGATGTCACCTTTAGTGCCATCACTGCTACTACTGCTGTGGCACCACATACAACTGATGCTGAAATGCAAATCGATCCGGTAACGATATTTCAAGTGCGACACTTCGCGAATACTGCTGTAGTCACGGATGACATTATTGCACCAATGAACGTTGATCATGACTACTCCTATGTGAAGCTTCCATCAGATTCAGTGAGAATAAAGACATTGGTGCAGATGATGCACACTATGTGATAACAGCGACATAACCGAGGGTGACTCAAGCAGCTCCGACACCTATGAGAAAGAGAAGAAGTTTGTCATTCATGAGAAAAACTTATGTCACTTTTCTGCACCAGTCAGAATAAGTAGTGTATTGGTGTATATTTAGTGCCAGTAGTGTATTGGAACAAATGGTTGGTGTGCAAGTACTATCAGTCAGAACAAGTAGTGTATTGATACATATGATTGGTGTATATTTACTGTCAGTACAAGTAGTGTATTTGGTAGAGAATGAGACGCTTGGTTTACATTTGCTGTCGGTAGGAACAAGTAGTAGATTCAGTCAGAACAAGTAGTATATTGGATACACATGATTGGTGTACATTTACTGTCAGAAGAAGTAGTGAAATGGTGCAGATTCCAGAATGAGATCATTGGTGTACATTTACTGTTGGTAGTAACAAGTAGTGTATTGGTATGCATGATTGGTGTGCGTTTACTGTCAGTCAGAACAAATAATATTGTTACACGATTGGTGTACATTTACTGTCCAATCAAAACAAGTAGTCTATTGCCATTGGTACAGATGATGATGGTGAAACAGTTAAAATGCCTTGGCTTTATAAAGATTAATTATTTCCTAAGCTAAACTACCAGTATATTTGATATGTTGTGGCATAATAATGATGTGTGTAGCTGTGATATCCATGTTCCAGGTTGTATTTCCCGGTGGTAGAAGTCACTGTTTTTAGTCAATGTTTAGTCTTGGTTTTAGACGTTCTAGTTAGCCTTATTTCTTTGGTAATTGTTTTTCTATGTGAATAAACTGTTGATATATTTTATGTTGGTCTCAATATAAATGAAATTGTGTGTAGTGACATGCAAGATGGTGCAGGTAACATTTTGTTGACAGAAGTGGGATATGGATAAGAAGGCATTCACATCATTCAGTTATTAATATTTTAGTGGGAATTGTTGTAGTTTTCCAGGTTGTTTTTCGACCTGCTGCATACTGTGGGTGCCTCACAATTTGTCTATATCAGACTATCAGTACACTCACCTGTGTCAGGTCAATCTCCATAGCTAAACTTTCCATCAATTCAATTCGGTTTAGAATAGACATCACAGATCCTTCCCACATCGCAGGATGGGATTACTTGTCTTGCCTTTCCTGAGCCTGAAATATAATTTGTCAGGGTTAGTTGATAGCACTAATTCCATAATTACCATAATAGTTGCAAAACTGTGAACATTACATATACTGTCAGTAGTTAATTATTGTTATTTAAATGATTACATTGCACCAAACAACAAGGTGTTGTGGTGTGCTACAGAGAGGGGTGATTACAAGTACGAATATTAATGTAATCATGATTACAGTAATTATTGCAATCACAATTACTAATGTAGTCATGATTACAATCATTATTACAATCACGATTACGGTAACATTTAAGAATATATATATATATATATATATATATATATATATATTCACATAATGAATTAAATAAACCCTCATGTTATTATTGTCATCAATGTTATTCAACACAAAATCAAACACAATATTAAAATACAGTCATGGTACACTTCATTAGATTAGATACAAAATAAAGAGAAAAGCCTGCTTGCATTGCCATTGTAGTTCGGACCTCGCCCTCGGGCTAGGTAAAATAAATATGCAGAAAAAATATGATTATTAAAATGGCAATGATATTATGATTCGATAATTGAATTACTGACCTGCTAGCTGTAGGGCGAATCAATGAGTCGGCACGCAAATCATGCAATGACAGCAGACCAACATCTAGCACCGCTCTGTTTGTGCATATCAATACAAAATCATCGTCTTCGCCTTCGTACGATGATGCAAGCACCAACGCGGTCGGGCACACGGTGCTGCATAGCCATAGCCTATGCTATAGCCCTAGGCATGGTAGCTTCCTCGGCGCAGCATGATGACTCAACGTAAACGTGCGCAGACATCGGGACGCAATTTCCACAGGTTCAACACATTACCTAATCGTCGACAGTCAAAGCGCTGTTGTAATTTTTCCTGAATCCAACGTCAACAAAGTCAAAGCCTGCAGGCGAAGCCGACCTGGAGTCTGGAGCGTGACTCGCACACTCGGTGACACTTTACGACTGTCAACGGTTGTTTCCGTGTGGCCTGTCGAACTAGACTCTTCGTCTGTGGTTTCCATTTCTCCAAAGATAGACAACTATTACGGAAGTTCAGTAAACCACTAATCGCTAGTAGCAGATCTGGTAAAACTGTCACAAGCGATGCATCCATCTTGTCAACAAGTAAAAAATAGTTCCGGTATTCCGTTATCGCATATTCTCGTTGGTTAGCGTCTCGTGTGTTCGAGAAGTGTGGCGTTTTCCACGATTTTTTGCGTGTTTTGTTGTAATTTCTTCAACTTTTTTTATTTGGAACGAACAAAAACGCTATTTTGTTGACGTGTGTAAACACTTGTATATATAACAGAGACCCATATCTTTTTTTTCGCTCCAGAATGTCTATTTACGAAATAAATCGAAAAAAATCGAAAATTTACATTGATTAGATATACGCGACTCAAACCACTCGTTTCGACAACAAGATGGCGATACGCAGTGATGTATTTTGTCGATTTTTGTCTCGAACAAAATCAGTTTTTCAGTTTATCTCATAAATTAGCAGGTATCTGTCACCATTAATGCATAGTTAGATAATATATATTTAAATATACGGCATAACACAAAATTGCTTCAGTTCCCCTTTAATAGCCCTGAGCAACGGACCGAGAAGGTGCGACCGTTGAAAGGGCTGACCAAATTGGCGTTGTTGATACTGACCCGCAGCGACCATTGTGCAATCAATTAGCGGTGTCACGTATTGAAGAAAATACCGCTGAAATGGGTAAGACAACCCGGTCTTCATCACTTCTCGACCAGGACCCGGACATCAATTAGCAGAGCACTGGCACGAAAGGAAGAAGTATTTATGAAGCAGATGGCGGTGCAACATACCGCATTCCAGGTGTGCGTACAGTCGTTCCTCGAAGCCACGAACAAACGCTTCGACGACGTGGTGAAGGAGACGGAAAGGGATGCAGCAGAATTGAAGGCGAGTCTGCAGTTTACGCAAAATGAGGTCGACAACATCAATAAATCTGACGTACTAGATGACGTAGTCAAACGTATCGAGATCGTGGCTCCAGTGCAACACGATATTGAACACGGCATTGACTATCTATTGAACCAGACCCGCTGCAACAACCTGCGAATTGATGGTGTGGCCGAGGGTAACGCAGACACGTGGGCGGACACCGAGGGTAACGCAGAAACATGGGCGGACACCGAGGCTGCAATGCGCAGGTCATTCATTTCTGCGTTGAACATCTCGGAAAACCAAGCCAGAGATATACGCATCGAACAGGCGCACATAATGACGGGCAGCAGCCACTCCAGCAAACCGAGAACAATCATGGTGAAGTTTGAAAACTTCAAAGATCGGGAGATCTTTCTACGTGCAGCCCGCAAACAGAAGCCGCGAGGTATGTGTTTTAACGAAGACCTGTCTCAACGCGAGTTAGCCAGTAGGAAGTAACAGCTTCCCAAACTACGAGAGGCGAGAGAGAATGGCAAGATTGCTTATTTCTCGTACGACAGGTTCGAGATTAGGGACCTATTGGACAATCGCACCTGAGCTAACATACACATTATATGTTAACGAACATTGACAATGTCCAATGCCAACTTACCTGCTTACAGTAATGATGATGATGAACAATTTTGGGCAAACTTGATAATTCCAATAAAAACGATATTACATTTAACGCTACTTTAGAATTACCCATATTACATGACTCACATTCATATATAAATGTTGAATTGAATGATTACGACAATTTGTGGCCCACCGATGCATTGTACAATGTTGATCTACGCAATAGCGTTAACCAGAGCACGCATGTAATATCAAATCCGATAGTGACTTTTCACTTATCCATTTCAATGCTAGAAGCTTAAATAAGAATCTCCAGAAAATTAAGGATCTTAAACAATCGTTTGACATAATATCCAATTCGGAGACTTGGGCTGAACCGAACACAACTGAAGACATTTTATTGAACGCATATGGAGATTTTCACGTCGCTAGGGCAAACAGAAAAGGAGGAGGTGTCGCACTATTCGTAAATCACATATTTAATTGCACACTCCGTACAGCAAATTGTTTGGAAATTTAGAATCTCTCGTCAACGACCGTGACTCACGCACCGAGTGACGTACCACAGCGCATCTGTTCGATCGTCAACGACCGTGACTCACGCACCGAGTGACGTGCCAGAGCGCACCTGTTCGATCGTCAACGACCGTGACTCACGCACCGAGTGACGTGCCACAGCGCATCTGTTCGATCGTCAACGACCGTGACTCACGCACTGAGTGACGTGCCACAGCGCACCTGTTTGATCGTCAATGACCGTGACTCACGCACCGAGTGACGTGCCACAGCGCACATGTTCGATCGTCAACAACCGTGACACAGCATAGAGCGCCGTTCCACGACTACAATCGATGTTCTTATATAGCGCAGTATCCAGTCCGTAGGACCGCTCAAAGCGCTTTACACTTCACCCCCTGGCAGACCTGTTCATTCCTAGGCCATCCCAACTTCTCTGGGAAGCATTCAGCCAAGCTGCAATTGCGCGAAGACTATACGTTCACATTTCCACCACTTTTTGTATTGCCAGGTACTCATTTATACAGCTGAGTGAAATGTGGCAACGTGGGGTGATCAAACTTGCCAAAGGTTCGAAGCGGTGGGATTTGAAACCGGGTTCTCTCGATTGAGAGCCCGGCCTTCTAACCGGTATGCCATCGCGCCCCATAAAGATTAAGATTAAGATTGTGTAAATATGACCAACATGTTTTTAATGTGCAACCACTGACCAAACAGAGATCAAAATTGTGTACCTTTTTCACGAAAAAAACCCGGTTGTTAATGTACTAGTTATGCAGTTATGATGGAGTGAATTAATATAAATGCCAATAAGTTAAAGTGCATATAAGAGTTGTGGAGTCGTTTCAAAAAGGCCGGTCAACATTCTTTGAATAAGTTCGAAAAATTAGTACTATACTGTATCCGGTGTAATTATCTTAAATATAGTAATTAGATAGTTGATCGCTTGGTGGCGTGCTACTGATAGTAGTGCCTGTAAGAATCCGGTTTCTCATTTAGGAATGCACATATATATTTGATTACTGTATTTGAGTCAACTAATGTCAGTTAGAAATCACGCTTGAGGATTGGTTTAAACAATTGGAAACCCCTTGGCAAATTCACTAGATACCATCAATTGGTAACGTCGTGTCCAATGGCATACCTAACAACATCTTATGAGACAGGAACATTTAGTGAGGATTTGCAGACGGTGGTGGATTATAATCCAGATCAATAATACAGCATTCTGTGTACAGGAATATAGGCCTCTGAGTAATGGTCCTGCTAAGTCCAATATACAAAGGTTGGCGTTTATTTTAACAATAACAATAACTCAGATCATAATATCATACACGTAATATGCCGATGACGTTACATTATGTGGCATATGCTGGCCATCGTCATTTGCATCATTGTAAGTCCCACAGGGCCGGTGATCCGTCGGGTGTGTTCATTGTAGCAGATATAGTGTGTGCCACACGTGTTACCGTCCTGTCTAGATAGAATTATCGAGAACTCATCGAAGACTTCCACTCCCGCTGTCACCCTCATCATCTCATTGAATGCAGCCAATGCGAAGTTATTCCGTCCACCGTTTGTCTTCAACCTGTTGTCTGTATCGCGAGACGGCGGCGACGTTAGAACGACGACGTTGAATCCCTTCCGCTGGGAAACGTCTTCCAGTTCCGCCAACGATTCGACGATCCGAAGTTGACATTATAACGGCAAGGCCGCGAGTGGACAAGTCGTGCGCACCTGTCTGTACAAATACCAAGTCATTCTCCTTTAAAGTGCGATTCCTGTCGGACAAAATTCTGCCGAACTCATCCGAAAACGCATTCCAAGTGTAGTGGAGGTTGACAACACTTGCATTGTGGTGCTTCTTAACCAAATCCGCGGGTCTTTCATAGCATTTGTCCACAAGGTAGTCGAACTTGTAACGCATATTCGAATAGCCGTACAAATAAATGTTGCCGAAGCTTTTCACGCATGCGCACAAATGCGATTTTTTTCAACGACCGGAACCACTTCCCGTCCTGCATTCTTGCAGTCCACTTTCTGTTCTTGTCGAAGTGCCACGTCACTACGTTCTTCCTCGAGGCGTCTCTCTTCATAGCTCGGATTAGAGGCCAGTCGAGAACTCGCAATGTTGCCTTTTTCGCATCGTCGACACACACGCGTCGTGTCCATATTATTTTATGCAGAGCCTGATAAAGACTGGAATAGGCAGAGAAGTTGACACATTGGAGTTGCACGGTAACTCTCCAACAGTTCGTTGCGGTTGTTTTCGTTGGAGCCGGCGGACAATACAGCATATACGTGCCGTTGTGGAAGTCACGAAACGAGCATACGCTTCTGAAATTGGAAGACTCGCTAACGCCGAACAAACAGCTACCACCAGAGGTCGCTCTGTCTTTGTGCTGCTCAACTACCAGTAGAAACAAACCGGCGATACGAATATCTCTCTTTACCAGCGATACTGTGTGGTGGTATTGAGAAATGTCGACGTTTCGCATGTTATTTGACGCATTAAATCGTGTTACAATATTGAGATTCTTGTAATGGATGTACTGGTCTAACTCTGGCGCCAACAAGTAATGCTCACCGACCGTGAAGCGTCTTTCCAGCGTGGATAGCGCTGTCGCCAAGTCATTGGTATTCCTTTCCCACGTAAGGTATGATCATGTGCCGCGTTTGGGCGTTTGGGCGTTTGGGCGTTTGGGCGGGCGTTTGGGCGTTTGGGCGTTTGGGCGGGCGTTTGGGCGGGCGGGCGGGCGGGCGTTTGGGCGTTTGGGCGGGCGGGCGGGCGGGCGGGCGGGCGGGCGGGCGGGCGTTTGGGCGGGCGGGCGGGCGTTTGGGCGGGCGGGCGGGCGGGCGGGCGGGCGGGCGGGCGGGCGGGCGGGCGGGCGGGCGGGCGGGCGGGCGGGCGGGCGGGCGGGCGGGCGGGCGGGCGGGCGGGCGGGCGGGCGGGCGGGCGGGCGGGCGGGCGGGCGGGCGGGCGGGCGGGCGGGCGGCACATACACAACACCCGTTTTTAAGTATGTGTTGAGCGTGTGCATGTGCGAGTGGTTTTGATTGGCGTGCGTTGTAAGTGGGTGAGTGGTGTGCGTCCGCGTTCGGTGCGGTGCGGCGCGGGTGCGCGTGTGTGGGAACTACAATCAAACTGGACAAAAACAGGTCGATGTAAACACTTATGTCTATAGTACAAGCAGTGGCAGAATACCATAGGGGCAACTGGGGGCACGTGCCTCGAGCTCCCGGGGGCACCGAGCTCCCGGTGGCCCTAAGCTCCCGGGGGCCCCGAGCTCCCGTGGGCCCTAAGCTCCCGGGGGCACAGAGCTCCCGGTGGCCCTAAGCTCCCGGGGCACCGGGCTCCCGGGGGCCCCGAGCTCCCGGGGGCACCGAGTTCCCGGGGGCACCGAGCTCCCGGGGGCACCGAGCTCCCGGGGGCACCGAGCTCCCGGGGGCACCGAGCTCCCGGGGGCACCATTCAGGTAGCCCGGAAATACAACGAAGACTCGAGTGAAATTTAAAAACAAGATGCAGCGCAATTTCAACATTTGGACGAGCAGGCGAATCATATTGCTTTCTTTGCAGTTGTTGTTGGTGTTACGCTTGTTTCACGACTGGAGTCCGTCATTATAACGTAATAAAAACTTTTGGGTGCTGAAACATTTATTTTAGCTTTATTTTACCCACGCAATACTTGTGTAGAAGATCGAACAGTTCGACATCCACCTTGGCGTGCACGTCAGTGAGTACTTCGACGAGCCATTCAAGAAGTTTCACCATTTGAAGGCACCACAATAGTTCTGTCCACACTTGTCAAATCTATTGAAGTGTTAGCAGCGATGAAGATCAACAACAACATGACAATTAGCTACGACTGTGTCACGAGAGAACTGCTAAAGCCTACGTGGCCAGATGTCTGGCACAACCCTTTGCGGAAATCTTCAAAGGAAAACTCTGTCACTGGTGGTTCTGTCGCCAGTCCCTAATCACATTAAAAGTCGATGATGACTTCTAGCCAAAGGCACATCGACCGAATATCTGAGGCCTCATAACTTGCCCAGAGCTCCAGTACCGTTAATCCGCTTTTTCGTACAAGAAGACTTTCTTGCAAATTTCTCAGTTATTCTTTCATTTAAAAGTATTGCATACACAGACGCTAATTGTGTTTAATACGCAGTAATATAGTGTTCTATTAACAACCACTATTGTAATCATATAATGTTAATTAAATGCACACACAACGCAGTCTAAACACAAAACCTATATGTTGGGTTTTGAAAGCATGTTTCTTAAACCAATAGGTTATTGAATAGATAGGCCTAATGGTTCGATTAATTAAAATTGATAGAGATGTGAATCAATGGCAGAAAACCACGTGTTTCAAACAGCAAACCAGTTTTGAGTAGGGTGAAAAACAGACTAGTTTTTGTGTTTAAAAGTGCTTAATCAATTCTTTGTTTGTGCTTGTCTCATTTCAAATTCATTTTGCAAAACAAACCTGCCTAGTATCCACTGCAACATGCTAGCTCGTTTATGCAACTTTTGCATGTAGTTTTTTTTTATGAAATCATCAGGCAAACTATTGAATTAGTTAATGCGTGTTTAGAATTGCTGAAAAATCACGATTTTCTTACTTGGTGAAACTTCGTAACTTTGTGTCATGTGACCGGCGAGAGAATGGATGTCACTCCCATGATCAGCATTGACCCAGTGTTTACCATTTTGGATATCCACTATTTTGATCCTTACTAGATCTAACGACCAAAGTCAATTCGTTCGATGATTTGAAAAAAAATACGCATTTTTTAATTAAATTGACTGCAAATGTTACATAAACTATTGACACACTACATATTTGGACACCAATGAACAGGATTTGTTCAATAAGTTGAGAAAGCAGTTTTATATATTGACTATAACAATGAAGATGTATGAATTATGGTAGTAGATTTATTTAAAACCATAATTTGGAAAAAAAATGTATTTAAACGGTAGGATCACATCTAGATGTCAATATGCTATTGATTTTCATACCTTTTGCATGTGATGATTGCAGCTTGATTGAATGGTAACCGTGCTATGTGTTACACGGTCGACACAAATGTTTGTTGTAATCCAGCATTTGGAGCACAGTTTTTTTCGGCAGTGGTTCCAAACTCCCCGACAATGGCGCCAGTCAGCATATCACGACTTACATGACATTCACTATGTGGCGCCACTGGTGGGGAGTTTGCCGTGAACATAGACATAAATAGAACACCCGTTAGTAAAACACATGATAAAGTGATGCCTGCATGGACCAGTGACATTCATGCTGCTGCACGGCAAGAACCCACTGGAGGCCCAGTGTTTATACTGTACAGCACCCAGTCTTCATCATATATCTATAGATATACAGTACTAATAAGAGATTAATACTACATAGCTATATATACCTAATACCTTATTACGTGCACAATCTATCCATGCACCTGGTATATCAAATATCATAACATATTAACTATAACAGTAGCACCACTAAACATGATCGAAACTGAATTTTCTGAAGTGCTCTATACATGTATTAGATAATGACTGCAAGAGGTCAAAATCTCATTAAGCCCTGTTGGACATTCTTCTATAAGGTCCCAAAATATTCTTTTCCCATCTTCCAACACATTCCCCAGCTGCTCCATCACAGCCATTTCCACCTGCAGATCAAGATCTCTTGAATGTTATCTGGCCAACTTGCCCAAGGACACGCCTCATGTAAAGAAATGTGCTCTCTCATTTAAGCTGTCAATTGTTTTAGTAGGCAACCATTCACATTGTTTGTCAAACAAGTGCATAGAATGCAATGAATGTTGCAATGTGTACAGAATGAGTTGCATGATAGTGGTTCATAAAACGAAGAAAAGGCAAACGACGACAAAAAAGGGGAGAGCCTCATTAAATGCATATGACTTAATAAAGAAAAAAATCTTATTAATGAACTGACATCTAGTAGAGTTTTATAAAAGAGTTACAAATATGCATACACGCACGCATACATTATTTATAAAACTGAATCCTACCCCTATAACATTTTATGTTGCACCCAATCAATGTGACTACTGGGAAACACTTAATGTACGCTCCCCCAAGAAAAACAAACGGATCTGTAATATATTGATATTTCAGAACATTTTCGAAACTGTTACATTCATTCACATATACACTAACACAGCACAAACATTTTGCGACATAAATTACCTGAAAATAACGAGATGTTAGATCCTGTCTTCTGTCGATTCGTGCAGCTGTAAGCCACACAGGAAATAACCATATTCGTTGTCCCACAACTTTCTCCAGCAAGCCTCCAAGATGTTTGTCTTGAAGAGTTTAATACTAATGCACGTAAGAACAACCCAACTGCCCACACTTATAACACAACTGCTGGGACCACTCTCACCGAAATTATGTATCAGTCTGGTGCAGGGCGTTTTTTTATAGAATTTTCACTGGGGGGACAATGTCCTAAAAGGGCACTCCAAATGGTTAAAAATGGCAGCTTACGCATTATTAATGATTATTTACATAACCCTTAGGAATGTAAGAAAGCTTATATATATATATATATATATATATATATATATATATATATATATATATATATATATATATATATATATATATATATATATATATATATGTCAGTATCTTTTTATCCATATGGTTGCACACTGACGACTGCATCTCGGTATAAAATTAATGTTACACAAATATCCCAGAATTTTTTTATTACAAATACATGTATAGGTCGAGGGTCAAAGTAGGCGGTGTCCACACCATTCAGTGCTACCATGAGGCGGGCGTTTCTCGTGTCCTCACCCATGCTGGTGCGGTGATTGTCGACCACGAGGTTGTGGTGTTGACGACCGACTCAATGGCTAAGTCCGACCGGTCAGTAGCACACCAGAAAGTTGCCAGACCTCTCTGCACTTGGTCAGCAAGCAAACGCCATAACCCACCATGTCTGCCAGTGTTTGCCGATTCGCCGTCAGTGGTGACATCGACGAGCTTCGTGTCTTTACCTCCGGTCAGATCCAAAGCTTTATTCACCGCTTCCAGTAGTCAAGGAGCACCGTTCTTCTCTGGCGAATGCATGACGACGAACACACTCGTTGTTGCTGTGCGGTTCAGAGGTCATATGGTCAATGACCCTTTCCAACCTATCACTACAGTCCGCCCTGACGCCGCTTGCGATTGCTATAGTGCCATTTTTAGAACTTTTCTTTGCCATCTCCTCATACTCCTGACATGTTGTGCTTAGAATGTGAGCCCTTGTTCGGCCACATTTCTTTGCTGAAAATGAGCATAGCTCGGGGAATTTGTTGACAACATCTGCAATAGTTAACGGAATTCCTTTGTACGTCGGTGTGCGGGAACTTGACGGTTACTGGCCTGAAGTTGCGTTGTCGGTTTCCTGACCAGATGTCTGGGTAAGGTGATGATCTTTGTCACCAGGAGTGTGGTCAGGTGTGATGGCAGTGGACGGATCATGGCTGCTTGATGAAATGGCTATCGGGCGAGAACACGACGAAGGCAGTATCTCTGTGACTGGTGGTACACTTTTATCTTTGGGAGTGTCGTCAGATGTTATGGCAGTGAACGGATCATGTCTGCTTGATGAACTGGTACTCGGGCGAGAGCACAACGAAGGCAGAATCTCTATGACTGGTGGTACACCTTTGTCTTTGGGAGTGTCATCAGATGTGATGGCAGCGGACGGATCATAGTTCCCTGGCGGCATTGTGGGTATTTTTTAGCAATGAGTCATTGAGGCTGCGTCAAAAAATTGTGTCTAGGCCATGCCATTTTGCGGCAGATTTCTGTAGCTCTTCTTGTTTTCGTTTTGCATTTCTGTCTCTCTTAGGCATGACTGGCAGGATATCGACCTGGACAAGTTAGATGGTTAAATGTAATAACTAACTCAGGAAAATCATGTCTATTTGAAACACTTTTATAGTGGAATTACAATGCGAGAGGCGACATGCTCTAGACTCTAGACATAAATATACTGAAGATATAGGCCTAAGGCAGAAAAGAGAATAATAAAAAACATGCATACCATGTCTATCAATCAAATGGTTGGCTAAGTACATAACAAATCAAAATATAGAAAATACGTACTTCAAAAAAAGTGACAAATGTTGATTACATTTTATGTTAATATATAGACCACCAACTTTTGAGTAACAATTTTCCAAAGTTGAAGTCCCTGCTGACCGCCAACTTTCCATCTCACATGTAGACCACTATCCACTACTCACACATTTTAAAATCTATTTGTTTAGTATGTATACAATATGCTTCTTTGAGTTACCATGCTTAACATTTTTATTTATCAAAGATGCGGAGAATGAATTGGTAGGTTACTGCCTCAATAAAAATCTACCCTGACAGGTTTATGGCTGTTGTGATGTTTGTATCATCTTAACTACAAGAGGGATCATTATTAAAATGTGATTATTTTGTGATATTTGTTAAACGTTTCCAATTACTTTCGTTGGACACTACACACACTTTGCCAGATTTATTTATTATTTGAAAAAAAAAACAGCCGACTGAAAGGTTGTTGATACATCGTTAATCCCCGCCCGCTCGCTCTCGACCAATGGTAATAGCAAATGGGCATGCATGTACACATATTTACATATACATAACCATTAGCTATTCTAGCACCGGAACACTGACGTCATAAGTAGACACTTCTATGGCTATGGTATGGCTATGCCAACGCACGTTTTCAGTTCTTCGCATGAACTGTATGAAGAAGCCATTCGGCAATACGTCACTGTTAATGCTATGATGCTATTACATTCCTCACTTCCTGTCGCATGCATTAACATAAACACACCATAACTCGGGTACTACTGCCTATGTCCATGATATTGCCATTATTCTACGACTTTCGAGTCGAAAGTAAACCTCACCATTCGAGACGCATCGAACATGAAAATGGTAACATGAAAATAGTAACCTGGCATCTAGTTATGGAACAGAAAATATAAAGCCTTTTTTGAAAATGAAAGATTCCCCTCTGAGCCATATCAATAAATTGATCTTTTGTAGACATATTGCCCTTCTTTAACTTTGGTACTTTATTGATTTTGCCACCAATGAAAATTAACTAAATCACACAAAAAGAATACAACTTATGACCTACATTAATACAAGGGGCTGGTTAAGGAGAATGGGGGCACGCATTCGGGGGGGGGGGGGCAAGTTGGTTTGACTGGGGGGCAAATGAAAGGGCTGGGCGGGCATTGCCCCCCCCCCACATTGTATGTTAAAAAACGCCCTGGTCTGGTGGCCATGCCCCATTAAGAACAAATGAAATGACAAATCTTCAAGTTAATTGGTTCCTGGTGTCATCGTCACTGGCTACTAGCCCGATAAGTTTATACTTCTCTGGTAGCCACCTCATCTTCATTGCTTTTGTTTGCCTCATATTGTACATGATGATGGTGAGGAGGAAATACATTAACTTACTTACTCACTTACTTACTTACTTACATATGTTAGACATATATTTGTAACATGCTATGTTCACACTATAAACAGTACTACCCTATGTGTCTTGCAGTGGATGCAACTGTTTCTGCCGTGCAATGAAATGCCGGCCAGTGGTCCACACCCGCTTCACTGCAGTGAGCTGGCTTATCGCTCTTGGTTATAGGGGGATGATTAATGATGTAACTCTATGGCCGTGACTCGTGTAAAATATTGGTTAATCCGCTGCCCACCGTGTGGCGCCACTCTCACGAAATGGCAGTGTTGACATTGTTGTGCTTAGTGCACAATAGGCAAAAAAATTCGCCCCGCTCTTCGTCTCAGGGGCGAAAGTCCCGTACGGCTTTTGCTAACTCGGCAATTTGGCAGTTCCGTAGCCAAATGGCTACGGAACTAATAACTTAAGTTTTAAAACCGATACGCACTAACCGTTTCACATGTGTATTCTGTGACATACAACCGACAATTGGGCGTCAAGAAACTGAAGAAATGTGCTCCAAATAATTACTTATGAGTACTTTTATCGGTGACATAGAAAACATTTCACAATTAGCCGCCATACTGTGCACGTGATGTTGCCTTTGGGTCACATGATCAAACGCGATTTTGTGTAGAATGAGGCCAGAATGGGCCAGCAGCACAGAAATAAATAAAACACCCGTTAGTAAGTTAATAGTTTATAGGGGCATTATTAATGATGTAACTCTATGGCCAGCAGACGGCAATTCTTAGCGTGACCTTATATAGATCTATGGAAATCCCGCATGCTTTTCTCGCTCACAACAACATCCGGTTATATACAAACCTTGACAAGCACATGCGTTCTGACAAAAAGGTAATAATTTCACACTTTTACATGGTTATTGTCAGGTAACTTTAGTGATATACATATAAGAATGCATACAGACACGAAAGACGTGTTTATTGCTCTGTTTAAGGCGTTTTTGTAAGGTTTCACGTTTCATGAAAATACTTACGCTTTTGATGAACGAGCTCTTCGCCTCTACTACAGTAAAAGCCAGATAGAAAAAAAATTGTAGGGCGATTGACTTTGCCTAAGTGCACAATGACTAAAAATGTATTTCAGGTGTTTAAATGGTTGTCAGGTTTCTAGAGACCTGCATGGTTTAAACAATATGTACTCATCCCTATTTTTTCCGGATGTTTTCTTATAAAAAAATCTGCTAAAGTGTAAACATCAATTCCATCTAAAGTTGAATATATTGTCAAATAAAAAACATCCGTAAAAATTACTGCTGTGCCTATTTGTAAGGTATATGGGTGATCTATGAAATTACACAGATGATTTGTATTGCTCGGTATACATACGAGAGCAGACATAATGTCAAAGTGGATGAGATGTAGCAAGAACAAATCCAACTATAATGGTTGCTGCACTATGACTACCAGTGTTAATTTAGTTAGAATTACTTTACCGTCTGTGTGCATCGACTAGGATGTAACACCAGTGCTGACTTCACTTTGCTGAAAATAGTGTGTGGGTTGGATTCGTACTTGATGCTCATTATCAAGGTAACATCGATACTGGGACACCAATTCGTGTTATATGAAATATTTAATGGTGCCATGACATACGGACTAGTGCATTTATGTGCATTATGAAGTACCTATCGCTTCGAATTGTAATTTGCATTTTTAGCGTAACTTAGGAATTTGTGTCAAATGTGTCTATGTGGAACCTACTAGGCTACAATAAAAATAAGGTGTTGCAAAATATATCAACATTTATTACAATTTATTACATACATTTTATTGTGCTTCCTCTTGTTTTTCTACAAAAAGTTAATTATTATTAAACAGCAAAAATAAAATATGAAGTACAAATTCACACGTCATGTACAAATCCATGCATCAAGTCCACGGTATACAGTCATATTGATTATTAATATTGATTTAATAGTGTTATTATATGATGTCAGAAAGACCTAATGGCCTTGCGATAACTCTAATATCAGGAATGGCATTGTTATTTTACTCTGCAATAGATGTGATAATAAATTGTGAATGAAACTACTCATATCTACACATACAATTGTTAACAAGCACGTCAAATCATTTGAGGTGTTGCAATTTCCTACTAATTTGTAATGGAAATTAGAATAATCAATAGTTATTTGCACTTTCTTGTAGATATGCATCAAGCACAAATTCATAATATAAAATGGTCATGACATTTTAATATTCGGGATTGAGACTAGAATGGTACATTACAAAGTAGTACATACATTACAGATGCAGTTACGTATTAATTATGATTTACAAGTACCTTTGCATTCAACTGGCAAGCTCTGACACAACTGTAAAATGGCATCGCGTTTATTTAACACATAATTAATAATATGCTAGCTAGAGGTTAACATGACCTTCCATGCACTCTATGGGCGTACATACAATTATACAGATAAACGATACGTCACAACACATGACAAAGTGGACGACACTGATGTTAAACCAGAAATGTGGGGGTAACCTGACCCCCCATACAATAAACAATCTCACACAGAAAGTATGTAAATACACTAAACATACTCTGAAAGATGTACACACACATTTAAAGCACTAACACATCATGCAGAGAGGTAGGGCATTTTGCCACACAAAGAAGTACTCAGGTAAAGTACTTATACCTGAGTACCCGCACTAAAAACCCTGTGTACACAGTTGAAAATTCAGTGAAAAGAGAAATGTAGTTAAGATAAAACCTTGTGTACCAATCTGGACAGGGAAAAGCGTCAACAAAAACTCAAAAACCTTTGTGAAATATCTCTCTGCAATTACTGTTTCACAAACAAACTACACAAGTATACAATGTGATCATTGAATAAATAATCAAGGTATTGAGTTTGGTACCAATATATTTAGGCATCTAGATACTTGTTGTTCTGGTGATCATCTCATCCAGGGAATGTGTAGTGTATTCAATGAGCTTCACAAACACAACTATTCAGAGACAAGCAACAATGTGAGACACCCGAGGTGAAATGGCTTTTTTGAAAGTAATTACTCAAAATGTGTTTCCATTGTGTTCTGATTGCTTTGTATATTTACTATGCATAAATTTCACTTTGATTAACAACTAGCCCAGTTGCCCGGCGTTGCATGGGAGAACAGACAAGAGCTTACGACTCCTTGCACTACCCAGTCAAGTTTTGGTATCTACAATGTCAATATCAATGACATCTTCAGACAGACAGACAAACAGAGTCACAAACTACTTTATATATATATATATATTAAATACCTCTAAATCACTATCATTTATGGTTAAAGCATGCCTCTTTCAAGTCATCAAACCTGTTTTTCAATCTTTGATGGCCGTTTTCTCGAAGCCATGTTTTTCACGTTTGGAAGAAGGATATCTCTAGAAGTATTTATGCTAGCCAAATAAGGTTGTGAGTGCTGCATTCAGTTTATTCTTCTCTACACAACAAACAGAGAACATTATCAAAATAATCAATATGTTTTTTTGTCAAAATATAACGTTTTTTGGGAAGTTATAAATAAATTATAAAAAACTACTTTTCTTCATATATTTTCTGGTGTGTAATTGTGTTTACTCAGAATTGTTCTGCAAGAATTATAATGATATCTCTGTTCAATAAAGAATGGCAATGATTCTAAAGTTGCCAATATTTGGAACACAACATTGGGCCATTTTTTTTACCATGGGAACTGGGACAGAAAAAAGTTAAATATATATTTTACTCAGTAAAACCAACACTACAGTTTTGGGGAAATGGCATTGTGCTAAGCAATTAAAACCAAACGATCTGGAGTATCTCACCTCTACTGGCCCATAGAGCTTCCATGTCTGTAGACCAAAAATAACACAATATTGTTCACACAGTCATCAAGGCCATCACAAGTGTTCCTGTGAATCTCTGTCACTGTCACAATATCATTGTTCTCCTTGTTTGTTGCAGTGTGTCCAGTTGTTTTTGCATTTAATCTCTGCACGATCCTTCACGTGTATCGCATGAATGATTCCTGCAGAAGTTCATCACAACAGTTTTTGAGCGACAGTAATAAATTAAATTGTATACATAGATTTGGTAGTCTTTAAGATGTGACAAATATTTGTCTTCTCACAATGATATTGCGTCTTCTTTGTTTCGGTGAAGTGGTTCGTGTCTTTTGTCCAAGTGGTGTAGACGTCTTGTATCTGTGAAGTTGTTTGTGTCTTTGGTCCAAGTGGTGTAGACGTCTTGTATCTGTGAAGTTGTTTGTGTCTTTGGTCCAAGTGGTGTAGACGTCTTGTATCTGTGAAGTGGTTCGTGTCTTTTGTCCAAGTGGTGTAGACATCTTGTATCTGTGAAGTGGTTCGTGTCGGAGTCGTGATGAAATCTTCTGTGAAGTGCTTGTGTCTGTTGCCTCTGTTGTATATTTGTGCTTCCACGGTCAAGGCAGTTCAGCTGAAGCAAAATGACAGCATAGTGGTTAGTGAGTGACTCGTGCTTTCTGTTGAACAACTGGCAAGGTATATTATGCCACTGACATGGTTGGTGCAAGTTTTAATTCTGTGCAACTCTTCGCCAAATAAAAAACTTTCACAGTCCTACAAGAACCAGCTGTGAGATCGTTGTGAATTATATAATAAACAAATATATAATGTATGTGTGAAGTTGTGGATGGAATTACTGTGAAGGTTTTTCTATTTTGGCTAAACGCTGCTTCTTCAAAAAGAATTAGAACTTGCAGCCACCACATCAGGAAAAAAACAGTCACGGTTTGGGCCTATGCATCAACAAGAGTTACTAAAATCAACAATTGTTACCGATTGCAACTAAGATAAGAATATCACACCAAATGTACCATATTTTGGCATGTCACATGGTAGTTATAGTTTGCGCTTTTAGGTGCATAGCCCCAAAACCATGACTTTCAGTTGAAACATGCTTTGTTATTGGTTGAATCTGCATGGATAATTTAAAAACATATTTGATAATAACAATTCTGAAGACAAACAAAATATTAATATGCCATTTTACTTCTGAATTTCTTAATCTCTGTAATCAATGACCAGTATCATTAATAGAAAGTATAAATCAACATCATAATATGTAGAGTGGAACCTCACTATTAAGGTCAACCAACTTTTTTTACTTGACATTTACTCAGGCCTGTCTTTGACACCATTTCGCCTGTCTTGTAGTTTGTGTTATGAGGATGTTTTACTGTTATGTCCTTCGGTCTGTGACAGCCGGGACTTCCACGGTCTGTGACAGCTGGGACTTCCATGGTCTGTGACAGCCGGGAATTCTACGGTCTGTTACAGCTGGGACTTCTACGGTCTGTGACAGCTGGGACTTCCATGGTCTGTGACAGCTGGGACTTCCATGGTCTGTGACAGCTGGGACTTCCACGGTCTGTGACAGCTGGGACTTCCATGGTCTGTGACAGCTGGGACTTCCATAGTCTGCAACAGCTGGGACTTCCATGATCTGGGGTACTTGGCTCTTCTCTTCTTCCAACTTGCTGCCTAGTTCTGCACTCACACCGTTACACATACAGAAGTAACAAGTAACATTGCACAGCAAGAGATAGATCTACCGCCTTTCATGATGTGCGGGGGGGGGGGTGATGGAAATGTTGCACAATGGGCCATACACCACAGTTGTTAGGAGAAATTGTGGTGGGGGCCTTACACCACAGTAGTTAGGAGAAAGTGTGGTAGGGACCTTACACCACAGTTGTGAGGAGAAAGTGTGATAGGGGCCTTACACCACAGTTGTGAGGAGAAAGTGTGGTAGGGGGCTTACACCACAGTTGTGAGGAGAACGTGTGGTAGGGGGCTTACACCGCAGTTACGAGGAGAAAATGTGGTAGGGGCCTTACACTGCAGTTGTGAGGAGAAAGTGTGGTGGGGGGCTTACACCAGTTGTTAGGAGAAAGTGTGGTAGGGGCCTTACACTACAGTTGTGAGAAATTGTGGTGGGGGCTTACACCAGTTGTTAGGAGAAAGTGTGGTAGGGGCCTTACACTACAGTTGTGAGGAGAAAGTGTGGTGGGGGGCTTACACCAGTTGTTAGGAGAAAGTGTGGTAGGGGCCATACACCGCAGTTGTGAGGAGAAAGTGTGGTAGCGGCCTTACACTGCATTTGTGAGGAGAAAGTGTGGTAGGGGCCTTACACCGCAGTTACGAGGAGAAAGTGTGGTAAGGGCCTTACACCGCAGTTACGAGGAGAAAGTGTGGTAGGGGCCTTACACCACAGTTACAAAGAGAAAGTGTGGTAGGGGCCTTACACCGCAGTTACGAGGAGAAAGTGTGGTAGGGGCCTTACACCGCAGTTACAAGGAGAAAGTGTGGTAGGGGCCTTACACCGCAGTTACGAGGAGAAAGTGTGGTAGGGGCCTTACACCACAGTTACAAGGAGAAAGTGTGGTAGGGGCCTTACAGCACAGTTACAAGGAGAAAGTGTGGTAGGGGCCTTACACCAGTTACAAGGAGAAAGTGTGGTAGGGGCCTTACACCACAGTTACAAGGAGAAAGTGTGGTAGGGGCCTTACACCACAGTTACGAGGAGAAAGTGTGGTAGGGGCCTTAAACCACAGTGACGAGGTGAAAGTGTGGTAGGGGCCTTACACCACATTTACAAGGAGAAAGTGTGGTAGGGGGCTTACACCACAGTTACCAGGAGAAAGTGTGGTAGGGGCCTTACACCACAGTTACAAGGAGAAAGTATGGTAGGGGCATTACACCACAGTTACCAGGAGAATGTGTGGTAGGGGCCTTACACAGCAGTTACAAGGAGAAAGTGTGGTAGGGGGCTTACACCACAGTTACAAGGAGAAAGTGTGGTAGGGGCCTTACACAGCAGTTACAAGGAGAAAGTGTGGTAGGGGCCTTACACAGCAGTTACCAGGAGAAAGTGTGGTAGGGGCCTTACACCACAGTTACAAGGAGAAAGTGTGGTAGGGGCCTTACACCACAGTTACCAGGAGAATGTGTGGTAGGGGCCTTACACCACAGTTACAAGGAGAAAGTGTGGTAGGGGCCTTACACAGCAGTTACCAGGAGAAAGTGTGGTAGGGGCCTTACACCACAGTTACCAGGAGAAAGTGTGGTAGGGGCCTTACACCACAGTTACAAGGAGAAAGTGTGGTAGGGGCCTTACACCACAGTTACAAGGAGAAAGTGTGGTAGGGGCCTTACACCACAGTTATGAGGAGAAAGTGTGGTAGGGGCCTTACACAACAGTTACAAGGAGAAAGTGTGGTAGAGGCCTTACACCACAGTTACAAGGAGAAAGTGTGGTAGGGGCCTTACACAACAGTTACCAGGAGAATGTGTGGTAGGGGCCTTACACCACAGTTACCAGGAGAATGTGTGGTAGCGGCCTTACACAACAGTTACAAGGAGAAAGTGTGGTAGAGGCCTTACACCACAGTTACAAGGAGAAAGTGTGGTAGGGGCCTTACACAACAGTTACAAGGAGAAAGTGTGGTAGAGGCCTTACACCACAGTTACAAGGAGAAAGTGTGGTAGGGGCCTTACACCACAGTTACCAGGAGAATGTGTGGTAGGGGCCTTACACAGCAGTTACAAGGAGAAAGTGTGGTAGTGGGCTCTCCTTGTGGCTGAATATGTTTTATTTATGGTATATTTACTTTATTCTTTTTTTTTATGCATTTTCTAGGTGAAATTGCAGTTTGTCAGCTCAGATTTGGGTTAAAAATGGTAAAACATCAGATGCTGTAAACATTGAAGAAAACACAGTAGTTCTATTGTCGAAGCTTGATATCTCTGCAATTAGAAATAAATTGCACGAGCTAAATATATTTTGTGTTAACACAAATATGCTTGTATTGCCAATGTAAATAACAAATAACCTTAGCAGTGATTTGTTTTGTTCCAAACTATATTTAGTTAGAGTACATTAATGTGGTGTTTTCTGCATTTGAGTAATTTGAGCTAGTGATTTTGAAGATCAATATTAAGGCAAATGTATGATAAAAAAAATTGTAATGCCTGTTATATCATAATTATAAAGTATTTAACTATTAAATGTGCTAGGATGGAAGAATTTATTTACATACCTTAACAGCAGTGTGATTTGTTTGAAAGTACTGAAACATCAAGTTTTAGTTCTAGTTAGTTTCCTCACTTGGAGTGTTCTATTACCTACTGGGTAACTAGTATGTTGTGGTTATAAAAACTGATGGTGTTGGTCTACACAACAGTCCACCTTTTCGGAATGGTCACTGCCAGGTGCTTGTTGTCCTCTGGCGTTATTTTACATCCCTAATTAACTTCTGCTGTACAATGATCTACTTGCCTGTTTTGCAGTCAGTGACGACTGGAACTTCTGCTTTCTGTCGTACGAAGATCTTCTGTTTATCCTGACGCCTGGATCTCTATGATCTGGATCTCCATGATTTCCAACTTGCAGCCTGTTTCAACATGGCATCATTCACACAACACTAAATATATTATATGAATGAATGACAGGAATTAATAGATTATACCACACATCAATACCCAGCTTTTAACAATTTGAACGAACAGAGCAGATTTATCGAATATTTATCGAATAATGATAATGTTGTTAACAAAAGTGCCTGCCCCCTACGAAAAAATTACACAAAATAAAACATAATAATTGGGCATATTTGTTTTTATTAATTAATTTATGTCATCTATTTGTATTAAATAATTAATTAATGTATTTATTTCTACATACAGTCATATATTTGTATTAATTAATGAAGTATTTATTTATTGTACATTTGTTTTAATAATATTTTCATGCTGTGTTTTATAGTCTCTCATAACTCACGTTTGATTGGTCTATGTATAAAATGTATTGATGTTTTGTATGTTAATGCATGTGTACAGGGAGTGAGATTAATTAAATATTTACTTACTTACAAAAACAAGCGTCACTAGTTGTTTTGTTTAACAAACCAAAACTGGGCTAATGTTGACAGCAATGGTTTGTTTTAGCAGAAGATATATTTAGCTACATTGAATGACTTTGATAGCAATACTAGTTTATTGGAATTTGAGCTAAGGTGATTTTGAAGTTGAAGCTGTCTGTTTAGATGTCAATGACCATAGTGGGTGTTGCCATTTTCCAGCCAGGAATTGAATATGTGATGATCATGCTACAATTAAAATATAGGCATTCAAATTTACATATTGTCCCAAATTGTTGCATCATTATGAATGACTAATTTGCTGTTAATCTTATACATAATGAAAAATGTACATGGTTGTTATGCATAGAATCTTTCTATGTTTTAGTGCATCATCCAGCAGACATGTTTCCAAGTTCTTTACAATATGCCAGATGGTAGGTGGTTTGGCTGTTAAGTTGCAGGCAATAATGTCTAAACGACTATTTTAGACAGTCCAGTTTTTCTGTCACAGCACCTCTAGGTCAGTAGGCAAGCACCAAATCATTGAGTCACCTTGGTAGTTTGTATGTCTCACTTATCTTATTGGTTACTGGGAATGTACCTGGTAAACAACTCTACAGTGTAGCTACAAACAAACATCGTGACAGGCCTACACATGATTGTGTATCTCCTGGAATGTCATCCCTGTTATCTGCCCCTTGTCGATGGAGCATATTGACCTTCATGACATTGTCCCACATACCTGTTGTAGTGTGTCCATAAAAATGACGCTGTTTGTTAGTTATCCGTCCTCCCATGGTTCGTTCTGAAACCAAATTAAGCATTGAATTATAATTGTATCACATAATGGTATTTATATTTCTCATTCAGTTCATGTGATGCCTCATTAACTTGTTATATGAAGTCAATGTGAACGCATGGATGTGGAAGTTTAAACTCAGTAATTATACATTTATTTGAAACAAATATATAGCAGTGAGCAATAAATGTATTTACCGGAGACTTCCTTTCATTGAATTCATGACAATTAGGATGAAAGACACCTTCATTTATAACCCAAACAACCTGCTCTTTCTAGGAAAATACTACACCAGTTGGATCTTTAATACAAAGATTGCACTTCGTTATACAGTTAATTCCACTTGTCAGTTGTCCTTTTCTTAGACATATCTAACCATGATAGATGGAGATGACTCGTTGAGAGGGCGGAACAGTAGCCCGATCCCTGCAAGGGTCCAAGGGGAAGAACTGATGTTACAATATCGTAAAAAATAATGATGTTAGAATTCGTCAAATAAAGGAGGATACAAGTATATGTCCTTACCCCAAAGAAACGGTGTCAACGTCTCACTTGCCCACTGTCAACTGACGACTTGGTCACCTTGGTACTTCATCCTGTCTGTGACGTCACTGAACTAACTGATCAGTTCAGCACCACCCAGGAGATGGTGGATGTCACCCTTTAGTGCTTGCACTGGAGTGTCATCGGCTGTGACTTTTGAAAGGTGGAGTGTCATTGGCTGTGACTTTTGAAAGGTGGAGTGTCATCGGCTGTGACTTTTGAAAGGTGGAATGTATGTATTTCATCCTGTCCTGTCATATGCTGTATGCATATTGATGCGTCATATCACAGACTCATGTGTCGCGATATATTGATGCATATTTAAGAATTACATGTCTAATTCACACACTACATATCAGAACATCAACGAACCTGATTAGGCTAACTCAGTTTAATATGGTATTTTAATATCTGCCTGTTACACCTGAAATAAGACATGCTAGAGTGTCTGTGCAACAAGCCAAAGTCACCACAGTCAATGTGACACACCATGCTGGCTGAGTGTAGCGTAAGCAGAAATATAGAAAGGAGAGCTAAAAACAAAGCAAAGCAAACGTAAATACTTCACACTAACACATAATCAATATACAGTGTACCTCCATAGACCCCTGTAAAGAGTTAGTTACAGCATTCTGCCATACACACTACCTGCTCGGTGCCTCTCATGCGCCCGACTGGAAAGCAGATCTGGCCGTGGGAGCTAGAACCAGTGGTTTAGAAATAGAGACCACGACTCTTTGCGTCCACGACAGGTTACACAATTACCCCTTGTGTGGGATCTTTTAGTTTCCCAGCACTAGCTGGGAGGCACCAACAGCTTTTACTGTCTCTTCTGAAAGATGCAGACACAGTGGGGTGAGCGAAGTTGCCCAAGTTTCAAAATGGCAGCAGGTGGAATTGAACCCCCGTCCTCTCAATTGACAGTCGGGTGTTCTAACCACTAAACCGCCATTCCCACATAATCAATATATTTCCTTATACCTGACGTGCTGCATTCCCCGTGCAGAATTGCAATGCTGAGGTGGCCGGAATTGTTGAGGAGTCTGGTATGGCGCCCTCCTTTCAGTTCGATTGAACCAATACTGCAAGAAAACAAACTAACAATCAAGCATCAAGGAGATAGTAGCCACTTTTTGGTTGACATTGTGCACAATATTTGCTGTGATTCTTGTTTTGTGAGCAGCCATATGGTGTACAACTACCCCTCCCAGAAAGAAAGAAAGAAAGCCATTGCCTAATTAAAAGCCTGCATATTCCAAAATTTAATGAAGACAATTCAAAGTAATGCAGTAGGGGAAGTGTAGCTGCAAAGTGTACTTACTGCCGATCTGTATTTAATTGTATGTAATAAACAACATCATTTTCAACTGCTAATCCTCCTGCATTGCCAGTCAGGTTGTACAGTAGTCTGTTGGCGCCAAAGTAGTCACAACATCCTATATGCTCCCCAGCTGTAACAAAGATAATTAGTTGACATCCACTAAAGCAGGGTTAGGAACACAAATAAAAAGATGACTTAATTAAATTGGTTTTGCAAATTAATATCCATTTTACTATAGCAAGTGACACTTTCTCATTGTTTGTGCATTGACAGTTCCCATTGATGAATAGATGTATTCAACTACAATTTCTGTTGGGCAACAACACTATTTTTAGAACCAGTCCGTGGTGACAGCCGGGATAGTGTTAACATGAGTGGGTTAGAGTGTAATATATTAATTCCGGGCGTAGTAAGACAAAGGCAGGTAAATAATCCAGGCAGTTGGGATACAGGCAGAACAGCCAACAGCCCCGCACAAAATCTGGACCGTTGGTTTCAACAATGCATTTTCGATTTGTTCGATATATTTATGAGTTTTTGAGGCGGCGATCCTGCATGAATCACAGATACGAGATCTCCATTGCTGTTCTGCCACATAACAAGCAGCTGACACCGAGTATATTTTGTTATTTGTGCAGTTATGATCATTGTTTGTATTTCGTTCTTTGTTCAGTCGATAAACTGGCGGCTTACCACAGTTGGGGTGACCAGGCTTTAATTATGGGGTATAGCCATGTGTGGTGGCTAGCCCGATTCATTAAGTCCGCATTACCATCTTTGCCCGGAGTATCTTCGAATTTTGCCGTCAATGGCCATGGTCTAAACGTAGAATATATTGGCATCCGTAGAGCTAGACTGCCCTTGCTGCACACGGATGACCAGTGGGAACGCATTTCAGCTAGTTGAGTTTGCCAACGAGCTGGTTGATTTTGGGGTAACCCATGTCGCTATTTGCCAGCTCATCCGATGTGACAAATTTTTTTTACAAGGTGGGCACGGAACACATCGCACTGGTTAACGAAATGGTAAAGACAACATGTGAAGGATGCAAACAGGTCTCCTGGAAATATAAAGGTTTTTGGAATTCACAAAAAAGGGTGTTTCGGGATGATGGCATCCATCTGAACTACAAGTTATTTCGTAGTTTTCGTGGCGCCATCCCGAAGGCGGCGAGTGTGTTGTCGGTGCATGGGCGATAACTGGGTAGGCTCGTGACTGCAGTAACTCGCATATAAGGGTACACATAAGCATTTCGGTTACCAGTATTTCCAGAAACATACTAGCAATGAAAGTATTAGGTTGTATGTGTTGGAAAATAATGAGACCTGGCTGCATTATAACATTCAACAGTTACAATTACATTTTCTATTTTGATAAGATATTTAGGCTTGAGAAGTTCAGTGGCAGGGCCATGCAGTATAGGCCTGTAAGTAATGCGGTTATTGGTACTTAGGCCAAAACACAAAGTCTGTGTCTCGGGCGCAAACTAATTTTTTGTTTTAGGGCAGGTTTAATGCTGTAAATGGCTTTTCAGCAAGATTTATTTTAAATCCACACTGTCATATGTATGTTATACATTAAAGTTTAGTCAGGCATTGATTAATCTGTCTAGCTCATCGTCTTGTCATTATTTGTTGCTAGGCCACAGTTTTTTATTTTTAGGTTTACGGATTTTTACAGTCATGTCTAACATCGGAGGCGGGGAATTTTTTTTTATAAAAACTGTTTTACTGTCGTGTCAAACACAGAACGGGTAAAAAAGAGACAAGAGAGATGAAGGGGGAAAAGGTTAATCAAGGCCATTTTTTTAAAAGTTTTTGTATGGATTATTACAATAGTGTTTAAGGTAGCTGGAATGGCTATTATATGCTTTTCTTGAATTGATTAGTTTCAGTAGAAGTTTTTAAGATAAATTAACAATTTCTTCACAGATTGTAGATTAAATACTACATAATATTCCAGATTAATAACATTTGCAGTTTTTCATTTATTTGGTTATGTTACAAGATTTTTTTTACATTTTTATAAATGTAAAAAAATAGCCCCAAAATGCGAAATTATTTTGAGAAAATCCCCAAAGAAATGAATGACACACATGTAAGTATGACAGTGTCAGTGATAACTTTAAGATATATTTTGGTTAACATAAACGAATTACGTCTGTTACACCACCATGAATGAATTAAGCAAGTTGAATGACAGCTTAAAGTGCCAGTGTATTTTTTATACAAACCCTTCACCAATCGTAATTCAATATCGTATTATGTTGCCTACATGTAAGAGGCGTTCATATGCCAAACTGCAACATCATAAGTATTGTATTTACAGTTTTTCACTGGCGTTTTACGTATTGTTGACAAAACATGGCCATTAGTCATATTGACACGTCCCCTTAATTTGCACCGGCACCACGTTACAGCTTGACCACCGCCCGGGGCCTATGGCTATGCTTGGAAATAGTCCATCTATATTTCGTTTTGAAACTTTCATGACTATGAAAATCATTTCTCTTACAGAACATTATTCACACCAATTTTGCACGAGACTAATTATTTGTATTTTGTATTAATAGTCGGAGAGTTGTCTGCGTAGTAACCGTTTTTTTTTAATTCACAAAATGTGGCAGCGGATCCGTAAACCCCCAAAAAAAAAAAAAACGTCGCCCTACGTACGAGCGGGTCATGTTGACAGTTACAGTCACAACATGTCTCTGGCAATTTGGTTGTTCTTTCCTGTCTATTATTTCATACATCATGTTTAAATCCCTTAGTGCCCACTGTGACGAGCCGGCCTTCTTGGCATTTGGGCGAACCGGCCAATTATTGGCGCTTCGGCCCAGGTGGCCAGATTGGCACATCAGCACAGACAGCCAATTTGGCGTCTGAGCGAACCAGCCTGCTTGACATTTGACATGAACTCATCACCAAGCTGGCCTTCCACTTATCTTAGTAATTATTGTGGCTTTTTACGGCATACTAAATTCTTGCCTTCATGTACCAATTTACCTTATGCCCACTAGTGCTTCTACCCAGATGGCCAGCTTGGCGCTTCTGCCCAGATGGCCAGCTTGGCGCTTCAAATTTGAAGGATTTGTTCAAATGAGAAGAACTATTTTCTAGAGATTCCAATGTAGATGTGTCAGAAGTGTACCTCCATTTTGTTGGTTTCGCAGAGACAGGATTTCAACGACACTTACCGTAGTCAGTCCAACAGATCCTGTTGTTGCTGTTGTAGTTGATGGATATACCGGTTGGTTCACTGACACCTGTTGATATAAATTCTGCGTGTCCACTTCCATCCAGATTCACCTTCCAGACACCAGTTTTTAGTGCATAAAACAGCAATCTAAAAAGGTATAATTAAAATGCAATAACACGTAATAAGCAAGCAGAGGTAGTAAGGTCTTAACAAGAACAAATGACACATTTTCAGGGAATATACCTTGTAGGATGAGTAGGTCACAGTGAAAATGTCACGAAAATTGGTTCGGTAGTTTTCAAGATACTACATTACATCTAGATACTGACATTTCGGGGTTAAATTTGTATATTCAATTATATATATATATATATATATATATACATACATCTAGATATTGACATTTCGGGGTTAAATTTGTGTATGTATATATATATATATATTATATATATACATACACAAATTTAATCCAAATTTGTATATATAATATATATATAATATATATATATATACAAATTTGGGTTAAATTTGTATATATATATATATATATATACAAATGTGGGTTAAATTTGTATATATATATATATATATATATATATATATATATATACATACACAAATTTAACCCCGAAATTTCAATATCTAGATGTATGTATGTATGTATGTATATATATATATATATATATATATATATATATATATAATGGAATACTTTGAGTTGTGTGAGCAGTCACTTTCTCTCAATGCAGAGCAGCTCAATTCGGACTGACGCCGATGAAGGGATCGAAAGGGTTTTGAAAACTCCAATGAGCAAGTTTGTTTGTCATTAAGCTGTTTGGCCATGTTCAGACAAACAACACGAACAGATCTGCTCAATGAAACAATGCAAGAGTAGAAAGCCAATGACTACCACCTGCTTCTACACATTCTTTACTCACACAAATCAAAGATAGACAACATGAAAAGATCAACTCAATAAAACAAAGCAATGGCAGAAAGCCAATTACTACATCCTGCCTCTACACATTCTTAACGCACACAAATCAAAGATAGACAACATGAAAAGATCAGCTCAATAAAACAAAACAAGAATAGGAAGCACATTACTAAGACATCCACTTTTTTAACGTTAAAATAATATTTTAAAACTGATTACTGCATGGTAAATATTAACGGGATATTATGTTTATGACGTCATTGCGACACCTATATAGGCTAAGAATAAGATCAAGACCGATCGTCAAAAAAACATCTTTATTGCATTGAACATTGTTTATCATACCAATAAATACATAATACAACTTCTTGTATCGATAAATATGGCCTAAATTACTATAACAAGGCCTATAATAAAAGACAGGCCGAGATCACTGCTGTACAGGCCGAATTCACTACCGCACAGGCCGAGGTCACTGGCCGAATTCACCAAAACAGGCCGAGATCACTCAGGCCGAGATCCCGAAAGGCCAAGATCACTGTGAAGCGTTTGGCCACTAATCCTGTGAGCTAGTGAGCCTGTGTGAGCCTGTGAGCTAGTGCAACATGACCTTCAACTGCTACTTGCTTTGTGTTTTCATACTTAATCCATAGCATGTTTGCAAGTCACTTTTTTGTAACATATTATTCATAAAACTGTCATTGTTGGTCTTCAACAATGACATTATCGGGCTTGGCTGACATATCTATGTTATTGACAACATGTAAACAAATTAGTATGGGATTTATTTGCATGTCATATGAGTGATATGACCTTGGATTATTCAGTGACAGCAGAGAACAGATTGTCTAGACACCGTCACAGAAACTGGTTAAACAAAAGACCAACAAGGCTTCTAAAAGCAATACAAAATAGATGGATATAATGAAGAAATTGCAACTCTAAATTAACATGCAATGAAATTTCTTAGCCTCTTTAATTTATATTTAGGATCCTAGAATAAAAGTTTGTGGTAAAATTAATAAGTATTTTATCATCAAGTACATATCAGAATTGTTCTAGACTGCTTTCCACATTCTGGTAATTATGCTTTTAACAAATATGTATAACATGCAATAAATTTTGCATGCGATCTTAGCAAGTGTCCAATGTATAGGTGTACAGGTAATAACATTGTAAAATATACAAATTGTAAAATATGAATTGTGCTCTTAATTACAGTGCATAGTGCACACATTATCTGCAATTTGCATTCTACAAAATATTATTTACAATTTGTATAATATATAAGCTCTATAATGTACACAATGTCTAAACACTGTATACTTTCATAGCATACTACACATATTTCTATATTGTAATTTAAAGTTGCAATTGTAAAACTGCAGGAAACAAGTTACCTGTTTTTCAGATCTATGGTCAATTCAGTCGGCTGATGTGTACAGTTGATGAATGTTTTTCTCCCACTGCCGTCCACCCCGATCACGTCAATCTTCCTGCCATACAAGTCTGAGAAGTACAACTTGTTTCCTACTGGATCAACAGCGAGCCCTTTCAGCGTTCCATAACGAAGACCTGAACATGTAAGAAGAAAATAACTAAATATTACATTGCTGTATTAATGGCAATTTGTCATGAAGTAACTTAAATATTTTCCAGGATATTCGATGTGGTCATTTTAATATCCCTGTACGTGACATCAAGTATGTATATTGAGCCTATTATGACTGCAACAGCCCCATCTTTTAATAAATAGCATGTTTACCAACACTAAACAATTGCCTAATGTATATATACGCACTAAACAATGTGACACTGTTACATGCTTGAAACCTTAGTTAAGATATGCCAGTTTTTGTCCTTCAGACTACAATGACTATATTATTAGCATAAAATAAATCTGGTTAGAAACTGTGCTGACATTTCAAATAAATACAGGGATTATGATATATAGTATCACATTATACCACATGACAACTCATGAACAATCATACAAGATTCAACTTGCCTGTATTTAAGATGTTCGTCGTGTTGGAGCCGTCAAGTGTCATCTGTTTGATAATTTGATGGTTATCAGAGAAGTACGCAAAGCCATTATCTGTGTCCACTGCCAAAGTGTGTAAACAATCTACAGGCACACAATATGACACAATATGACACATAGATCACAAATACCAAGTTGGCTCAGACAATCTACAGGCACACAATATGACACATAGATCACAAATACCAAGTTGCCTCAGACAATCTACAGGCACACAATATGACACATAGATCACAAATACCAAGTTGGCTCAGACAATCTACAGGCACACAATATGACACATAGATCACAAATACCAAGTTGGCTCAGACAATCTACAGGCACACAATATGACACATAGATCACAAATACCAAGTTGCCTCAGACAATCTACAGGCACACAATATGACACACAGATCACAAATACCAAGTTGCCTCAGACAATCTACAGGCACACAATATGACACATAGATCACAAATACCAAGTTGGCTCAGACAATCTACAGGCACACAATATGACACATAGATCACAAATACCAAGTTGCCTCAGACAATCTACAGGCACACAATATGACACATAGATCACAAATACCAAGTTGCCTCAGACAATCTACAGGCACACAATATGACACATAGATCACAAATACCAAGTTGGCTCAGACAATCTATAGGCACACAATATGACACATAGATCACAAATACCAAGTTGGCTCAGACAATCTACAGGCACACAATATGACACATAGATCACAAATACCAAGTTGCCTCAGACAATCTACAGGCACACAATATGACACACAGATCACAAATACCAAGTTGCCTCAGACAATCTACAGGCACACAATATGACACACAGATCACAAATACCAAGTTGGCTCAGACAATCTACAGGCACACAATATGACACATAGATCACAAATACCAAGTTGGCTCAGACAATCTACAGGCACACAATATGACACATAGATCACAAATACCAAGTTGGCTCAGACAATCTACAGGCACACAATATGACACATAGATCACAAATACCAAGTTGCCTCAGACAATCTACAGGCACACAATATGACACATAGATCACAAATACCAAGTTGGCTCAGCATACAAGATACAGCGGACATTTCTGATATATTCTTGAAAAATATAATACAGCAGCAACAGAACAAATACAATAATAACCCAGTGCTGAAGTATCCAGAGTGTGTGATACGAATAACTTTATAAAAGTATAGTTCTTCGTTTTTAGTCCATTCCCTGTTATAACATTGCATTAGGATAACATATATTTTGTCCATTTGAATGAATGATTACTCTTCCTGATACAGAAATAGTCTGGGGACATCTTCAAGTCGCAATCAGTCCCCCAGTAGTCCATGCCATTTCGTCCAGTCAGTCGCCATCTCTCTGAGCCTCACAAAGTCTCTGCCTGATCACAGCTTGACACCCTTCTCTTTTAGGTCTAAGCGCAATACGTCAAGTATGTTGGTGGTGTGACTGCCAACTTGGGCCAAGTACTGGTTTGAACTCGCAATCGTAAACTGCAGGGCCAGGGATATGCACAAGCATGCATAGCATGTGGCCGAATTTGGATCTACGTATCCTCTGGACTTGCTATGAGAGCAATCCTGTGCCACAGCATACATACATATTTTCATTGGACATGATCCCATTAGGCCAGCGTACGCCCAATATCGATCGCAGGTGACGTCTCACGGTCTGTGGCAGGCATCTAGTTTGTGAAACAAAATGTTTGGTACTGCCCAGCTGCGCTGCAGTTGTACAACATAACAAGGACAATGACTGCATTGTGTTTAAAAAATATGATTTCATAAATTTTTGAGTGAAATAATGGCCATGTTGCATACAGGTTTGCATTTCATTATTTAAGTTATCACGATACCCATATTCAAGACAGAAACAAAACCACATTTTGATGTTAATTTAAAAAAAGAAGAAATTAATTAGGTATACTCAGATGTCACTGTTACAATGAAATGAAAAAAAAACAACCAACACTATCTTCAAGTTCAACATGGCATGTTTTTATCCCTCAAACAATGCTTCCCATACGGCATGTAGATGTTTGTTTCTTTTTGTCAATTTGACGTATTACTCAGTAACTCGGGCCACACCGCCAATGTTCCTTTTACTCGGACCGACAGCTTGCCAAATATCAACCTCTAAAGAGCATGCAGTCATAGTTCCTAAATATTCACACGGAAACTTGAGAAATAATAAGAATGACATTGTTTTTCCCCCAATTATTGCCTAGTGTCGACGTTGTGGCAACTGCCAACAACACAATGTATTTTTAATGCTAGTTTTTGATTACTTGAGTTTGAATCTGTTTATGAATAAATGAGGTAGAAAGACGAATCATTCAACTTAAAATCAATACCTTACATCAAAATGCTAATTTTTGTGTGAATGAATGGAAAAATAATACTATACAAGTAGGAAAATGGCATTTTACTGTGTTAATGTTGGACACATTTCATGGATCTGTGCAATCTGCAGATTGCGCAATGCAATGCTGCACAATCTGTGGATAGCTAGATTGCGCACCCTTATGGAGATCGTGCTGTGCCATCTGCAGATTTGGTGTGTATCGTATAAATTCAATACAGAAACATGGCTGTCACAACGAGAGTTATTTATGCATCCAACAAAATGCAATAAAACATGTAAAGCAATTACACTTCACAACACACACTTTATGTCTACTTACAAATGGCAATACAAAAAAAATCGCTGAATGGTGAATAATTTACATTTAATTTTTGCTTCATTCTTGAGTGCTTAGAGCTTTATTAGTTGTGTACTAACTTATTAATTATCAGTCAAACTTTTTATTTTTTTAGCATAGTAATGCAAATCAGCAGGCCATCAATTTACATTAACTTTTCTAAAAGTTCTTTTTGTTACAGGTAATATTTTTTTCCTGTGATGCCTGACACGACAGCATCAGGTCTTTGGTGATGTTTGGTTATGTGGTCATGCACAACTCGCTGTGCTATGAAAGTATTTTCACAGAGGCTGTCTACCTCCATCTGCTGATTCACAGAGAATCCACGTTCGATGCTGGCTTGTCCATGTGAAAGCAGCAGCAGCAGCATCTTTACTGTGCTCCAAAGATCGGCAAACTCAAGGCAGCTGAGGTACCTCTCAAGAAAGACGTCCACGCAGTGACCATTGTCGAACGGATCGAATGCCGAAAACTTGTCCTTCTTTGGCAGTATTGCATATGTGACAAGATCTGTGTACTGGCGCAGAATGTCGTCACATTTCTCGGCCACCAGTTTGCCGCGGTTGACCAGTGTCTGCAACACTTTGTGCAGCTTGGCACAACAGCCATTTGGGTCCGCAGCCATCTGGCGTGGATCCAGGCACGACAGATTCCACACAATGCTAAATTTTGTTGGCGCCTTCATCAAAATATGAGTGACGATCTCGCCAACCTCAACTGGACTTCAGGTGTAAAGAGGAAAGCAACAACATAATACGTACGTAATGTATAATAAATACTATGTAATGTCATGTGTGTGAACATGTAAGTGCGTGCATGTAAATAATATGTTGACCTCCTTTACCGCTTTTATTTTTTATAATTCATTCAGATCTTTAGAAATTGGAATGAACCAAATACAATAAAAAGTATTTTCTAGTTTAATAGCTGAATAATAATACATTATTTGCATCAAACCAACCATGTTTGTCTTCTGATGTTCCAATCATACCACTTGAAAATTACTTGCATAAACTAGCAGACAGAATCTGGTAAAAATTAGAATTCTGAGGAAAAAAAAGCCGGATTATTGCGCGTCCCATGTCCCATTACCATAGCATAGGCCATGGCTACTCCCACTGTTGGCAGTGCACCGGCAGTCGTGTCTAATTACATTCTCACAGCAAATATAAAATGTACGTTCACAGCCATGCAATAGTTGTCATGTAATAATTAAAAAAGATCCATGTAGTGATATCGGTTTGTCATTCAAACTACGTCACGAATACATTCCACTTCCCCGTTATCGCCCATGTTAACACAGCATACTTGGTTTGGTAATTTACCACTGGGCCGACATATCTCTAACTAAACGCCATCATATCATTTATCATCGGGCTGAGCTGTCTTGACACCTGGGCCAAGTTGTCCCAGGCCGAGTTGTCCGTGGGCCGAGTAGTCCAAGCACCACGTTACCCGTATGACGCCATCTAGTGGATAATTATTAAAATAATTCTTAGTCACTCAGACCAACCTTTTAGTTTTGCCAATTTCAATGGCACATTTACTTTCACACTTATTAAATAATTTCTATTATCATGACACAGTGTGCATCATCAGAATACAGCACTCCACACAAAATCAATTACGTTTTGGTAAATTCATTCAAATGTCTTGACATGTACAAAAACCCCATCAGTGTGAAACTTAAACGAGAACAATATGATATTTGAGATCAGTGAATGTTGCTACGTACCTGCATCTGAGATGAGTTGTCTCGGAAGTGTGGTATCCAAATGAAACTTCCAAATTTTTCTATCTTGACAAAAAAGCAGAGCTCTAGGACAGAGGCTTCCAGCAACTGGGGAAAAACAATACAGTACTTACAGGAGGCGCCATTAGCAGGTAATTCCACAACAATATGCTGACATTCATCAAAGAACAGATCGGACTAGGGGCGATTCCATAATATTTGTGTCGTGAAGTGTGACAAATATTTTTCACCATTTTGATCAATTAAGACATGCAGTATGTTGTTAGATAATTCATGTTTCAGACAAATTTATTTTCACAGAAACAAACTGATGAATAATTATAGAGAGCATTTATTTACATTAACTCAAAAAAAGAATTGTTGTGCACAGGACAATCGTTATTTGTCAATATAAATAACAAAGTTACTTAAAAACAACTTAGGAAACACATTTCTGACACGGAAAAGACAATACCATAAATAGGTTGATTTACCTTTATTATATGTAAAAAACATGCGCTTTGTTAGTGGTTTGTCCCGTCTGCAACACTTCAGCACAATTTTAATCACTTTTAACCTGAAGTTACCAGATTTTTATGTATTCTATTCCTTAGTGCATTGCTGTTTCATACTGTGCAAAAAAGGAAATTAAAAACTTAACTACTTTAAGATAATATAACTTTTAAAATGTCCTATCCGCAATGCTTTCAAAGATTATCTAATATGAGCCGTAACTGTGCTCGGTCCTGTTGTTGTAGCGGTGTTTAGTCACTCTCTAAACATTATGACAAAGGGTCGTACCAATATAAAGAAGAACTAACAAATATAACTTCACTGTATTAACCAACCTTAAAAGTGCTTAATCAATTCTCTCATTTCAAATTAAGTTTGTGAAAAACCAAACCTACCTAGTATCCACTACAACATTTTAGCTTGTATCAGTATGTGCAACTTTTGTATGTAGTTTTTGTGAAATTGTCAGACAAACTATTAAATTAGTTAATGTTTGTTCAAGCATTTACTCAAGTGAAAACTGAAATGCTGAAAAATCATGATTTTTTCCTTGGTGAAATTTTTTAACTTTGTCATGTGATCGGCAAGAGGATGGAGGTCACGCCCATGATGAGCATTGACCCACTCAGTGTTTACCATTTTGGATATCCACTATTTTGATCCTTACCAGATCTAATGATTAAAGTCAAATCTTTCGATGATTTCAAAAATAGGCATTTTGTATTAAATTGACTGTGGATGTTACGTATACTATTCACACACTACATATTTGGACACCAATGAACCAGATTTTCGATTGGCTAAGCAGTTTTAATCTTTATTATTACAATCAATATTAAACCCTGACAGTCTACCAGTTCCAGCCAAGCTTAAGACACCTATCAGCAGCTCATCAGTGTACCCAACCCTTGGCTGAGAGGGCAACCCTCTCAGCTTACACTAATGCCTGCCTGCAACTTCACTGTCTTTCTCCCTGTCTACAACACTATATAACACCCAAGCCTGGCTGACCAAACACTCACTAGCCATGCGAAATGTCAGCATCAAACATAATGTTACAACAATTGTAACTGTTTCGTAAATAAAATTCACATTGAAAAATTTATTAAATTTTTTACTTTATTTATTGGTCTGTGCATTATAAAAAAATAACGATAATATTTGGTATAGTTTATACTTATTAAATTATTATTTTATTCTGTCTGTTTTAGTTTTATGCACAAAGACTGCTTTATTACATACTTATAATTTATAAATTTTTGTGGGGCCAGTTCAAACTCACCTGGGTCGGTTAAAAATAGAACTGGGCTAGTTAAAAAAAAATCTGGGTTAGTTAATTTTTTTGCTAATTTCAGACACTGTATGGGGACACATTTTTAAACAAGAGGTACGAAAAACATAAATTACAAATCAATGAAATTTATATTATGGCTTTTTTCATTCAAACAGCTTTGCCTTTGCACCTCCAGTTTTGGTGGCGGACCCCTCAATTCTGGAAAATGGGGTCCAGCTGGGCCCCCTAATTTTAGGCTAAATTCTAACCCTGAAATATACATGACTAGAGTTTTGAGTGATTGTCTCTTCATGTGGGTTTTCTGGACTTGTTTTTAGTGTTGTTTCTACTTTTTTACTTTTATAATTTAGGTGATCTGGTTCTATTAGTAGTACTAACAGTACCAATTGTCATTACTTTGTTTGCGTGGGGAAGAGGGAGCTAAGGCTGGGCGAAGTGGCTCTATACAATTAGATGTTAACAACATAGATAGCTTTGAAAAGTTTGAGCTAGCATGATTCCGATTGTCGCACTGTGGCCAGTGTCATTGTGTGCGTGGTTGTCTCAAGTCTCAAGTAGTTATACTCCAAACAGCCCAATCTTGAGCTAACGCAGGAGTTTGGACCAACGGCTTTTTGTGTCTCTTCCGAAAGACACGGGCAAAGTGAGGTGAACGAAATTGCCCAAGCTTCGAAACGGCGGAGGTGGAATCGAACCACCGTCCTCTCGATCGACAGGCGGGTGCTCTAACCATTAGACCACCGCTCCCCACATTACAAGGCACAGGGCTGGCAACAACAAGAAACCCGGGGACCGTTTTATTAAGATAAATAGTTTGTGAGGAAAACCCATCATAAAGCAGAATCCATCAGACATAGATTTGAAGAGCATTTTCAAAATGCGTTTCACTAAGATGCTCATAAAATCCATCATAAGCTAATGATCGATATTTCCATCATGACATAAGCTCCACAGTATGTACAAATAGGCAAAATAATTAGAAAAGTTGTCCAAAAATGTCTAATGATATGTTCCATCGAACACTTTTAAACCACATTTGACTTATTTGCTCACTGGGTGAAGAGAAAAAATTATATTTTTTAAAAGAAGACATCATATCACAGATGACACTGTCTGTGACACACGGGCAACGTTTTGTAAGTTTTGACAGTTTTCAAAAACAAAGCTCGCGGAGAGCGTCAATAACCTCAGTCGAAGTTGTGTCATCGAATATGGCAATAAGAAGGTTAGGTAATCGTTTACTTAACTGGCCTAAATTATTAGGACTTTATGCCGTCGGTTTTTCCAGCATTTTTGTACCTGAATGCGTTCCTTACATTATTCCGCATATGTTCCAGTAAAAAAGTTCATGTATTCTTTAAAAATATTGTGTTTTAGGCCACTTTTAATCAGTTTTACACCTCAAAACAGCGGAACCGATTGCATAATAAACATGGCGCGTGTGTGATTTGCGCATTAGTCACGCCTCGGTGCCATCAAAACCACGAAGGCGATGTTTGTGTGTATTGGGCATACAATTACGCAACGTAAAAAAATGAAGAGAAAACATTTAGAAAATAGGCTCCAAAAATTTTTTAAACGAAATTCTACAAAAAAAATTAAAACATTCTCCACAGTTTTCATATTAAACGCAACATTTGTAGAGCACATACAGTCACTTCTAACGTAATATTTCATATTTTATTTAATGAAATATTTGATGTTGCAAATATTATTTGTATGAAAATTATGTGGTCGATATTAGATGTTATACGCATGCGCAACTACAAGGGGACATCTCATTGCATGTCATTGTTAATATAATTAAATTTAAAAGAATGCATGGGTTAAATTATCTGTCATTTGGTGAACAAAGATTATTGTTTTTGTAATTAAAAATGATACTGATGATATTGCATGTCGTGCATCTTTAAAGGGAAGATTCACTGCATGTCATTGTTAATATAATTAAATTTAAAAGAATGCAGGGATTAAATTATCTGTCGTTTGGTGAACAAAGGTTTTTTTTTAAATTATGCTGATATTGCATATCTGGTTTCCTTCTGATGGGGAGGGGTATTGTTAATATAATTAAATTAAAAAGAATGTAGGGTTAAATGATCTGTAGTTTGGTGAACAAAGGTTGTTTTTAAATTATGCTGATATTGCATGTCTGGTTTCCTTCTGATGGGGAGGGAGGGGGAGAGGGAGGGAGGGAGGGAGGTATTCTGTGTTGTCCGTTTTCGCAGCAATATCCTTCGGAGAAATCGTGATGTAGTACCGCCTTGCCAGTGATTAATGGGAAGAAGAAGATATAGCTCAGAAATAATTGTAATTGTTCATATTAAATAACATTAATTAGTTTCTCATAATACATGTGAATTAAAAGCATCCTGTCATTGCACATACACACTTTCAACAAAATATATAACATTAATTAACATATTAGTAATTAATTAATCCATGTGCTACACTATTGTAACTGCTAGTGTGATTTTGACGTGTAATAAATAAAACACAACAGTTTACAGTTATTTAGCTTTCTTAGAGGGATGGAGTTGTCATAGAGTATTCAGTATCCTTGCCACAATAATTACGTAAAAACAGAAATGTATTATCATTATGGGACTACATAACTTTTCATTATCATTACAAGCCATCATTGTCAGTTTCGTTATCATTATCATCAATGGCCAGTTACATGTAAAGAACTAAAGGCCACTAGGCATTTAATATGCAGTAGTTGTAGCAACTGGGTGGATTTCGTCAAGTCCGGGTGTGAGAAGTCCTTGGCTGAGGTTCAGACGGATAGTTTTAGTTTTGAGTGTAGGGGATGTACGAGGATGAAGGAACTTGAAGTGGAGTTAGAATAGCTGAGGCTGCTCATTGTGGCAGTGGTGGGAAGGGAGCAGGTGGTTTGTGCCAGTGGTTCTGGTGAGGGGACAGTGGATAAAGTCGACGAGAGAGATGCTAGGGTGAACTCACCTCAGCCTGGGAGGATGTTGAGAGGAGGTAAGGTGACAGGTCGTAGGGAGACAGGACGGAAGCAGACGGGACATAGGGAGACAGGATGAAAGGAATAAGGTAAATTGCTGTAGGAAATCCTTGCCCAAGCCTAAATAATAACACTGTTTAGTAAGAATTTACATCGTGTGGCTTTCTTCCGCGCACCGAGGGCCTCGGTCCGAGGCAGTTGCACAAAAGAAATTGTGTAGCATTTGCACGAACTGCCGTGACGAGCGCATAACCATCGAATACACATTGATGCACAGGATTATGTATCCGCTGGATGTGAGCTGTGAATGTGTTATCAGTCATTCGATCAAGAAATGTGTATTCAGACAAATCGGTGATGCTACAACTGCACATAGACACAGCATATACGAGAAAAGGAATGCATATGTTGTTTGGTTACTCACCAGTTTAGAATTATTGAAAAAACTAAATATGTATTTGGTGTACCCCAAAAATATGAATATGCATATAATTTAATTATTGTAAATTATTTAAATGAACATGTTAATGTAAAGAGATTATATTAAATTGTAAATTTATATAAATTGACTTAAATTTATATAAATTGACTTAAATTTATATAAATTGACTTAAATTTTATATAAATTGACTTAATTAAATTAAAGTACTCCTTCAATCCCTCCTTAAAGTTGCGCATGCGCATGACATGCAATATCATCAGTATATTTTTTTATTACAAAAACAATAACCACCAAACGACAGATAATTAACCCATGCATTCTTTTCAATTTAATTATGTTAACAATGACATGCAATGAGTTGTCCCTTTAAAGTTGCACATGCGCATGACATGCAATATCAACAGTATAATTTTTAATTACAAAAACAATAGTCTTTGTTCACCATACGACAGATAATATGAATTAAATTAAATAAAATTTTATTATATTAACAATGAAATGCAATTAGATGTCCCCTTGTATTTCCGCATGCGCATAACATCTAATATCAACCAAATAATTTATGAAACAAAAACAATATTTGTAACATCAAATATTTAATTAAATAAAAGTTGAAATATTACGTTACAAGTGACTGTATGTGCTCTACAAATGTTGCGTTTAATATAAAAACTGGGGAGAATATTTAAATCTTTTGTAGAATTCTTTCGTTTGAAAAATTTTTTGAGCTTACTTTCTCTTTTTTTATCTTTTAATTTTTTTTTTATGCGTAATTGTACGCGCGATATACACAAAGATCGCCTTCGCGGTTCTGATGGTACCGAGGCGTGACTAATACGCAAATCGCACACGCGCCATGTTTATCATGCAATTGGTTCCGCTGTTTTGATGTGTAAAACTGATTAAAAGTGGCCTAAAATACAATATTTTTAAAGAATATATGAAATTTTTTTAGTGGAACATATGCGGAATGATGTAAGGAGCGTATTCAGGTACAAAAATGCTGTAAAAACCGTCGGCATAAACCTCTAATAATTTAGGCCAGTTAAGTAAACGATTACCGAAGGTTAAGCCTACTTAAGGGTATACATTTTAATTAGATACAGCTTAAAATTTGCACCAAAAAATGTGTAGCAACAACCTTCACCTTCTCGATGCCGTAAAGCAGTGCACACAACGACTTCTCAACATCAGTGACAGTGCTGGGCGATCTTTTACTTTCTGACCTAACCATGAAAGCGACCACCTACAGCACCCAAACTTCTCCGCGCATATCTACTATACATCTGTCACGTGGCCAAAAAAGTACATTTACCTTCTCAAAACGATCAAAATTTACAAAAGAATTAAGACAAAACATCGCCCTCTCCTACGGCGCCTACGCGTAGCGCCAAGGCTACCGTAAAATCAATGCATATGACAAGGCGTCGTCCAGTTTCACCAAAACACTGTGCGGGGGCGCTGCTATTACAATTATGTATTTTTGTGTTTTAATTGTGCGTGCGTGCATGCCTCATTGCGTGTAATTATGTATATGTTTCAGTATTACTTGTATTTTTTCCTGTGTGCTACATATGACATGTCATATTCTTAGATAATTAGTTTTATTCATATTATCATCATGTATATATATAAATATATATATATATATATATTTATATATATATATATATATATATATATATATATATATATATATATATATATATATATATCTATATATATATATATATATATATATATATATATATATATATATATATATATATTGATATATATATATATATATATATATATATATATATATATAATTATACATACATTACATATATATATATATATATATATATATATATATATATATATGTATATATATATATATATAATATCTACCGAATTTATTTAACTCATTAATTTCATAAACTATGTATTGTAAGCATGTTCGCTATATAAGTGTACATATTATTATTATATGCTTGCGTGCGTGCGTGTGTACTGCAACTAGTAAAAAAAAATGTTATTTTTGTAAATTAAATAAATGGTGATTAGTAATATGGAGTGATGTCTGGGTGTGATGCTGTTTTAATAATCTATTTTTGATGTATACAACATGTACATGCTGAATAAAAACACGGTACTTTTCCTGAAGAATGCGTTAAATGCTGCACGCGCATGTGTCTTGTTTTGTGTTTAACTTCATACTGAATATGGGAGGTAACAACCGCTGATCTCTAAATAAATAAGTGGTATCAACAGATACATACTAATAACACATTTTGTGACAAAGTAATAATACTATTTTTTATTGTTGTCAGTTGTATTAGATTCGACAGTACGCTTTAAATTATGCGTTAATACTGGTGCCAACGTAATTACTGTATTTAAAAACGCAAGTGGTATTAAAATAGCCCCGTAAATCTGGACAAAGTCTATTCAGAGATACTTAAAATACACAATCTGATGATAATATGAATAAAACTTATTATCTAAGAACATGACTTCACATGTAGCAAAAATACAAAATTAATAATACTGAGACATACATAATTACACGCAATGAAGCACGCACGCATCCACGCACAATTAAAACAGAAATAGATAATTGTACTGTTTGATTTCATTCAGCAGCGCCCCCGCACAGAGTTTTGGTGAAACCGAACGACGCCTTGTCATATGCATCGATTTTACGGTAGCCTTGGCGCTACGCGTAGGCGCCGTAGGAGAGGGCGATATTTTGGTTTACTTCTTTTGTAAATTTTTAACGTTTTGAGAAGGTAAATATACTTTTTTGGCCACGTGACAGGTGTATAGTAGATATGTGAGGAGAAGTTTGGGTGCTGTAGGTGGTCGCTTTCATGGTTAGGACAGAAAGTCGGCTGGTTGCCGGCCCACCGTGTGGCGCCACTATTGTGGCGCATCAGGCGCCCACTGATTGGGGGAGAATATTCGTCTTTCACGCACTTATAGTAACGGCTCCACAGAAAAGTTAACCCGCACTGGCTATTAGACCGAACACACTGGTCAACGTTTTATAATTGATAACGGGGAAGGGTCTAAATATAAGCGAGGTGGTTCATTTTCCCGATTTTCGAACATGTTGTAAGCTAATTGACGCTTGATGAGCAGTGAAGATTTTCTAATGAGCCATACGGTATATGCCTACATGACTGTGCGCACATCCGTGCATGTTCCCGAATTCGTGTGAGGAGTTAAAGTGCAAGCAAACTACCGGAGTCCGCAGGAATTATTCCTGGAAGAGAATTCTTGTGACACCCACCGTCTAATTTCGGCCAATTTACCAAAATGCCCTCCAATAGACATTTACATTTAATATAAATATGATGTCACTGTCATATATTTCCCACAACTAATAAACAATCACCTTCTTTTTTATAACAGTTCAGGGGGCGATTTTCCCCTTTCCCCGTTTCCGGACGCCCTAATAATATGTGTACACATTCACAAATACACATTATTGGGGCAAGTTCCAAGTTCGCAGCGATGGCTCAGCCAGCGAGTTGTGCGTTGACAACGAATGAAAGAACTGCAATTATTTAACCACGACGTGTGAACGCTTTGTTTCACTTGTGAAACCTTGCATACTGGTATATAACCAGTAATGCAAATATGCTAACATCGTGAATGCATTTAAAACCAGAATTGACAAATATCTCACAAGGGAGGATTACACACAGATGAACAGTTGTTGGCCTCTCGATAAGCCGATGACTTCTGACTTAATTCGATAAGCCGATTACTTCTGACTTAATTCCTTGTCCACTTGCATTCTGGGTGTTTTGCCTTGCATGGCGATCTTGTTAAATCTTTATGGCAAAATCCTATTTGAACAACCGTGTCTTTCGAAAGAGACACTAAATCCGTTGGTCCTTTCTTTCTGTAAAATATCCAACACACGGGGTAAATGTGTAACCTGCTGTGGACTCCATCTCTCAAGAGCCACTGCAGAAGTGTACATGACGCGGATACAACAATTATGTTAACTATACCTCGCAAGAGGATACGATTGGATGGATTTGAACAATTAATAAATATTGCAAGGTTCATTGAAATGTGGATGTTCGTGTGTGTGTGTGCTTAAGTGTGTACGTGTGTGTGTGTGTGTGTGTGTGTGTGTGTGTGTGTGTGTGTGTGTGTGTGTGTGTGTGTGTGTGTGTGTGTGTGTGTGTGTGTGTGTGTGTGTGTGTGTGTGTGTGTGTGTGTGTGTGTGTGTGTGTGTGTGTGTGTGTGTGTGTGTGTGTGTGTGTGTGTGTGTGTGTGTGTGTGTGTGTGTGTGTGTGTGTGTGTGTGTGTGTGTGTGTGTGTGTGCATCATTCAATCAAGTGGACGTCGCATTACATACATATTACCCTTGACTATTTCATTCTTCATTCAATAATTTATATTCCATTCACAAATGGTTGTTATGTATGAATACAGGGAAAGTGTTCGCTTTAGTAACTAACAATGAAAAGCTTAATATATGAAGCTGTGAACACCTACTTTGTACAGTACACTGTGTATAAGACAGTGTGTATAATCAAATTAATGTAGTTACAGTAACACGTACGATCGACACTTGCTTCGTGATCCACGCGTTCTTTGCTGTAACAACGTGCCCGTATTATTCAACAATTAACTTGCCCGCTTACAGGACTAATTGTTAGAGACGACCGCGCCTGGAAAACTTCATATATCGACCTAGCTATAATAATACGGTCACGCTGACCTCTACTCGTCGTGAGGGGTCACCGTGACCGGGAGAACACAGGCAAAGCAAGCAGTGCACATGCATAGAAATGACGCTTGCATAATATTATATTTGTCGGTGTTCACCGCGGTCTATTTGCACGTCGTCGTCGTCAACAATCTGTGAATGCTTTCGCTCAAACATAGTGGAATAAACGTTAAGGTATCTCCATAGTCAATGCCATATGTCTCGACCTTCATGCTTCGTAAGCCCCCCCAAAAAAAAAATTCTGTACCAAGCCCCACATTGTTAATCCAGCACTGTAGTCATGGTAACTGCATGTGTATTATTCAGTGTTAGCGGTCGTAGTTAAACATTATTATTAATTTGTTATCAACCAACACGACATAGCATGTTTATTCATTCAAATAACGTCAAAAATCACCAACGGACAAGACACATTAAAAAAAAATTGTAATGGTACATTACAAACACAAAGCTGCCGGGCTTCACATAAAAAACGGACATTTTGGGGCCATTCGTTGAGAAAGTTTGGGAACACCTGTCGTAATAAACTTATATATTTCCTTTTTCGGTTCGGTGTTTTTAATTTTCAGGTTTGCTTGCCTGTTGTCGCGCAACTATAACAGCCACGCATCACCTGTGGATTTAAAATTATTCGATGATAGTTTACCTTGTTAAATTAATATAATGCATATTCTTATGTACTAAAATTGAATTTGTGATCTTATATTTTGATGAATCATCGTACAAGTTATTAAACTGGTTCGGCCGAATCAAAGTTCATCGAGAAAAGACAAAAGTGGTTAGGTATATTGCAGGCCCCCCTCTATGACAAAAGTGGTTAGGTATGTTATAGGCCCGCCTCTATGACAAAAGTGGTTAGGTATATTATAGGCCCGCTTCTATAACAAAAGTGGTTAGGTATATTATAGGCCCGCCTCTATGACAAAAGTGGTTAGGTATATTATAGGCCCGCCTCTATGACAAAAGTGGTTAGGTATATTATAGGCCCGCCTCTATGACAAAAGGCTATTCTTTATTTCCAAAGTTACGCGATCAGGCCCGTCCGCAGGGTTTTGATAAGGGGGTTCGGCTGTGCATCGTCAGCCGGTGATTTCTGAAACAATATTTAGTTATTAAATTATATCAACAGGGGGTTGGTTCGACCCCCTCCCTCCCCAGAGAACGGGAGTGATGATCTAGCGGCCAAAGTCAATTATATCGATGAGTTCGAAAAAAATTGCGCAGTCTTTTATTAAATGGACTTCGCAGTTTAATACTTATACTATTTACCTACTACATATATGAACATGAACGAACTTGATTCGCGCGAGACACGATATCTTAAGTACACGCACTCAAGTAATAATAATACTAATCTTATTTAGCGTATTTAAGAACACCTCGAGGACCCAAGCTCAGATGAGCATGATGATGATCCATCTCATCAACAGTTATTCAGGGACGCGCAAGAGTCACGCACACAAACACACATACATATATATTTATGCATAACCAGGAAAACAATATCCATCTTGTCATCTGATTTACCGAGACGCCAATGTCCGTGTGGACATATGAATATAGCTTGGTCTTGTCGACGGAGAGTGGAGACCGGAGTGGAGCGGCACCAGTGACGGAAGAAGAACAAACAACATATAGCTTGGTCTTGTCGACGGAGAGTGGAGACTGAAGTTGAGCGGCACCAGTAACGGAAGAAGAACAAACAACATATAGCTTGGTCTTGTCGATGGAGAGTGGAGAGTGGAGACTGGAGTGGTGCAGCACCAGTAACGGAAGAAGAACAAACAACATATAGAGTGGTCTTGTCGATGGAGAGTGGAGACTGGAGTGGTGCGGCACCAGTGACGGAAGAAGAACAAACAACATATAATTTGGTCTTGTCGATGGAGAGTGGAGAGTGGAGACTGGAGTGGTGCGGCACCAGAAACGGAAGAAGAACAAACAACATATAGCTTGGCCTTGTCGATGGAGAGTGGAGAGTGGAGACTGGAGTGGTGCGGCACCAGTAACGGAAGAAGAAAAACTAAATCGAGGACCATTATCGATGCCAGCCTCACCGCGGACTTCAGAGGAAAAGAAGAGAACTTGTCACAGGAAGTAACAACATCGTGTCAGGGCGTGTCTGCCCTGCAAGAACCGAACAAACAGAAACCACTGACCTCGCAGTTGACTGACGGGCCGGCCAATCATTGCCAGTCGAGTCTGAGCATAACGATGATTAGAGAATACTTTTACTAAAACACTTTCACAGTTTCAATATGACATTCGATTAATATAAACTGCTTACCTTCTGAGTTGGTAGCCCAGAAGCAGACCAGTGCCAAGAGCAGAACTCGAAGCAGAAGCCCGGGTTGAGGCACAGGCGGTGGCCGAATCGGCTTCTTCGAACGGCGCCGGGACATCTTCGCTCTTCAGCTGGGATGTTCACTGTCGCAGTACCGCAGGAACACTCCTGATGCAGTCGGATGACTTATCGCCAAAGCAATGTGTCACTCGACTGAAGTTGTGGCGCTGCAGGCGTTATGATATTGCGTAGCATCTCATTAGAATATCGATGAAGGGCGTCACGAAACTACTTGGCATTATGTGATAGGCGGCTGGTAACTAAAACTACTGACGCTGACAATTCGACCAATGAGAAGCTCGTGATGTGTTACCCCTGGCGACATAACAGACGCGTATCAACTAAAGCGTCGGAAAATTCCGCTGAACGAGCGATTGCATAAACGAAGTTTAACGTCCGCTATCAACAAAATAGAAATCAATACTGTTGTGTTAGTGCACTGTTACCTTTAGTGTAGTGTCACCTTCAGGCACGCACGCATTATGTGATAGGCCGCTCGTAGCTAACACTACTGACGCTGACCATTCGAGCAATGAGAAGTTCGTGATGTGTTACACCTGGCGACATAACAGACGCGTATCAACTAAAGCGTCGGTAAATTCCGCTGAACGAGTGATTGCAGAAGCGTAGTTTAACGTCCGCTGTCAACAAAACTTGGCTTAAAAGCGTAGGCCATAGTGACCCCTCGCTGTCGTCCTGGAAGTTGCATCCCTCCATTCTATTATATTTATGCCATGCCGCTCTGCTGTCAATGGTGGGCGCCCAGTGTCATTCCTGATCTGGTCACTTCACCTCTTCAGTGGTCTTCCTCTCTTCCGCGGTTCTTTAAAGTCTTTGCATATACGACAAACATGTCCAAACCAGTCTTCTGTGTCTGATGACATCTGTGATAGATTCATGGATAAAGGTGCCTTCCCTGATATTGATATTTTGTATTCTATCCGCCCTGGTAACTCCTCTAATAGCCAGTAGGCTACGCATCTAAAAAACTTCAAGATATTGAATTTCCTGTGATCGTAGCGTCCTAACCTCCGCACCATAGATTAGTGTTGGCAGTATAAGTGTTCCATGTAATATATTACTGTTGGCAGTATAAGTGTTCCATGTAATATATTACTGTTGGCAGTATAAGGACTCCATGTAATAGATTACTGTTGGCAGTATAAGGACTCCATGTAATAGATTACTATTGGCAGTATAAGGGCTCCATGTAATAGATTACTGTTGGCAGTATAAGTGCTCCATGTAATAGATTACTGTTGGCAGTATAAGGACTCCATGTAATAGATTACTGTTGGCAGTATAAGGGCTCCATGTAATAGATTACTGTTGGCAGTATAAGGACTCCATGTAATAGATTACTGTTGGCAGTATAATGACTCCATGTAATATATTACTGTTGGCAGTATAAGGGCTCCATGTAATAGATTACTGTTGGCAGTATAAGGGCTCCATGTAATAGATTACTATTGGCAGTATAAGGACTCCGTGTAATAGATTACTGTTGGCAGTATAAGGGCTCCATGTAATAGATTACTGTTGGCAGTATAAGGGCTCCATATAATAGATTACTGTTGGCAGTATAAGGACTCTATGTAATAGATTACTGTTGGCAGTATAAGGACTCCATGTAATAGATTACTGTTGGCAGTATAAGGGCTCCATGTAATAGATTAATGTTGGCAGTATAAGGGCTCCATGTAATAGATTACTATTGGCAGTATAAGGACTCCGTGTAATAGATTACTGTTGGCAGTATAAGGGCTCCATGTAATAGATTACTGTTGGCAGTATAAGGGCTCCATGTAATAGATTACTGTTGGCAGTATAAGGACTCCTTGTAATAGATTACTGTTGGCAGTATAAGGACTCCATGTAATAGATTACTGTTGGCAGTATAAGGGCTCCATATAATATATTACTGTTGGCAGTATAAGGGCTCCATGTAATAGATTACTGTTGGCAGTATAAGGACTCCATGTAATATATTACTGTTGGCAGTATAAGGGCTCCATGTACTAGATTACTATTGGCAGTATAAGGGCTCCATGTAATATGTTACTGTTGGCAGTATAAGGGCTCCATGTAATAGATTACTATTGGCAGTATAAGGGCTCCATATAATATATTACTGTTGGCAGTATAAGGGCTCCATGTAATAGATTACTGTTGGCAGTATAAGGACTCCATGTAATATATTACTGTTGGCAGTATAAGGGCTCCATGTACTAGATTACTATTGGCAGTATAAGGGCTCCATGTAATATGTTACTGTTGGCAGTATAAGGGCTCCATGTAATATATTACTATTGGCAGTATAAAGACTCCATGTAATATATTACTATTGGCAGTATTAGGACTCCATGTATTAGATTACTGTTGGCAGTATAAGGACTCCATGTAATAGATTACTGTTGGCAGTATAAGGGCTCCATGTAATAGATTACTGTTGGCAGTATAAGGGCTCCATGTAATAGATTACTATTGGCAGTATAAAGGCTCCATGTAATAGATTACTGTTGGCAGTATAAGGGCTCCATGTAATAGATTACTATTGACAGTATAAGGGCTCCATGTAATAGATTACTGTTAGCAGTATAAGGGCTCCATGTAATATATTACTATTGGCAGTATAAGGACTCCATGCAGTAGATTACTATTGGCAGTATAAGGGCTCCATATAATAGATTACTATTGGCAGTATAAGGACTCCATGTAGTAGATTACTATTGGCAGTATTAGGACTCCATGTAATAGATTACTATTGGCAGTATAAGGGCTCCATGTAATATATTACTGTTGGCAGTATAAGGACTCCATGTAATAGATTACTGTTGGCAGTATAAGGGCTCCATGTAATAGATTACTATTGGCAGTATAAGGGCTCCATGTAATATATTACTGTTGGCAGTATAAGGACTCCATGTAATAGATTACTGTTGGCAGTATAAGGGCTCCATGTAATATATTACTGTTGGCAGTATAAGGGCTCCATGTAATATATTACTGTTGGCAGTATAAGGACTCCATGTAATAGATTACTGTTGGCAGTATAAGGGCTCCATGTAATATATTACTATTGTCAGTATAAGGACTCCATGTAGTAGATTACTATTGGCAGTATAAGGACTCCATGTAATAGATTACTGTTGCCAGTATAAGGACTCCATGTAATAGATTACTGTTGGCAGTATAAGGGCTCCATGTAATAGATTACTATTGGCAGTGTAAGGGCTCCATATAATCGGGCATTCACTTTTGGTGAGATGCATTGGTTTTGAAAAAATTTCGGCTGCCGATGCTAAGCCTATGTGTCGACTGTTACAACCAGTAATGTAGTAATCAACCGGTAATG
>OY759261.1:40751995-40851995 GCA_963662155.1 Lamellibrachia columna | reverse complement strand
CCGACCGACCGACCGACCGACCGACCGACCGACCGACCGACCGACCGACTGACGTTATTCCAAAGTGGAGACGACCACCTTTCGTTAATAACGTGATGATCTCAGATATGTGCATTTCATGTAACGCATTACGTTTTGTGATGATCAGGGTTCTTGACTTTCAGCAGAGTTTTCTTGAGTGCTCCCCCCCCCCAACGTATCCGCGGATTGCTGGATTTGAGTTTCTGAATCGCGTGTTAGTTAAAATTCATCAGGGAGGATCAGGGATGTTGGGTCATCAGTAGGTTCATCAGGGAGGATCAGGGGTGTTGGGTCATCAGTAGGTTCATCAGGGAGGATCAGGGATGTTGGGTCATCAGTAGGTTCATCAGGGAGGATCAGGGGTGTTGGGTCATCAGTAGGTTCATCAGGGAGGATCAGGGATGTTGGGTCATCAGTAGGTTCATCAGGGAGGATCAGGGGTGTTGGGTCATCAGTAGGTTCATCAGGGAGGATCAGAGGTGTTGGGTCATCAGTAGGTTCATCAGGGAGGATCAGGGGTGTTGGGTCATCAGTAGGTTCAACGAGGTGTGTGAAACCAACTTCACTGATGTGGTAAGGCAGTCCGTAATCCTTCATCCACCGCCCGAGAATCGATTCTTTGTCTGTTATCGCGTCTACAGACGTTCTTAGCGCTGGGGAGATTCGTCCTCTTGATTCGTATTATCTCTGATTCAGAGGTAATATTCTGAGTTATATGTGCTTGTTGTCGATGTAGTTTTCTTTGTCCCTCTTACACATTTTCTTCTTAAACTCTGACTTCAATGGTCGCCGGTGTTATTGGAGTTGTTTTCAGTCGAGCCGGGGGTTTGCCAGGAATAGTAGAAGAAGCTTCGAGAAAAGAGGTTTCGATGGAGTCCGGAACTTCTTGTGCGATTCTAGAGTCTCCATGCGATGCTGTGCGAAACACTGATGTCACCTACGGCGCAGCTACATTGGGCTGTCTTTCGAGATAGATGTATGCTAATGATTGTGCCCATCCCTGATAGTAATATGTACATTAGTGCCCTGCACGGGCCGGCCCGCAGCTCGCGGCACGTGCCGAGCCGGGCTGAGCAGGGCCGGGCCTCTACTAATTTTCGCAGGCCGGGCCGGGCCTGGGCCTAAATGTTGCGGGCCTGGGCTGAAAAAATATTAAACAAATCGGGTTTGGGCCGTTACTGGGCTTAGTATGAGCGGGCCGAGCCGAGCCGGGCCTGTTTGAGCGGGCCGGGCCTGGTCTGACCTGGATTTAATAAAAATATTAATACAAAACCCAGATTATTAATTTTAATATTATTAAAAACTGATTGTATATTGTATTTCCGGTTATTGAATGTTTATAACTATTTCTTTAGTATTGCATAGCATTGTATCGTTATTGCTGAGGATAAACGGGGTATTGTATTATCTGGGTATGTACTGCTACGTAGTATACTATGTGTTCGGCTGTGTACAGCTGCATAATTCATAACAATGCATAGTATTGCATACAGAGTACACACATTACTAAGTAATATTACTACTACATAGTACATACAGAATACAGATGTTACATATGCATATTTTTGGCATGAATGTATCCTTTTGCATATATCTAATGGCCCCATATATATATATATATATATATATATATATATATCCGCAACTATATTAAGTTACTAATATAACAGCTTTACAAAAATACCGTAACATGGAAAATAACGAAACAATTTCCTATGTGATTCGAACCAATGAACAAAGTATTAACGTATGTGGTACAGTCTCTTCCAGAATCGTTGACTTATATCCACCCAGCTAGCAGTCATACGATCCCCCGTGACGACAACGCGAACAGCTGTTTTGATCAATAAGAGCCGCCCCGTCTAAACGTCATTGGTCGTCGTGATTGGCAAATATGGCAATTCTCACTGTGCACGGATCGCCTACCACTTTTCGCAAACAGGGAAACCTAGCCGGTGGTGCGCGCTACTTGGTTGTATGGTAGAGCGTCGGGCTTTCTGTCGAAAGCACCTGCTGTCGTTTCGAAACGGGCCTTTCGGAAGAGACACTAAAAGACGGTGGTCCTTTCTATGTGGTGTCTATGCCAGGGGAAGTAAAGAAAATAGAACAGAACTGTCGTGGAGTCAGTGCGCCTCATAGAGCTGGTGATCTCGATCTCAACTCACTATACTACCTCTCAAACTGTCGTGGAGTCAGTGCGCCTCATAGAGCTGGTGATCTCGATCCCTAAACTCACTATACTACCTCTCAGCTTATCGGTGATCAACTGTTAATTAGGGAGTATCTCATCAAGCATCAGGCAAGGTCTAATATGAGCTGCGTTGAATACAATCCACCAATACCGGTACACCAGGTCATACATAAATGTACACCAGGTCATACATAACTTGTACACCAGGTCATACATAACTGTACACCAGGTCATACATAACTATACACTAGGTCATACATAACTGTACACCAGGTCATACATAACTGTACACCAGGTCATACATAACTGTACACCAGGTCATACATAACAATTCCCTAACGTATAATAAAACTATGAAGTACACACTGAAATCAACATCCTCATGTGCAATTATACTGTTAAGTACAGTTGTGTTGTGACATTGAATAAACTAATCCTGGTCCACGCAAACCAAACTATCCATGTCAGGGGGCGGATCTATAGGCTTGTTGGCATAACACAGTCAGTAGTAGTCATAGTGTAAAGTCATGTACCGCTCTAGTTATAGCAGGGAGACAAGTTGTGTGTAAACGGATTGATGAAGGAAAACAACTAAGTAAGTGAAAAGCGGACACACAGGTCAGCCTCCTAGAAAAGGTTATATCAAACCAGACTGTCCCAGTACGAAGACTACAGCTATATTACAAGCACATCTATATCTATATAGCAGACGGTCCAGCTATATGAAATGGTGTCCGCCGACTACTGACGAACCGGGAGGGGGGAGGGGACAACGCATGTGTCGTTCTACTCACAGAAGGGTTTATATTAGCTAGATGCTAATATATATGTCTTTACATTGACACTAGTTTCGACGAAGGCCTTTATACGGTGTCCTTTAACGTAATATTTGCCACGGACACAGGGATCGAGGGTCTTGATACATGAGTGTGTCGTTCTACTTACATAATTTTAAGGACTAATATTAGCCAGCTGCTAATACTTCAGTCTTTACATTGACACCAGTTCCGATGTATGGGCCTATATATATACGTTGTCCTTTACCGTAACATTTGTCACGGACAGAAGGGTTAATATTAGCCGGCTGCTTAATGTACGTAGTCTTTACACTGACACTATACAGGCCCCTAGTTCTGATGAAGGCCTATATACGTCGTCATTTACCGTAATATTTGTCACAGACACAGGGATGGCCTTGAGACCCCTATAAGACCCCTGGATCAGCTGCTGTAAGGGAAAGGGCATCATCGAGCCAATATATAACACATTGGCTTCTATACGAGTGTCAGTTGTGGTCTTCCTAATCGTGCCTCCTCCCTTTTCAAATCTACAATACCAGAAACAATAATGGACTTAGCTATTTAGACCTATACAGCAGTCTATCATCCTTGGATTGTAATTGCCCCTACGACATGAACTCACATCGACACGTACCACGGTCAACTTTATATACCTAGACAGCAGTCTATCATCCTTGGATTGTAATTGCCCCTACCACATGAACTCACATCGACACGTATCACGGTCAACTATATAGACCTAGACAGCAGTCTATCATCCTTGGATTGTAATTGCCCCTACCACATGAACTCACATCGACACGTATCACGGTCAACTATATATACCTAGACAGCAGTCTATCATCCTTGGATTGTAATTTCCCCTACCACATGAACTCACATCGACACGTACCACGGTCAACTATATAGACTTAGACAGCAGTCTATCATCCTTGTATTGTATTTGCCCCTACCACATGAACTCACATCGACACGTGCCACGGTCAACTATATAGACCTAGACAGCAGTCTATCATCCTTGGATTGTAATTGCCCCTACCACATGAACTCACATCGACACATACCACGGTCAACTTTAGTACAATAATGCAAAACACCTCTTAAGCTGTCAGTCAATTAGAGACAACAAAATCTGAATAATTAAGATTTTGTTGTCTTTAGTTCCAAAACATCATTGATATTATACAACCTGATATTGTACCTAAAGCGCCATGAGAGCAACACCATGTATGCGTTATGTATTCAGTTCGGTAGATGTCGCTGTTTAAAGCACGTGCTAAACGAACTGTCTAGAAATCGACAATTTTCGAGAAAGAATATGTTTATCGTTTTTTACTTTAATATAACGTTCTGTAAAGTCTTGGCAATGTAATTAATATTGTGTATTTGTTCTAACGATGATATTATTAGTAATTACAATTTATTACAGAACCATACGCACGTTATCGGAATTTCATTTCGGAATATATTTTTTTGAAAATTACCGATTTTTTGCAAATGACTGATCATTGTCCATAAACCGCATCCCGCTATATTCCCAAAACGCACCCCCGTCCCGATGCTTAAAACAGGCGGTGCGTTTTGAGGACAATGTATGTATGTATGCAAATAAATATAGCAATATCATGCACAATCTATATTAACCTAAAAGGGTACAGTATACATTGCAATATTAGCGTATGCACAATACACTATAATTGTAATGTAGTATACTTAAAATGAACCTAAAAAGCACCCATTTATTTCAGATGGGGCGTGACTACAAACGTCTCGCCAATAAGCCTAATGGTGCTTATGGCGAGGCGGCTTTAGAAGAGGCTTTCAATGCTCTTGAGCATGGCGAGTCGTACAGGAGCGAACGAGAATACGGCGTCCCGAGACACACGCTTCAACGACACCATCAGGGCCAGGTAAAATGGCATCGGTTTACAATCAAATTTAACTAAATTATTTTAATGCCAAACGGTCGATTTGTAAGGTATAATTAAACAGGATTACAAGTGTCAAGATGATAATAAAATAATAATGTGTGTTATGTTATGTCGTCTTAAATATGATTATAATGATTCTAATACAGTTTCATTTATCATTATATGGTGTTACGATGTTATTTATTGTGATGTTTGTTTAGTTTAATGCAACAGTACAATTACAAATAAAACGTTGTCTTTATCACAGGTTCGACCACCAGACCGAATACAACTTGGGGAAAGATAGATGATTTCGTTCCCGCCTCACACCACGTACAAGCTACAGCATCTCGACAAGATCTACTTCGGCCCACTAAAGCAATGCTACGGGCAGGCATGCGATAGGTGGATGGTGAACCATCCAGGGAAGCGAATCTGCTTCTACTCCATAGAGCATTGTTTGAAGAGGCAATCGCTAAAGCTTCGACACTGGACAACTGGATTCTCCTCCTGTAGACTGTGGCCTTTTAACCCAGATGTATTCACAGAAGCCGACTTTGCTCCATCAATGATGACGGACGACGGGAACGAACACATCGCCTCCACGAGCGATGCAACATCGCCTGCGAGTCCAACTACACGCGCGACGCTACCTCAAGCTGTCGCCTCCACGAGCGAAGCAACATCGCCTGCGAGTCCAACTACACGCGCGACGCTACCAGAAGCTGTCGCCTCCACAAGCGATGCAACATCGCCTGCGAGTCCAACTACACGCGCGACGCTACCTCAAGCTGTCGCCTCCACGAGCGAAGCAACATCGCCTGCGAGTCCAACTACACGCGCGACGCTACCTCAAGCTGTCGCCTCCACGAGCGAAGCAACATCGCCTGCGAGTCCAACTACACGCGCGACGCTACCACAAGCTGTCGCCTCCACGAGCGATGCAACATCGCCTGCGAGTCCAAGTACACGCGCGAAGCTACCAGAAGCTGTGACCTTCATGAGCGACGCGACACCAGCACCGAGTAAGGCTACTGCATGCGTGACGACAATCAAAGCTTACGTGCTAAGCGTATTCCCACTACCTAAGGCGGGGGTTCGCGCAGGGAAACGTCGTACGCAGTCTCCCGAACTTCTCTCGCCTTCGCCGCACAAAGGTCTGCTACGTTCAAAACAAATTAAACTGGGCGAGCAGACGAAGAGTCGCGCTGGTAGGTTGTCTGTCAAGAAGTCGGACAGACGTGAGCTTCACAAGGGAAAGCGCGCACCTGCAAACGGAAAGTCACCACAACCACTCGCTGGCAGGCCGAAGAGGAGGCCTGGTACAGGCCGCACAGAAAGTGTGTATCGGCGCATCTACTGCAACGAGGTGTACGAAGACCCGCCGACTGAGGATTGGCTGCAAGTTGCCAGTGGTACCACGGTACATGTGGAAATGACAAACCTGTGTTTGACCTTTGTGTGTGACTAGTAACACATTCGGAGACTGTACACTGTGTCAAACAATTTATGCTATAATTGTATTTAAATGGTATAATTGTATCCGTAATTCTAATCTTCGTGGCGTACAGAGCAGTAGCGGAGTCGGCGACTGTACACCGTGTCTGACGTATGCTTTCATTGCAGTTAAATAATTGTACCCGTAAATGTAATCACCGTTACGTAGACTAACAGCGGAGTTGGCGCCTGTAGGCCTACATTGTGTCTAAGTAATTATTAGTCCTTACTTTTGCTTTAATTGCAGTGAAATGCTATATAATTTTATTCGCATCTTAGGTGCGCTTTTGAGAAGCATCTGGGGCACTTCGGGGACAGATGCTGTTTTCTTTCTTTCTCTAATATCATTTCTATTTTTCATATTATCAGTTGATATGCATACACATTGTTTAATTAGTATACCCGCGTTGATAAATAAAAGCAAACCGTATTTTTAAAAAGCATGTTCAAAATTAATGACAAAAAACGAAGTGCTCGTTAGGGACTTCTCCTGCTCAAGGCCGCAGCAGCTCAAAGAATCAGATCTAATAACAGGAGGAGAAATGATGTGGGTTAAAATTTCAATAATATACAATAGAGCACTTTGCGTTCGAGGTTTTATCGTCCACAAGTAAATAAAGCAGAGGGTTTAGAGGTTAATATATCTGCGGTATGCTTTAGTTCACGTAAATCTAGTGAAACTCAGTTAGTTGAATTTATACATGAGCTACATCAAAATACTGAACAAGGAATTCAAACGTATGCTGTTGTGGTGGATTTCAGTAAGGCCTTTGATAAGCTAGGTCTCTCAAAACAGGTTATTATACAAACTACAGCACTATGGAATCATCAGAATTAATCTAAAATTGATTGAAGACTTTTTAACAGACCTAAAACAGATCGAGAGTAGACGGTCAATCATCTAAATAAACATCAGGGGTGCCACAAGAAAGAGAATTGGGCCGAATATAGAGGTACTCGGCCAAATTCTCTTTCTTGTTTACACAAATGACCTCACTGATAATGTAATATCAAATATGCAACTTTGTGCAGATGATACTATCATTTATAGAAAAATACAAACCTGAAATAACATTAATCAACCACAAAATGGTTTAATTAAATTTATTGCATGATAAAAAGAATGGCACATGGAATTCCATCCAAGTGTTACATTCAGAAGAAATACTAAACCTATAGATTTCCATTATTTACAGAGAGGACAACAACTGTAGAAACATCACAGCCAAGACAAATCACACACTAGGATTCATCAAACGTTATCTTATCACAACAACTCTAGAGACAAGGAGGTTTAGAGGTGATCAGATTGAAGTTTTCGAGATATTGAATAGGTATGAAAATATTGATAGAAATATGTTTTTCTCACTCAAGAAGGATAGCAGAACTAGAGGACATGAGGTAAAATTAGTAAAGGATCAGTGTAGATTGGATATCAGGAAGTACTCTTTCTCACAGAGGACAATAAATGAATAGAACACAGTGTTTACGGATTGTATAACTGCTAGCAGCGTGAATATATTTAAAAACAAGGTTGACACATATCTCATGAGGGCGGGTTATAAGTAAATGAACATTGTTGGACTCTCGATAAGCCAATGGCTTCCATGTCCACTTGCCATCTGGGCCTTTGGCTTGGATGGCAAATCTTGTTAAATTTTGTTAAACATCAAAAAACAGGCATGCATCTAGGCGTACTATTTTGGTACTAGCTTTGGCCTAGTAAGATCACAGGTCGCTTGCTGCTCCTCGGTCTGGACGCTCATATCAACAGTAGTATTTATAAAATTTAGATGAAACAGAGGAGATCTGCAAGGTGGGTTCTGGGACAGTAGCACAACACTTCGAGCGTGACAGACATCAACTCTAATACGCCACACTGCAACAACGGCGCATTAACTCCACAGTAATATTAAAGTATAATATAGATATGTATATTGTATATAAACAAATTAAGTATTACCTCTCGATCTCCAGTAACTCACACTTCCAGATATATATATATTATATTATATTATACACACCCCTTTAGCTATAATCAACGATGTAGACATGCTAAAACCAATGCTAAAACCAATTCATGCTGTCAATTCATGCTAAAACCAATGCTAAAACATATTCATGCAAGATGTCATTCATTCCCAGAATTATAGTATAGTGTCTGTAGTAAACTGGAATAATCTTCCCAGAGGTGGTGCATGCCCCACTCTGGAGACATATAGGTATCGACTGGCGGGTCTCCCAATTCTGCATTGAAATAAACATTTTCCCGCTTTACACCTTATGTCACAGTCTTTACACCTTATGTAACAGTCTTTACACCTTATGTAGCAGTATTTACACCTTATGTAGCAGTCTTCGGTTAGGTGAGGTTAACATAGTATTTGAGGTTAACATATAGCACTTAAAAAAATAATACAAGAAATTGTTGTTAAAGAAATATTAATTATAGCATAGGAATATAAATGTGATTCTAGTAATGTAACTACTAGTAATGCATGTGAGTAATATGTGCATGTGTGATTGAATAGTATAATTAATTGTGTATAATATGTAGTAATCATCCAGTAATGACTTTATAATGATAACAAACAAGACTAGAGTATATGGAATTGTGAAATATATGTAATGTAGGTATATTTAATTATATCATGCTCGTTTTTTGCTTAGAATTGTATGTGGTGATATGAAATGGGAAAGCATTTCCCCATTTTCACTTGAATATATATAATTATACTATGTACTATTATTGTATCATTCTTGTAGTGGTGGAAATAAATTCAATTCGATTAAAAAAGAAGACGGTCTGAACTGAAGCTGAATAGTAGAATTTGCTAGTACGTCGCCACCTAGCGGAGTCCAGTTGAGACAGTGGATTGGTTCGTGAGTTTTTGTTTAAGAAGTGTATGAAACATTGCGTTATACAGGACTAAAATTAACAAAACGTTGCAACAACATGATTTGTTGATGTAAGGTGTGCTATAATTATTATTAAAGTTAAGTCTAAGTAAGATATTTTCAATCCACCAAACTAGGACGCTAGTCGCCTTTGTTTTGGCCTGGCCTTCTTGTAACTTCTGAAATTATCGCCCATTGGAAATGCCGCCAAGTAAATTACGTGAACAGTTTAGCACCGATTGATTTTGTTCGATGTAAAAATCTGAATGACGCCTTAAATATCACATAATAAAATCTTCTCGCGGATTGTCAACTGATTTTACATATCCTGATCACAAATCCGTCACAATCACAATGTCAATGCAATGCCAATGCCACTGCCACTGCACTGGCAATGCCTTGCCCAGGGCCAGGCGAGGCCTCCCCAGCCCAGGGGCCAAGCCAAGCCCAATGCAACGGTCAGCTAGCTTAGGCTAAGGCCTAGCCTAAACTGTAAAGTAAACACCGTCCACAACCATCTACAAACGTGTACTAAAGCAAAACATCGCTAAAAGTCACATAACTCATAAGGTGTAATGCGAAATTATTAAACCTATAAATGTCTGACAATGGCTATGGCTATGGCTATGCCTATGCCTATGCTATGCGGCTAGATAATGAACTGTCAAAGAGGTAAACATGGTAACATTCATTATCCAGTGAACGATCATTTTATATGACGTGATAGTTACATACCTAGCTGAGCAGAGCAGTAACAATGGTTAGTGATTGGATAATCAATGGTAGCCGATTAATCAGTGTACGTTGTCATTCTTGTCAACGTGAGTGTACTCAGTAGTCACAATTTGCAGAAAGTAATTTGCAGTTTATCAATCAAAACTTCTTCCCCAGATCTTCCAGTATACATACTCTCATGTGCTCTGGTGACATCTAAAGAAGTAAATCTCCCATTCCATAATATGTATACTTCTGTGGTGGCACATCTGTAAAAGTATTAGTGATTTTTTCACTGTAAATTAACATGTCAACTTTTTGTTATGGCTATTAGTAACTTACTTCCAAAAAAGTACGGCGTATGCTGTAAACTTGTTAAGTTACGAGTTACGGAGGTATGCGCAACTTTTGGATGAAAACCTCTCACTCAAAGTTGCACAGCAGTTGACATGTAACGTGAAAATGTGGTTGAATTCTTGTAAGATGGCACCCGCAAATATGCTGCAAAGCAAGTTTTGTGAGGGTGACCATGCAAAAACTGCTTCAAAGTCACATGTTCAGTGTCACTAGGACCAGGGTTGAAAAAAATATTTTTTTTTATTTAAATCGGATTTTTTATTTTATTTATTTATTTATTTTTTAATCTGGCATGTAGATGTTTAAATTTGTAAACTCTTTCAAACGTGTTCTATTCAAATCGATTTGTGTTCTTGTCTTAACAGAGGGTACATGATTTTTGCTTATATAAATACATTAGACAATGTCCACAAGGCCTCACCCCCTGTAGTTGCATAATCTGTCTTGGAAAGAAAGCATGCTCTGTGTCTGTGGATGTAGCAGTGGTAATTATTGTTTGCCTATAGGGTGGATTAGCAACTGTCTAAGGCTCTGTGTACTCTAAGGGTCTCTAACCAGAATACAAAATGGTACAGTATTAAACAACTGAGTCAACATACTAAGTGGACTTTAACTTGAAAAGATACTTCCTCTGGAAGACAAGTTTGTGTGGCTTCACTGCATTCAGAACGGGAATAGCTCAAACATACACAATGTCATAAAATATTTCACTATCAGGCTATCTGGTGTCAATACAGCTACACAAGTGTGCGCACTTTGTGTTTTGTGTTAAAAAACATACAAAACTTTGTTGGTCTCGATGCTTGTAAATAATTATTTGTGTTAAATTCATATAAATCAGCGATTAAAAAAAAAGTAAAAAAAATCATAAATCAATGATTTTTTGGAGTGATTTAAATCATGATTTAAATCAAACAACCCTGACTAGGACACACAGCAAAAAACTATGCAGCATTTAAAACTCCATCCTTGAGACCTCAACTGATTTATTCTATCTCGAATCTGGTTCGTAGATGTCCAAATATGTTGTGTGTGAATAGTTTAAATAACATCCGCAGTTGATTGAATAAATTTTATTTTTGTAAATCATCGAAAGAATTAACTTTAAGTTAAACAAATTTGTGACTTCAGCGTTTCCATTTTCACTTCAGTTATTGTTTGACGAAACTTTCAATAACTTAATAGCTACTGGACTACTGGACCGATCAGCGGCACAATACATCCTGACCATTATTTATGGGCCTGGGGCTGACGGACCAGCACTGTCCAGCAAACCAAATTTAATTGTATCTTTTCCAGGTCCTTCACTGATGATAGGCTTTCCTGTGTTCTGTGAGGTCTGGGACCACACATACAATGGGAAGGTCCCTGCTGACGTCAGAAGGTGAAACATTATTCAATGTTTTGACGATATAAACTGTATGAAAATAAAACAGTTACAATTTTTACCCATGCACATCAAGTTGTCTCCTACCTGTTGTTTGTGTATTAATATGAGTTATGCAACAGTATCAGTGCTTTTATGATTGAATCACTTTCAAAATTGAAGATTTATTGGTCAGTCTGTTCTTAGATTTATATAATTATATATATATATATAAATTATAACATGCTGGTTTTAAGAAATCCGAATTCGTAGATGTCCAAATATGTAGTGTGTGAATAGTTTAAATAATACATGAAGTTGATTTAATTAAAAAGTACATATTTTGTTCATATTATCAAAAGAATTGACTTCATTCATTTGATAAGGCTAAAAAAAGCAGATATCCGTAACTGTAAACAATGCGGGTCAATGTCGATCATGGGCATGACTTCCATCCTCTTGCCGATCACATGACAGTTATGAAATTTCACCAAGGAAGAAATTTGTGAGTTTTCAACATTTGTAAAATGAATTTGAAATGGAATGAGCTAAAATATCGAACTGAGGAGGAACTTTTAAATAATGCTAGTAATATGCTTGTGTTGTGAATAGGTGACAGGTGACAATGACTGGTTGCCATGGGGACACGTCTGTGTTGTTGGTAGAACCGTTCTATGGTGGGTCCCACCGACAGCTCATTGACCTGTTATACGATGACATCCCAGCATGCACCAGGTTCACCCTGCCAGCAAAGAAGTGGCATTGGCGCGCGCGCTCTGCTGCACTGCAGTTCTCTCAGACGATACCTCGCAGTGACTCTTACAGGTAACCATGGCAATTGTTTGTTTTGCAGACTTTTTGGTAATTTAAGTTTTTTAAATGCTCACAGTTTTTAGTGGCTGGGTTTTCAGTAATTACATTTGCAACAGCCAAAAAGGTACATAAACATCAGACCTGGGTCAGCTACATTGGAATTGAAGCACTAATTAAAATTAGAAGTGGTGTTTTTTTTTTAAGTTATTGGAATTTTGAATTACATCATGAACTTTTGTAACTAAAATGATTCGCTATGTTGACAAATAATCAGTTGACTCTAATTTTATAACATGTTATGTATCATATTTTTTATTATATACCATAATATGCAGAAATTAAATAAAGCTGCTCTAAAATTGATGTTATTTTTGGCCGTTGAGTCTGTCTGTGTTCAGTGTTCAATTGGTGTTTTTGTGGTGGTGTGTAATTTGAGTTGGAATTGATATGATGTAATTGACCATAAGTCTGACGAACAGAGCCAGTCTAATAATCTATTTTCAGTGTTGGTGACTGGAATCTGTGGGAATGTCACTTAGGAGTCTGGACTATTTTTCAATTAAACCAGTAATATGTTTTCCTTCTTTATTTTGAGGTTTTCCCCCAGTGACTGATGTTACCTGGGGATCCACGGGATTATATATTCACCAAATAGTTCTTCCTGATTACATTGTAGTAGTTTTGGTGAGCTCTTGATACAAAGTCTGATTGTTTTCTATCACAATAGCATGTTAGATAGCGTAATTTGTCTAATTTCATATAGCGTAAACTAAATCTTGTCTAACAAACTATATAATGTCAGATTAATCCACTGAGAAATGTAACTGAATGTGTACACGGTCCACATGCATGTTTTCTCTTTTGCTAAATTTCATCCTTTGTTTGACTATCTAGGCTGCTCTTCTGCAGTTCGGTGTTGAACTTGGCTGAGTTGGCTGCGCTGCGTCCTGATCTGGGTCGACTGCGTAAAGTCGTCTACTTCCACGAGAACCAGCTCATGTATCCTGTCCGCAAGTCTCAGGACCGTGACTTCCAGTATGGCTACAACCAGGTGTTGACTTGGTAAGTACACCACTGTTTCCTAAACAAAGGTTTTGGGGCAACTAATCATTGCCATATGTCACTGTTGAAAAGTCAAAACAATAGATTAACTTCTCATACACAAAAATTAACTTTCCCTGTTTTGATTGTTCAACAACATATCTATCAAAACAATGAAAGTCCATTTTTGTATGTTAAAAGTTAGTTTATTAGACACATATCCAACCAGCCGCGTGGTGCAGATCAAAATGGGCATCTATTGTTATGACTCTTCAACAGCGATATGCAGTTTGTCCTGCTTATTTAACAGACCATGTCATTAGATGTTGTATATAAAATGGTGTTGTGGTCGATCCTCGTTAACCAGTGGTGCTATTGTTATCATCTGGTGGAACCACCTCTAGAAATGTGGATTTGTACTTTGTCCCACTTACTTATCAACCAATAGGATGTGTTGCTATGAAATCACTCGATTTGACAAATCAATGTTTAGAATCACCAATGCATGGAATATTTGCCATTAAATAACACAACATTTCAGATCCATGAAAACATGTGTTTGTATGATTGCTACTTGTGCATATTGACCAAACATTGTTTTAAATATTTGGTGCAAAACTAAAATCTGGACTAATGTCCAGGTTGTCCAACAGGGGTTGATATGTGACAGAATCACTGATCGCACAAGATTTGCCAAAATTGCCATCAGGGTTTTTGCCAACTAGCTTGTTTGTTTAACAAGATTGCTACCCAGGGCAAAATACCCAGATGGCAATTGGACAAGGAAGCAAGTGGCTTTTTGAGAGTAAAATTTTTTTTCATCTATGTGTAACCTGCAGACCTGCCTACCATTCCGGATTGTCCGGAATGTTTACGGAAATACACCTCAAATTACGGTATTACGGCGAGGGATAACAATATTACGGAATTTTAATTGGTCACGACGATCACTAATAATTTCTGTTTTACCCGAATTTAGCTTCCATTGTATACAACAGGTGGCAGCATATATACTGCAGTGTGTTGTGACATGATTTTTCATTCGCTGTTGCTGTTCGTAATTTAACCAATTGAAAACAACATTACAATAAATTCGCATTCCGCGCTCAAACGGAAAGACGCGAACGCGACACGAACGGAAGGAGACAGAGACAAAAATGGCGGAGATTGAATCGGTACCACCAGCCAAGAAAAAATGTGTGCTTCAAAAGTTTAAGAAAGAATACACACAGACATGTTCTCTACATCATTCAAACTCAAAGAAGGGGGTCAGCTTTGTGCATTGCCAGATTTGAGAAATCGAATTTTCGATACCGCATGGACCATGGTGGCCGTGACGATTGCAGGTATTGACTACTCTAGTCACTAGTGTGTTGTAGTGGCTGTCCAACTAAGTCTAAGACTAACTCACTATGTCAGTGTTTTTAGTAGCGAGTTGATACGAAACTTTGCTGGGGTAGGCTAATATATACTAGAGTAGATTAGACGATGACTAGACAACTAACATTAGTGTATCGTAATGACATGGTCTTGGCTTATAAATTACGGTTACGGATGCGAAATTAGTAACGACTAACGTTAGCCTATTTTGTCATCAAAGTGGTTCCATGCTAGTTATCACAGGTCTCTCTCTAAGAAGACCAGGCCTGAAGTAGGCTGACAGCACTCTAATCAGACGGGTCTTGTGTTGACAAAACTAGATGCCACAGAGTGCAATGTAAAGTTCTTTGTTACAAATTTCACCTGTCGATTCTGAACTTATTTCAAAGGTAATTTAATATTAAAAAACACAAAATTATTGAGGTTCTTTCAGTTGCTTAAACTTCGACTTTAAAAGATAGTACAGCACAGTACAGCAGTTGTAGACAGTGTAAATTGGTTATAGATGCATTTACATTAAACACATTTACACTTCTGCACATTACCACCAATGCTGGTTATGAGTATCTGCATTACTGATCTGTTAACTGAATGCTTCCGAACACCTCTCGTGGTTTATTAATGATAATTCTGTTTTTGGGCAACCATCGCCATAGGAACAACCCAGTATTAAAGTATTACTGACAGTGGTGCCATTTTCCTGACAATACTTGACACGGTTTTGAACTATTACTGACAACAGGCCTATATTCCTGAAAATTAGTATGAAGACAGCAGGATTACTGACCGGACATTTTTGGTGTAGGCAGGTCTGAACCTGCTCTTTTGAGATATTGTGGGATGTTGTAGACTTGTAGTGCTGATGTGTGATGTCACAAGGGCACAGATGAACTGTGTGCCATTGTAGGTTGTGGACAGTGTTTCTGGGTAAGATTTCAGTTTGTGGACTAGCAGAGATGACACAGAGATGACACAGATATGACACAGAGATGACACATGGGTCTAGAAGTGAAGCTCAAGCATATCCATTTTACCATTGTTCAATATTTCCGTATTGTTCATCATCCAAGACAGGATTTTGAAAAGTTTTAGTAAAGTGTACTAATTGATGGAAGACATTTATAGTAAACAGCCACACTGGTTAGTATTAGGAAGACAGTGGTTATGCCTGTGGATATTATGAGGAGGTTTGCACCCTCCCATTGGGGGTGTTTGGGTGCCTCCTCCATAACTAGTGAAATCTAGAGGTTGGCAAGTGCATTTTAAACACCATTCTGGTTTTGTTATTAGCTGTTCTCAGACAAGTTTGGTGATGAAAATCTGGAAACATCCAATGTAAGCGACAACACAGAAATACTACGTAAGAACTTGTTAAACTTTTTTTTTTACACGGTCACTTTCCAGTCACTTTAGGGGATTGTGAAAACACCTGCACAGTTATAGCTCTAGGTTGGCTTCAGGGGTGTCTCCACCAGCATATCCGTCGATGTAGAAGGATTTACACTTTGAATACACTGCCTGTGCCCCTGTCAGTTGAATGCCATACTTCACAGAATACCGCCGTTGTGTGTACATTAATATTAGACCTACTTGCTTGTCAGCTATGTGAAATGTAGGCAACAATTCATTATGAATTTGCTCTTTACAACGTATCTAATAATAAATACACTGCAAAATTACCATATGTGCAACCAAGTTGATACGACAGGGCAATTTTTAATATGTTGTTAATCTACTTTTTGGGTAAGTTGACAGTCGATTTGGCACCCCCCTGACTCAGCGCCCGGGTGCGAGTGCACCCCCCTGCCCTAGGGTCACTACGCCACTGCATTGTCGTTATTGTATGTTGGCAAATAGTTAGAATAATGATGTTTCAAATGCATATAATTGCTATCTAATATATATATATATATCATTGCATATATCATATATATATATATATACATATATATATATATATATATATATATATATATATATATATATATATATATATATATATATATATATATATATATATATATATATATATTATTTAGCCATAATCGTGTTAGTGTGTGTAGGTATGTGTGTTGTTGGTATATAGTTTGCAATGATGAAGTTCACCCCAAGTATATTTGGCTAACATCGGGACAGTTTGCGCAGTTCTTCAATCATCCATGCAACTTTCACGAAGTCAAGTACACGTGCCTTGCTCAGTAGCTTAGCGCTTCTTTTCATAATATGTTCGGTAATGATCAGCTTCGAGGCTTTCAACTTGCACTTGCAGGAGAATGTTCTCTTGTGTTTCGTAGTTGGTGAACTTAATAATATTTGTGGCGTGGCTTATGAGTTGTTTCATTACAGACCATGGTCAGTGCACATAAAATATCCCGGACAACCTGCGTAACTTTTTTAATCAATTATAAATTAAGCAAAAGACACTTAAAAAAAATACTTATGTAAATAGCTTTATCATGGTGTGTTTTATTGAATTGACAATTACAAGTTCATTTAGGTAAGGTGATAAATTGTCAGCACACATGTTAAATGGATCAACTGTCAGCACACATGTTAAATGGATCAACTGTCAGCACACATGTTAAATGGATCAACTGTCAGCACACATGTTAAATGGATCAACTGTCAGCACACATGTTAAATGGATCAACTGTCAGCACACATGTTAAATGGATCAACTGTCAGCACACATGTTAAATGGATCAACTGTCAGCACACATGTTAAATGGATCAACTGTCAGCACACATGTTAAATGGATCAACTGTCAGCACACATGTTAAATGGATCAACTGTCAGCACACATGTTAAATGGATCAACTGTCAGCACACATGTTAAATGGATCAACTGTCAGCACACATGTTAAATGGATCAACTGTCAGCACACATATTAAATGGATCAACTGCATTTGTCCACTTTTTCAGACAGTTAAAATGTCATATATATATATATATATATTATATATACACAGGGGAGTATATATATATATATATACCCGGGGGAATATATATATATATTTATATATATATATATGATATATTCGTAACACAATACAAAAGACAGAACAAATTTCATTGTATCAGTATCATGCATGCATACATACATACATACATACATTCATTCATTCATACATACACATATACATACATACATACATACATACCTGTTTTCATTTCAGTCTTGTGGCAGACGTTGTGATCTTCAACTCTTGCTTCAACATGACCTCATTTCTGGACAACATTGCCAGCTTCATGAAGCTGATCCCTGACCATCGACCACGTGGCTTGGCTGACCAGATCCGGCCAAAATGCCGTGTTGTACACTTCCCAATTCAGTTTCCCGACTGGTGCAGGGATGATGTGCCGAGGACTAAGCCGACTTGTTTGACGCACATGAGACAGTCTAATGGTGAGAAATTACTGTACTTATACTTGTTGTCTTTCTTTACTTAAATTTTAATGTTATTCTAAAATGTGTGCATTTGCATGCATGTGTGCTACTATTTTCATTGGAAATAATACATTTACCGTATTCCAACAAATAAGTGTACAGTATGCTACAAAATTAGCCATGGAACAATGTCAAATAATCTGTTCTTAGCATACACCAAAATTATTTCTCTAGGCAATAAGGTAACTGTTTAACACTAGATGTTGACAATTTTCAGTTGCTCCACACTAGTCAAATTACAATAATTATGGATCCTACTGATAAAAAAGGGGTGTATATTAATTAGGGCATATACGCTTAATAGTTCGAACACAGTAATTGAAAAAAAATATTATAATTTTGCCACAATCATGTTAGTGTGTGTAGGTATGTGGTATATGATGGTTACAGTCATGTTAGTGTACGTAGGTTTGTGTATAGTATGTTACGGTTACAGCAATGTTAGTGTACATAGGTATGTGATAGTTACAGTCATGTTAGTGTATGTAAGTATGTGTGGTATGTGATGGTTACAGCCATGTTAGTGTATGTAGGTCTGTATGGTATGTGATGGTTATAGTCATGTTAGTGTGTGTAGGTATGTGTGGTATGTGATGGTTACAGCCATGTTAGTGTATGTAGGTCTGTTTGGTATGTGATGGTTACAGTCATGTTAATGTATGTAGGTCTGTCTGGTATGTGATGGTTACAGCCATGTTAGTGTATGTAGGTCTGTGTGGTATGTGATGGTTACAGCCATGTTAGTGTATGTAGGTCTGTGTGGTATGTGATGGTGACAGTCATGTTAATGTATGTAGGTCTGTCTGGTATGTGATGGTTACAGCCATGTTAGTGTATGTATGTCTGTCTGGTATGTGATGGTTACAGCCATGTTAGTGTGTGTAGGTCTGTGTGGTATGTGATGGTTACAGCCATGTTAGTGTATGTAAGTATGTCTGGTATGTGATGGTTACAGTCATGTTAGTGTGTGTAGGTCTGTGTGGTATGTGATGGTTACAGCCATGTTAGTGTATGTAGGTCTGTGTGGTATGTGATGGTTACAGTCATGTTAGTGTATGTAGGTCTGTGTGGTGTGTGATGGTTACAGCCATGTTAGTGTATGTAGGTCTGTGTGGTATGTGATGGTTACAGTCATGTTAGTGTATGTAGGTCTGTCTGGTATGTGATGGTTACAGCCATGTTAGTGTATGTAGGTCTGTCTGGTATGTGATGGTTACAGCCATGTTAATGTATGTAGGTCTGTCTGGTATGTGATGGTTACAGCCATGTTAGTGTATGTAGGTCTGTCTGGTATGTGATGGTTACAGCCAAGTTAGTGTATGTAGGTCTGTCTGGTATGTGATGGTTACAGCCATGTTAGTGTATGTAGGTCTGTCTGGTATGTGATGGTTACAGCCATGTTAGTGTGTGTAGGTCTGTGTGGTATGTGATGGTTACAGCCATGTTAGTGTATGTAGGTATGTCTGGTATGTGATGGTTACAGTCATGTTAGTGTATGTAGGTCTGTCTGGTATGTGATGGTTACAGCCATGTTAGTGTATGTAGGTCTGTCTGGTATGTGATGGTTACAGCCATGTTAGTGTATGTAGGTCTGTGTGGTATGTGATGGTTACAGTCATGTTAGTGTATGTAGGTATGTGTGGTATGTGATGGTTACAGTCATGTTAGTGTATGTAGGTCTGTCTGGTATGTGATGGTTACAGCCATGTTAGTGTATGTAGGTCTGTCTGGTATGTGATGGTTACAGTCATGTTAGTGTGTGTAGGTCTGTGTGGTATGTGATGGTTACAGCCATGTTAGTGTATGTTAATACTACACATGTCAGTTAACAGGACAGTATGTGACAGTAACGACGGAGATACTTCCAGTGAGACACAGTGCAATACAGAATCGCTGCAACAACTCCACCTGGTGGAGGGTTCTGACATTACAGATTCGGCCACGCGACCCTTACACATAGTATGGCCGCACAGATGGTAAGCTGTGATATCTAATGTTTTACTTACTAGATACATAGAACAAATGGAAGGGGAACGGTTAACGAAGAGAGAGAGGATGCGCTCGGAGTTGAGGGTAGAAGGAGAAGAGGAAGACCGCGACTAAGATGGGAGGACTGTGTGAAGGGCGATTTGGCGGGATTTGGAGGGGATATCCTATAACATAAAAATCTTTGAACAAAAGGCACAAAACCGTATGGAATGTCTCCATTGCCTGTAACATCATCAAATTTCAGAAGATTTGACAGATAAACCATAAGATTTAACAACAAGATTTAACAAAATTGCCATCCAAGGCAAAGGCCCAGATGGCAAGTGGACAAGGAATCCATTGGCTTATCGAGAGTCCAACATTTTTAATCTATGTATAATCCGCCATCCTGAGATATGTGTCAACCTTGTTTTTAAACATATTCACTGCAATTACACAGTATGTAGATAATTTGTTCCATTCATTGATTGTCCTCTATGAGAACAAGTACTTCCTGATATCCAATCTACAGTGATCCTTTACTAATGTTACCTCATGCCATGCTATCAACATTTTCATATCCATTCAATATCTTAAGAACTTCAATTTGATCTCCTCTTAACCGCCTTGTCTCTAGGGTTGTTAGATCACATTCTTTCCTTCATTCTTCATAACTAAGGTCTCTCAGTTCTGGAATCATTTTAGTTGCTCTCCAATCTATTTCAAGGGTATGTATATCCTTCTGATGATATGGTCTTCAATCTTGTACAAAATACTCTAAATGAGGCCTAACTATTGCTTTATACAAAGGTGTAATTAACTTTTATTCATTATATATAACACACACACACACACACACACACACACACACACACACACACACACACACACACACACACACACACACACACACACACAATTTGATTACCCTTTAAATATGTAATAACAAACTGCTCTGAAATCAACACTTATTGTAAGTTTACATCCAAGTCCCTGTGTCCTGTATGTAGGCATTTACATTTTCCAAAATGTAATAACATCTGCCATTTCTCAGACCATTTAGCTAATTTGTGTACATCGTTTTTTAAATGTTACTTATCACCATCATTGTTAGCTTTTCGAAACACTTGTGTCATTTGCAAATTTCAGTATGTTTCTTGTTATATTATCATCCACATCATTGATATATATATATATATATATATATACACCATTGTTCTATCCAGTTGATTATGCCATCTCCGATACCATGGGCTTTTAATTTATATAGCAATCTTTGATGTGGCCCTTTGTCAAAAGCTTTCTGAAAATCTATGTATATAATATCTACTGGTGATCCCTTGTCTATCCACTTAGTGATGACTGAGTTCCCACAATTGGCCTACAGTGAACAAACCTGTCTTCCAAGTGACACTTTTCATCACTGTACTCTTCTTGTGTGCAGTAGTGGTAATGCACAGCTGGTATGTCTTTCTGTGCCCACTCGTACATATGCCGTGGTGTCATTATTTGTTCATCATCTGGCCTCTGAAGGCTGGCTCGTGTAGTGAGGTGTTTTACTGTCCCTCCAACTCCCTCACAGCCTCCCTTCCCAGGCCATGTTGCTGAGAAATGTCATTCAGCTGGTACCTGAACAGAAGGATTTTGTTCAATTTAAACATAATAAAAAAAGAAGTTCATATTTCCCAATGTTGGACATAACATTTATTATATTTACATACATACATACATCGACATATAAATATCCAAACAAAAGTTTGCTATATTTTTATGTGTTCTTGTTACAGGGAGCATGATAAAGATTCCGATGTGTTCTTGTTACAGGGAACATGATAAACACCCAAATGTGTTCTTGTTACAGGGAACATGATAAACACCCGAATGTGTTCTTTTTACAGGGAACATGATAAAAGCCCCAATGCGTTCTTCCTCACCCTGTATAAGTTACAAAAGCAAGGCTTGTCATTCAAAGTCTCTGTGCTTGGTGAGACATACACCGATGTTCCTGGTAAGACATGATGACTGCATTCTTCATAAACACTGCGAAATGCTTCACATATAATGTATTTGAATTGTGCTGAAAGGTGCACTGGCAAATAAACGATTTTCAAAAACGCTTCTACACTGTATGTTAATCATTCTGAGTGATCAGTCAGTAAGAACTATCAAAAATAGAGTATCCTTAATGACTAAATAAATTGTTAAATGCACAAAGTCTGATAGTGTTATCATAATATCACATTTTATAAGCTGTATCTATTCTACCATCTTCACTGCCCAAATGTGTCTTAATGAGCCAACATTTGTTCATACCTGGCATTACCTAGTTAACTGTTAATTTGAATGTTTCAACTCAAATATCATGTTACATTGCATGCTGAATTGCAAGGTTGATATTTGCAGACAGATAACGGTCAGTTTATATTTAAGAATTGTGGTTAACAAAAAAAATACATTCGCATCGACAAGATGTTGAAATGAACGGGAATTTGTTTGTGAGATTTGAATAAAACAATTATTTGTGCTTGTTCGTGACAGACATATTTGCCGAAGCAGCGGAGAAGTTGAAGTCGCACATAGTGGCCTGGGGATTCCAGTCATTCAAGGATGACTACTACCGCCACCTGGTGGTTGCTGATGTTGTTGTGTCGACAGCCGCACATGAGTTCTTTGGAGTTGCCATGTAAGTGAGGCTACCGCTGTTGATATATCACCCTCGCACTGATATTTCCGCATAATTGTCCAGAAAGGATTTATACAAATAACAACAGGGCAACCCCGGGACCAGTTTTATGAAGCGTTTGTGCCGTACGAACCTTCATACGACGGGTAGTTCATAGTTATGTATAGTTGTTTGCAATGCTGTGTGTTTTCTACAATTACTTTCAATGACAAGTATCTCAGAATAGTGAGTTACATATTGATGAAAAAAACTCCCAATAAGCCAATGGCTTCCTTGTCCAGTTGCTATCTGGGTTTTTTATCTTGGATTGAAACTTGTTAAATCTTGTCAAAATGTTGCAGTCTTTTCCACAAATGATGAGCTGTAATTTTAAAGTGGCATATACTATACAGCTTATGAAACTAATTGCTGGTTTTGTAAACATTATTTGTCCTGATTGAAACACTATGGTGTTAGTATTACTTCTGTATAAAGTACAGGTGAGTGACTTTAGTGACCAAGTACATGTCTCCTGTGCCTTCCAGGCTGGAGGCTGTCTACCTCGGCTGTTATCCTCTGTGTCCACGCAGACTTGTCTATCCAGAAATCTTCCCAGGTGAGAGTCAGTGGTAAGATAAATCTTCCTATTGTACAAATTAGCTGTCTGCTAGACTTTAATATAGTGGATAATCATTTCTGTATACACAGTTGTGTACGGCAAAACAATGTCAACAAAATTATTCATGCTGATATTTCTTTTGTACAATTTAGATCCTGCCATATTGCCACATTTGAAAAACATTTTTTGTTTGTTTCTTGATCGTATTGTACCTGTCGAATTGTTCATCAGTTTCTCTACAAGGGGTCCATATATGCCCAGAAGAGTTAGTATTTGGTCAGCAGGAAATATAATAAACAAGTTAATTAATCTACAAATTAGAATAAATGTAAACAACAAGTTAAAACTTAATGATTAATAAATAAATAATATATATATATTATGTTAAGACGATATTGGTTGACTTCAAAATTAATTAAGATAGATAAAAATATATATAAATTAGGCTAAGATGTTGCTGCAGTAATTTATGTACACTCGGTTATAACATCAGTGTTCTCACTAGTTTGGCGCAGTAGAAGTTTTTGTATTCTAAAAAAACCTCTGTGATTGAGTTATGCCAAGCTTGAGTATGTGTGTTGTCTTACAGATGAATGTTTGTACAACACGGACCACCAGCTGTTGAAACGTCTTGTGCAGTACTGTAAGAGACCCGCGCTGGTTCGCCGCAGCACACTCAAGGTAGACACACTGCTTAGTCTGTTGGTTGTGATTTTGACAAAACTGAGATTTTAGTTAATTGCATGACGTAAACGTGGTCCGTATCCCGTAATACAGTTTTTTTTTCAAAATACACAAACCTGTAAGGAATGTGTCCTAGGGCCGTAATACCATCACATTCGTAAGATGTACGGGTCAGTCATAAGACTTGGCATCAATGAGAAGTTAACAGTTAGCATAAGGGATTCACTCCAAATTTGTTGACACACCACAATGCTTTCAAGGGAGGCAATTGCACATCATAAACCTGATGCATTAACATCTTAAGAAAGATAGTAGAACTAGAGGACACTGGGTAACATCAGTGTAGGTTCGTTGTTGTTTGAGGGCCATAATACCATCGATTACTCATTCTCACAGAGGACAATAAATGAACGGAACAAATTACCTACAGATTGTGTAAATGCTAACAGCGTGAATATGTTTAAAAACAAATTTGACAAACATCTCATGACGGGTTACACATAGATGAACAATTGTTGGCCTCTCGATAAGCCAATGGCTTCCTTGTCCACTTGCCATCTGAGCCTTTGGCTTGGATGGGAAATCTTGTTAAATCTTTCGCATAAAATACAGCGCTATATTTTACTATATTTAATTGATACGATGATTGCCTCTCAAGAAGCGTTGTATTCTTTCTGAATATTTCGTCGAACCCACTCGGTCTTCATCGGTGGACTGACATTGTTATATTGCATGTCACATGACGTAGATCATGTGACACAAGCAATGCAGCAAGGACTGTCCATCGACAAAAATCGAATGAATCTGAAAATATCCAGAAATAATACAAAGGTTCCCGACAGGTAATTGCCATGTCATAGATCACATTCTGAGAAACTGGAACGTCGACCCAGTCAAGTACCTTGTTATTGTTTTGTAATAACTAATGTCAAACTTGTCTTAAGCGACCACTCAAGGGATAGTCAAAAAGTGGTATCTTAATACAGGTGGTCATAAAACTCCATCCTCAACTATTTTAGCCTATCACAAATCCGGTTCGTTGATGCCCAAATATGTAGAATGTGAATAGTTTATATAATATCCAAAGCCGTTTAAAAAATGCCTATTTTTGTTCAAATCGTCTAAATAACTGTAGTCATTAGATCTAGTAAGGCTCCAAATAGTGGATATCCAAAAGGTTAAACACTGTGCAGATCAGTGGATACTAGGACACTAGCTAGGTTTGATTTTTCGCAAAATGAATTTGAAATGAGACTAGTGACAAAATCAGTGGAGGGACCTTTAAAATGAATGCATGTAATTTAACATGTGAAAGGAGTAGTTGACTTTGCTTGTTAATGAAAGGTGGTCGCTTAATGAAGGTGAAACTCTTGTGAAAGAAGGAGTTGACTGTGGCCGTCAATAGTCCACTTGAATGGTCGTTAATGGCAGGTGGTTGCTTAATCTCTTCAAGCTCCACTAAAACGAGTGTATATGATGACTCTTCAATAGTCCACTTGAATGGTGAAGTTGAATATGGTCGTTAATGGCAGGTGGTTGCTTAATGCATGTAATTTAACACTTGAATGGAGGAGTTGAATGTGGTCATTAATGACAGGTGGTTGCTTAATGCATGTAATTTAATGCTTGAAAGGAGTTGAATGTGGCCGTTAATGACAGGTGGTCACTTAATACATGTGATTTAGCGCTTGAAAGGAGGAGTTGACTGTGGTCGTTAATGACAGGTGGTCATTTAATGCTTGTAATTTAATGCTTGAAAGGAGGAGTTGACTGTAGTTGTTAATGACAGGTGGTAGCTTAATGCATGTTATTTAACGCTTGAAAGGAGGAGTGGACTGTGGTCGTTAATGACAGGTGATTGCTTAATGCATGCAATTTTACGCTTTAAAGGAGTTGACTGTGGTCGTTAATGACAGGTGGTCGCTTAATGCATGTAATTTAACACTTGAAAGGAGGAGTTGACTGTGGTTGTTAATGACAGGTTGTCGCGTAATGCATGTAATGTAATGCTTGAAAGGAGGAGTTGACTGTGGTCATTAATGACAGGTGCTCGCTAGAGCAGGTTTGACTGTTGTTATTGTGTGTTCCCAGATGGACCTGGACCAGTACAGCTGGCAGCGACTGAGACCCGTGTATCAGACCTTGCTTGCTCCGCAACCAGATAACGTGGACCAAGTGGAGGCCACTCCTTCTCCAGTCCTGAGTGCAGTTTAAACACTCTTAGAACTGATACAATTCTGATGTGCCAGTATCAACCATGCCTGATGTACACATATAATGTATTTATAATATTAAATATATTTTTGAAACCAAACATGGGACATTTGTATCTTGCACAATAGCTGGTCTTTGTTGTAAGAAACAGCCCACGATCTCCCTCTTGTAATAATTTTCTAACGGCCACTGTGTTGAACATCAGCTTTACTGCAAGGTCATTCTTGTAATTTTATAATGGGGCATTTTTTAGTTGCTGATTTGATTCTCATAAGAAATTCTTTTTCATACTTGTTATTTTAATGTCCTTTTTATTTTGTATTTAGCTGTGTTGAATTAATAGCTTAATTATTACCATAATTTATTAAGTAATAACACTTAAACACACACATTTTAAAATACGTAAGTTATATTAAGTTGTATGTCTACTGTTTTTTGTCTCCCTGTACTATAATATAAGGTTATTAACAAGTTATCACATCTAACGATCAAGTAAAATTCTTTCAAAACTTTATTAAACCGACTTCGACTATCACACTACAGACATAAACATCAACAAACCTGATTCACGATGGACTAAATGAATTGTGGAGGCACCTTTAATGTAGTCACACTAACTTAGTGTTACCTCCGCCTGTGGTCCACTTCTTACAAAAAAGGTGCTCTATTTCACATCACAAGGTTTCCACTGTGAATATGCATATATATATATAATATATATATATACATACCTTTAAAGGAATACACAACAATTTTAATTGGCTAACGACAATTTTTGGGTCATCGTCATTGAGGTTGGGACATAGCGACACTAAATTTATTAATATTAACAACATCGCAGTTGTGTAAAATTATACCTCTATGAAACATGTTACAATTGTGAACTTTATTGTCTTAATATTTTTTAGAAAATGCACGATTTGGCGATGACATGGAATATGCCAATTTTATGACTTGGAAATATAATAATAGCTGTAGGCACTAAAAGACAGACCAACAAACGTTCAATCTTAAAAGTGAAACAAAGCGTTTCGTCATTTTGATTATATGAAACCCTGTATCAGTTATTAAGCAATGAACACCGTTGCACATTCCCTTTAAAGCGAAAACAAATCATGTTTTTGGGCTATGCACCTAAAATAGAACATAAAAGCTAACAATCTGCAACTAAAAAAAAAATATCACGCCAGTTGTTTACTCATAATGTATTCTAAAAATGGGAGACAACAGTAATTTCTCTGAATGACTGAGGGCTGCCATGATAACCAGCACGATCGATAAGCATGTGCAGTTCTATGAAACTGAGGTACCTAGACTACAAGTGACGTATTAAGGGAGGCATACACACAACCAACGCAGTCTCAAACAAACATGTTATTTTGAAGGAGAGAGGACTAATTTCGTAAACAAAGGCCAACATATGTTACATAAGGTGATTTTTCACGCAAATAACATGACCATATCGTATTGGCAAGTATAGGAATAGGTGTATAAAATATATTTTAATTTCGCGAGTGTATATTGCCAGAATACCACTCGTGATGTCGGGTTATCTAACAGTATGGTATGGCCCGTAAAATTAAGATGAACTGTGTGTTCAGTAAGGTTTTCTTAGTAAACCACTGGTGTAACAGTCTTAATTATAGTTACAAATGGTTGTTTTAGAAACTATTATAGGTGCATGGGCTGAAAAACATTTTTATTTTGCTTTAAAGCAGTAGTTTGAGTACACTGATCACCACTCCTGTCACATGTGTGCTTTATCTCTGTGTGAGTGAATATTTAAAATACTGCTGCAACTAACAGCTAGTCCTCCACAAAAATCATACTGTAAAGTTTCTGCCCTGGGTGAGTGCGCATACGACTCTTCAGAAGGTCACATTTTACTCTTTATAAACCATGCCAACTAGATGTCACATTTAAAGGATTTCTCTGCAGTATGTATAGAAGAACAGCAACACCTGCAAGGTTTCTCCTCAGTGTTTAGTGCACAGATATCTCTTCAAGCTCCACCAAAATGAGTGTATATGATGACTCTTCAATAGTCCACTCTGAGCAAACTGTAACCCACACGTATCACACTTGAAAGGTTTCTCACCAGTATGAGTGCGCATATGTCTCCTCAAACTTCTACTATGACCAAACTGTGATCCACATGTGTCACATTTGAAGGGTTTCTCACCAGTATGATTGCGGAAATGCAACATTAATGCACTACGTGAAGCAAGCTCAGCTCGACAAGTGTCACATTTATAAAGTTTCTTCCTAGTGTTAGTGCGCATGTTTATGTTTAATGAGATCCTAGATGTGAAGTTTGCATCAGAAATATCACTTCTGGACGATGTCATCATAGTGTGACTGGCCGAGCTCTTTGAATGACCACTCATTGTAAAGCATGTGCTACTTGGGACACGGCACTGTGTTGTTGATGTCAGAATATGTTGACAAGCGGACCGTGTAGTGACACTGCTGACACTTCTACAACATAATTATGTCATAACTAAGATAATAAATAAAAAAAAATATTTATTGATTTTACAAACATGTATAAAACAAAACTGATTATTGTCTGATAACTCTGTGCTACACACAGATGAAACACTGTTCGACTGGTGATAAAGACTTCCTTATTCGTTTGCCGTTTGGTGTGTGTGCTACGTCGGACCTGATTAGAAAACGTCTCGTTGAAATTGTCAAAAGCCAATTAAACAACAGTATATGGTGGCAAATCGGTCAAATTTAATAATAGAATATTGCCGAATAACAGCATGGGGGAGGTAAATTGTTCAAAACATATAAAAGTACAGTGCGAAAAAGTCACTAGTATATTTGTTTTTTCTTAGCGCCGTGAAGTAAACTACGCCGATCGTTGTGTATTTCGGGTTTTTCCCGCCGAATATGCATAAACTTGCACGTGCATGTTCGCGTCGCGTCACCGCAGATACAGTAACCGCGTTTTATATATGTGAAAACGGGGGAATTTTCCGTTTTTAAACTTACATTAAAGTGATTGAATACGCAATCCCGTTTCTGCGGAAACCGTTGCAGCCAGTTATGACAGGTTTGAGGCGCTGCGCACGGTGGCCATTTACGGTAATAATGGCGTTTTAACTAATAATAAGATAAGATAAAAAGAACATTTGTATAGCGCCATAAATCTAGATAAATCCATTCGGAGGCGCTTAAAATACATTTAAATGCTAAACATTGATATACGTTATGTAAATGATGATCAATTAATTCAGATAGAAGAGAACATACCATATTAAAAGAATAAGTTATATAGAAGATAATTATAAAAGACACATGATAATGAGAAATAAGTTTTAAAATATGGTGTAAAATTGATATAAAAACATGTAAATATAATAATAAAAAAAATATTAATAAATAAAAATTAGTATTGAACAAACAAAATAATAAAAATATAAAATAGGTGGTAGTAGTAAGTGGAGGTTTTTGGTACCCCCAAATTATGGGCAAAATCACTGGACCAGACATCAAAGGAACATCAAAGGCAAAACACCCTAATATCGTCCACCGCTTATGAGTGCGCGCAACCAATCAGAGCGCCGCAGAGCGCCCCCTGGCGGTCGTAGCCGAGCGCAGTGCAGTCATGCGTAACCTAAGCGCCCCCTAGGACTGGAGGAGGAACGAACATTGATCAGTAGTCATCGATAGTGGACATAGGAACAAAGAAAAAACACGTAATATCACCCACTCACCCACCCCACCGTGACCTTGACCTTGACCCGAACGGAGTGACCAGTCCGAGTGGCGACTATGGATATCTGACCGTTCATTAAACAAAATGTAGCAGGGTGAAAAATGGACTATGTGTATAATATGCACACACCAGTGCAAGGGAAACGAGAACGCAATACAAGACGGGAATTTATATAAACTCAAGCAAAATGTAATATATATATATATATATATATATATATATATATATATATATATATATATATATATATATATATATGAATGGAAACCGGACCGTTAAGTAAAGAAAATGTAGCAGGGGAACAATGAATATGTGTATAATACGCCAACACGCTGTTGGAACAAGAACGCAATACAAGACGGGAATATAAGGCGATGTAAAATTTAATACACGAAAAAGAAGCACAAGTACAATGAAATAGAAATTAAAACAGTATAAAATAAAAAGAAGGTAAACATTAAAATGTGCATTGTTAGACGTATTCACACGAGCGATTGAACGCCGTTAACAAGGAACGACGAACGCAACGGGCTGTTATTTTGCGAGCCAAGGCGATTCGTAGCGGAACCGATTTGCGGCGACGGCGCAGTGCCGCGCGATCGATGGGACCTCTGTGAAGGTGGACGAAAGTGTGTGGTGGGGGCGATGGTACATGCAACAGCAACAACTGTTGCATGACACTCCCCCACAGCCTCCTATGGTCGATGAGAGCTGCAGCGGAGTCGCATTCTTCGTTCCAGGATTCAGGTTCGGTGACCGGGGGAGCGCGATATCCGCCGATGTAGTGACGTATGTCAGATAGCACGTGACGCCAACGACTGACGTGATCCATGAAAGCGTTCATGAGACCGGCGTCGTAGACTTGTTCGCGTAATAGGACGGTAGCCTGACTGTCCCGACGGTTCACGGCAACCTCGAGGAGTTCGACCATCACGTGAGACCAGTGAAATCGAGGTATGCTGTAAGTAAAGGACACAACCAGAGTGAGAATATGCATAGACATATATATATATAATATATATATATATATATATATATATATATATATATATATATATATATATATATATATATATATATATATATATATATATATATATATATATATATAACAGACGTAACCAAGCAACGAGAGATATGTAATACGAAACCAATCGACTGGCAGGCGTTATCGCTAGGCAAACCGCTGGATATGGAACTTGGAACGTGGACTCGACGAACACTCAGCGAGACATGTATACACAGGAACGATAGAACAGTATGTAAAGTGAACAGTTATGAACTATGTAGAGCTATGTAGAGCTATGAAAGTATAAATATATATATATATATATATATATATATATATATACATATATATATATATATATATTAAATATAAATACTCACACACGAAGCAGTACAGGCAGCAGTGAATCCCCCACAAGATCCATAAAGACCAAAAACTCGTCAAAACGTTCTATCGGTATGACAACACTAAGAAGATAAGACATAATGTAGTAAACGACTACGACGACGAAGGCAATGGCGGTTGTGATGACGACACGACGATCGCAGCAGCTATATATACCATGCTAGAAATAAACCAGACAGCTGGCGTAACCCGAGGAACAATACCACACTAATCAGAAAACAGATAAGCGGCCGGCAACTGTCAGCGTACCGACACCGGGCATCCATCACGCAAGGAAAAAAGTGGGGGTTACGAGTACTCGAGAGCGCTAGAACGGCGTGTATTTAAGACAGTAACTGTACATTTTAACGTTATAAAGTCACCATGAACCATGCTATACGCTTCAGAGGCGGCAAACAATTTCTGTCCAATTTCTACGTGTGCAGGATACATGTGTGGAACAGAGAATTTACCAGTGTTGAAAGCGCTTACCAATGGCGGAAATGCATGCATCATGGTGACATGCAAACCGCAGAAAAAATGCTGTCCACGCGCACGGGTCTACAGGCGAAACACCTCAGCAAGAGCATACGAGAAAAAGAACAGTTTCGAGCAGCATGGGACAAACAACGATATTCACTAATGTATGCGTTAGTTGCTGTTAAATATCGCGATCCAACCCTACGTAAACGACTGGTAGACACTGGGTATTCCCAGTTGAAGGAATGGGTCAAGAGTCGGGAAGGATACTGGGGTGAACTGACATACAGTGGTCAAGCCGGTCAGAACATGCTAGGACATATACTCATGCGAGTACGCGAGTTCATTCGATTGCATCAGACTCCCCCCACAGCGACACGATGGCCAGACGTAACGCGAGACGATCACAAGACCGGTGAACAGAGTACAGCGAGATAGCATGACAAGACCGGTGAACAGAGTACAACGAGATACCAGACATCCAGCAGCGTACAATAGCAGCATCACGCGCGCGACCAAGGGTCGGTGATAAGAAAGCGCGCCATAGGCAGTGGGAGGTGTATATAAACCCAACGCAGAGTGAACGAGGCACACAACCGCACTCCGATCCACAGCACACGTCGAGACTACTACCAGCATCAGCAGAGAAAGAAATGGCCGCCCAAGAAGTCGATATGATGATGACAGTCAGCCAACTTGAGAGGTAGGTAGGTAACGGGACTTATATATTTAGACGGCCGTTAACCATAGTACAATGTGCTGTACAAGAGAAATATATCGTATATCCATCATGTCAGCAGTGTAACAAACGTGTGAGTCCTGAAAACAATGGGTTTGTGTGTCCGATCCATCGATGGCAGCGTGGTGTAGTGTATCAGTTCGCTATGCGTATCCTCCTACAAGACGCCATCGGTAGTGAAGTGTGGGCAACGTTATTTAATGCCAAGGCTGTCCAGGTGTTGGGATTCACGGCTAACGATTACATGAACAAGAAGTCAGACGCCGAGCGGTATGCAGCACTGGACATGTTGCGGGGGGCCCAAGTCATGGTGACCATTAGGAAACGCGAGGCGGGACAGTATGTAAATTACACGGTGTCAGACTTGGAAGTAGTCACAGTGTGAATCAATCTGTTGACAGGCTACCGCTACCGTCGCTGCTGCAGCTACTGCAGTTGCTACCGGAAGCAGTGACGTCATCGACAGTGAGGGACGCTCTAAGGTAATGGAATGGTTACATGCTAATAGTTCGGAGATACTATTCTCCTCCTCGGTGGACAGCTGTTCACCGCCGTCATTAATTATAATATCAGATGACGAGGGGGAGAATAGTGCGTCACAGGGTAGCAGTAGCGATGATATGGAGGCTACGGTGAGTGGTTTAGATAGGATACGGGATCGAGCCGAAGCCATGACGAACGAAAATACCTTCTATAAGGCGCTAGAGGTCGCCAGCGTGCGATATGCCTGTGACGAGGTGCATCGCATAATGAATTTAAATGATGATAAGGATCGTTACGTACCATCGGCCAGCATGGTCATGCACGTCTTGCGGTGGCTATCGATAGATGTCATCGCAACGTGTGGGAACATGAAATGGCGTCACCAAGTGACAGATTTGGTTAGAAAGAGTATGTACGCCCAATACAACGATATACAGGGCGACGCGGATGAATATGCCGAAAGTAACTAGTTCTTTCTATTCAACAGAGCACTGGTCTACCGCAGCTGCAGAAGGCTTACAAACGCCAAGCCTCGGTCGACGACGACGACGATACGAGAGTGGTGGTGAAGCACCGGTGCACGGTAACACCGCAGGACTACTGCAACTCGCCACCAGCAAACCAGGAGGTGGATCTACCGTGGGGACCGGTGGAGTTGTTGTCGGACTCGGACTCGGAGGCGGACGATGGGTTCATCCTCAATACCCCTCCGCATTATTATGATGATGAAGAAGCGATCGCTTCATCCCCCGCTCACGAGGACGACGACGACAAGGACTTCACGTTCAGTCCTGCTTCACCACCACCACTCACGCAAAGTACAGAGGTCGAGAGGACAACACCAACAACATCAACAACAACAACATCAACATCAACACCAACTACACTCTTCGTCCTCCCGAACTCAACCATCGTCCTGACGCCAGACGGGGGGTGCAAGTACATCGCCGACCAACGTACAATCACTCCACCGAAGCCGTCGACGTCGACGTCGACCGCCAATGATGATGAGGATCCGAGAAAGGTGTGTTACCTAGATATGCAGAACAACATTGCAGCCTTAATAGCGGAGGAGTGGAGGGCATCCGCCCCATTGACGGTAGAGGAGGTGACCGTGGACGTGTGCCGATCATTAGCTGTTACCATATTGTCGGCACCGTACCAAGACATTATAATGAAGTATGTCCGCTGCACTATCCGTCGACAGCCGTGAACAGTGTATGTGATGAACAGTAGTCGGTAGTGAGTTAGTTAGGTAGTATGCAGTAGGTAGTATGTATGCACTTATAACCATGGTATATGAACATTAGTAGTAGTAGTATTGTTGTTGTTGTTGTTGTTGTTATGTAGAATGAAGTGTACGACGAGGCACCCGTACTCCCAGCCAGCATTCGGAAGCGAGCTGTAGTAATTGAACGGCCCGTATATGATGTCGTCAACAGAATATTATTATTAGTAAACATAACCGAGTTAGTAGGTAGTATTAAGTAATATGGAGTGAAATATTAGTATCTTTTAATTTGTTCTGTAGGATGATGACGTACCTGTGCTACCGATTGAAGCGCGTAGGCGAGCAAGTCGTGAATTAGTAGTGCTACTACTAGAATATATTATATCGACACACGATGAACAATAGGTCTATTTCTTTATGTAGGAGGAGGTGAAGGAGGAGGAGGTGAAGGAGGAGGTGAAGGAGGAGGAGGCATCCGTACTAGCACGAGACGAGAGGACACGTGCATTACATAGATTACTACAGATAATTATTGATTTTATGGTAGAAACGTAGGAATATTAAGAAGCACCGTTTGCAACGGAATAACAGTAGCTTAGTGTAACGTGTTGAACTGTATGGTAATTAGTAGCTCTCTCTCTCTTTTATTGTATTTAGTCACTCTCATATTGTAGTTGCATGACATAGAGTAATAGCTATATATATATATATATATATATATATATATATATATATATATATATATATATATATATATATATATATATATATATATATATATATATATATATATATATATATATATATATATATATGTATACATACCGACTTATATAGTACATCATCACCATCATTGTACGTAACCTCTGTCGCGGTGTAAAAGCCCACAAGTTAATAATCATGTTACTAGCCACTGGCGTGTCGATAATCGATCGTAAGCTAGGGTCACTGTCGAGGATGTAACAATCCCACAAACCTTAAAGTCGTCATAGTAATTATATAAGTCTAACCGTGTATATGTATATGCATATTATGTATATGTCTATGTCTATGTCAGTATATACTCAATAAAAAGTCATACAATGATTGAAACGTGTTGTCAGTGGCGTTGCCACGGTCTACATAGTTGAAAGAGAACCCGTAGCCATCGATAGCGGACACGCAGTAGCCAATACCACAGGATCACACCTTAGGTCATACACCCTTCACCAATCACCAGGCACCAACCACCACCACCACCACCACCACCACACGCACTATATAGCTGTACTAAGGACCGCTGTCTCTCAGTTGTAGAAACGTAGAGCACCATGAAACGTCATCAATGTCGTCACTGCGGACTGGTGCTCGACACGTATGCAGCGCTAAAACGCCACGTAGCGAGGCATGCGACACAGACAGCGAACGAACACACGTATGCAGCGGCGCAACCATTAGAGGTGCCACCTAGCGATCAGGCAAAGCGAACGAAATATTCGTGTAAATGCGATGCAACGTTTGAGAGATGGGACGATCTGCAACAACATGTGAGGTCCGTATGTCGTCTTAGCAGTAGCAGTAGCAGTAATAGAAAACAGACCACAGTGTACACATGTGCGAAATGTGGAAAGAAGTTCAATAGACGCTATTACCTGACCAGACACGCACGAAAAGCGTGTACCGACGACGGCGTCACGAAGCCACCATCGCCGACGAGATCAATCAGGGAAGCCACCACACCCCACCATCCACTCGTGACCGATGCAGACCCCATCGACCCACCTGCTCGACTCCCCTTCGCCGACAACCTGTCGACGGAACTGTTAGATGTCGTACGAGCGCACTGGTCGACCATACGGACACGTGTATCGAGAGGTCCTCTCCAGTGCAGGTACGATCACAGATTAACGACGCTAGACACGACCGTTCTAGAGACGTCGTTGAAGAACATGTTCCAGGAACAGACCAACGCTTTCAAGATTAACCTCAGTTACGGGTTCATTCTGAGGAACAAGAACACGGGTCAATACAAGTACTACCATCCCTCGTGCAACTGCTGTGGACGCTACCTGGACGAGCCCAGTCTCATCACCAACAGCAAGGACTTTGATAAGTTCCTCGAACGCATCCGAGAAACCGACGTCTTGCAATGGGCCATCAATCAAAGACCGGATTCGGCGTGGGTGTGTGAACTCGTGACCAATGTCACATTTTTCGTCAATCGCATCATCGATCACCCGATAGGATGTGTAGGAATGACCGACCTTCCAGCCTACATCAAGAGGAACAAATCCGTCATCGCATTGGAAAAGGAGCCCAAGTATAGCAAAAGGTACAATGACAACCTGTGTCTCTTCCGATGTCTGGCCCTGCATCGCGGATGTGACAGTCATCGATTGGAACCAGCTGTGAAGACGCTGTACGAGACTTACGCCCAAGACGACGTACCCATGGCAGCTTTTGCCGGGGTCACGATGGACGACTTCTATCGTGTAGAAACCACGTTCCAAACGAATGTGTGCGTGTACAGTCTCGTACCACCGGATGGAGAGGATGGAAAGTCAACTGCAGAACTCGTTCGTCGCTCGGTATGTAAGTACCCTGACACACTCTACCTCAATCTTCACGGGACACATTTTTCCCTCATCCAGGATAGACGCATGTACTGTCACTCGTACAGATGTCGGAAGTGTGGGGACTCGTTGTGGAAAGACGCATGGCATCTACGCAACCACGAGAGCACGTGTACGGGGGGTGTGCGCCGAGTATATCCTGGTGGCGTGTACCATTCGACTCCATCGGTGTTCGAACGTCTGGCAGACGAGAACATCCGAGTGGCCGAAGCGTTGCAGTACTATCCGTACCGAGCCACCTTCGACTTCGAGTGTTGGTTCGACACCGAACACCTTCCGTCTGACAGTGCCCAGGTTCACTGGGTGGCGCGTCACGTCCCGCTGAGCGTCAGCGTGGCATCCAACGTACCCGGATACGAACAGGTGACATGCATCGTCACGGATGGAGACACCAACAAGTTGGTGAGCACCATGATGACTATCCTGCAATCGATGAGTGAGGCCGCGTACGACAAGATCAAAGACTCATACGATCATGTGTTGGAACAACTCGCAGAAGAGCTGACGAAATGGGACGATCAGCCACCGACAAGGATGCTCGACCGGCAACCAATCCGTACAAAACGCTGATGGGACAACTGTATGGATGGATGCGTCAGTTACCTGTCATCGGGTTCAATTCGGGGAAGTATGATCTCAATGCCATCAAACAGTTCCTCATACCGTACTTCCTGACAACTTCAAAGACCCTAGAACAAGCCGAAGACGAGGCCGAGGACGAGAGGGAGCAGGAGGGCAACAAGAAAGACGAGAACGACGGCGTCGGGTCAATGTTCGTCATCAAACGCAACAACACTTTCATGTGTCTTTCAACGGATCAGCTGAAATTCCTCGACATGATCAACTACATAGCCCCCGGGTTCAGCTACGACAAGTATCTGAAAGCGTACGGATGCGAGGTGACGAAAGGTCATTTCCCGTACGAGTACATGGACCGTCTGGAGAGACTCGACGACACCACTCTTCCACCGAAAGAGGCCTTTTTCAGTCGACTGAAGAACGAAGGTATTTCAGACGAGGATTACGCCAGTTGTCAGGAGGCCTGGTGCGTCAATGGCATGACGACGTTGCGCGACTTTCTCGTCTGGTACAACAACAGGGACGTGGTTCCCTTTCTACAGGCCATCGACAGACAGTTCGCGTTCTATCGACAACGGGGAATAGACATGTTCAAGCAAGGTATCAGCGTACCTGGTCTGACCCTGCTGTACCTGTTCAACGACCTTCCAGAGAAGACCTACTTTACCATCTTCAACGAGAAGAATAAAGACCTGCACGACCTCGTCAAAGAGAACATTGTAGGCGGACCTTCGATCATTTTTCATCGCTATCACGAGAAAGGGGTCACCACGCTACGTCAGAACGAGTACGGAGAGGCGGCTCGTCCTTGCCGAGCGATCGTCGGATACGATGCGAACGCACTGTACCTGTGGTCGCTCATGCAAGACATGCCTATGGGATGGTACACGCGACGACGAGTAGAGAAGGACTTCCGCCCCGAATCGGCGCAGCTGTACGGACAGATGGCTGGAGAATGGTTGACGTGGGAATCCGAACGCACGGGACGTCCCATACGACATCAGATCAACGGACGAGAGAAGAGAATAGGCAAACATCGGGTGGACGGATGGTGTAGCGAGACGAAGACGGCTTATCAGTTCCAAGGGTGCTACTTCCACGGTTGCTCGTGCAACCGTGACGAGGTGAACGCCGTCAACGGGAAACCAATGGCGGAACTGCTCGCCGAGACCCGAAAGACCACCGCCTATCTACGTCACTTTGTCACAGTCGTCGAGCTGTGGGAATGCGAGTGGAAAGAGATGAGACGAACCCCTGCCGTACGTAAGTGTCTGGATGCTGCATTTCCCCGACGTCGACACGTGCGCTGGACCATGACGTCGCAACAGATCCTGAACGGAGTGCGTGCAGGAACCGTGTTCGGCATGATCGAGTGCGACATACGCGTACCGGAAGAATTGCGCGCGCACTTTGCCGAGATGCAGCCCGTGTTCAAGAACATCCGTCTGCTACGCGAGGATCTCGGTCCGTTCATGCGCCGATACGCCGAAGAACACGACATCATGAAGACTCCGCGACGCATGCTCGTGGGTAGTTATTGCGGCGATAAGATACTGCTCGCAACGCCACTGCTGCGATGGTATCTGGACCACGGTCTCGAGGTACTGCACGTGTACCAGGTCATCGAATACGATCCTATTCCGTGTTTCCGGCGGTTCGGCGATGCAGTGTCCAAGGCCCGACGCGAGGGCGACGTTCACCGAGACAAGACCATCATCGCGGATACCATGAAGTTGCTGGGGAACTCGGGCTATGGAAAGACCATCACCAACGTTGACCGACATCGTGACGTCAGCTACTGCACGGAGAACGCGGCATCGCTCCTGGTCAACGATAAACGGTTCCGACAACTCGAGATCGTCGTCGACGACGCGTACGAGATAGAGTTGAACAAGAAAACCGTCAAGTACACCCTACCCGTACACGTGGGATTCTTCGTTCTGCAGTACGCCAAGATGCGCATGTTGCAGTTCTATTACGACTTCATCATCAGATACGTGGAGCGCCCTCTGTTCGAGTACTGCGAGATGGATACAGATAGTGCCTATTTAGCCTTGGCCGGAGAGTCCGTCGATGACCTCGTGACCCCAGCACTACGAGAACATTATTTCCGACATCGTTCCGAATGGCTCCCGTCCGAATGTTGCGATGATCATCGCAACGATTACGTGCGCTGTCGTCTCGCCAATCGACCGTGGGTCGGAGACGAGGCGTGCTGTAAGGCGCGAAGAGCGTTCGACAAGAGGACACCGGGTCTGTTCAAGGTCGAGTGGTCCGGTGCCGGGTTCGTGGGGTTGTGTAGCAAGACGTACTATTGTTTCGGAGCCACCGACAAGTACAGCACCAAAGGACTGAGCAAACGGCACAACACCATCGACAAGGACGCGTTCCTGGAGGTGCTCACCAACCGTCGGAGCGGAGGTGGATCGAACCGTGGTTTCCGGGTGCATAAATCTATCGTGATGACGTACGTGCAGGCCCGGGATGCACTCACCTACTTTTACGCCAAACGCGTGGTGCACGAGGATGGGGTGACCACGGGTCCGGTGGACGTATAGAAAAGGCGATGCACGCTGCACTCGTTTCATACGCAATCATGGATGCCCGATGGAAACACCCCTTCACGTGCATCGTCGCCGGACCGACGGGGTGCGGCAAGAGTACTTTCGTGACGCGTATGTTGCGTCACGCCGCTGCGATGATCGATCCACCACCAGAACAAATAACGTGATGTTACGGAGAATGGCAAGAGGCTTACGCAACGACGGACTTGGGTCACGTGCGATTCGAGGAAGGGTTACCGACGGCGGCCATGTTCGATCCGACAACGAGGAACCTCATCGTCATAGACGATCTCATGGCAGAAACGGACGAACGGGTCACGACCTTGTTCACTAAACAAAGTCACCACAGGAACACGTCCGTGCTGTATCTCGTACAGAACCTGTTCCCTAAAAACAAAGAGAGTCGCACCATCAGTCTGAATTCGCAGTACATGGTGGTGTTCAAGAATCCACGTGACGCATCGCAGATGGCGACCTTGGCTCGGCAGATGTATCCGGGACGCGGTAAGTTCGTGCAAGAGGCGTTTAAAGACGCCACGGCGGTACCGTACGGTTATCTATTGGTCGATCTCAAACAGGACACGCCCGAGGACATGCGTCTGCGCACGGCCATCTTTCCAGACGACGGTGTTCAGTACGTGTACCTGCCGAAGGTATAAAACGACCGAGTGTGTGGATAGTCTCTTCATTCGCATCATGTCTGCCCTGGTGAAGAGACACATCGTGTGCATACAGGCTCTGGCCAGAGTCAAGAACAACAAAATTAAAAAGGCCATCATCGCCAACGCCGACGCCGATCTGCTGTGTGCACTAGCCGAGTGTGCCTACAACATACTAACAAAGAACATTCCATTGACCGCCTTACAGAGGCGACGATTGAATAAATACAAGACGAAGTTACGCGAGTTGGCTAATAGACGAACGCTCGCTGCCAGAAGAAGACGCATCTTGCTGCAACCGCAGGTTGGCGAGGGACAGAGCGGCGGTTTCCTATCGGCCTTCCTAGCACCGTTGGCAAGTACGGTCTTGCTACCCTTGCTCCGAGAGGTGCTGACCTCAAGGTAGATACATGGAGCACACACGCAAGATGGCCTTGGTGGACCCGCGACTGTTGGACACGCTTCGGTCACCCCCACCCCCACCCGCAACCGACACCTTAGGCAGGAAGGTGCAAGCCCTCGATGACGAGATGAAGACCATCCTAGATAGAAAGGACCTAGACGACGGGACCAAGGTGACCCTGTATAATCAGGTGTTGCAGCGGTACAACGTCTTGACCGATAAACGCATCAAGGAACCGCTACGCGTGATCACGGTGAACGAGTCGGAGGTGACGTCGGAGTCGGGGTCGGAGGGTACAGCACGAGCCCCTATTAGCGGACTGGAGGCCACCGTCTTGGCCACCGTTCCCAAGACCATGCAGGCCAAAGCCAGCCGTTTGATGGAGCATCTCAAGAGAGATATCGCGTGGACCGCTCGCGGTGAACTGATACACGAGGGCGTGCCGGTTGTCGGAAGTAACGTGGTGGATCTCGTTAATGATCTGTTGCGTAAGAGAAAGACCGCTCCGACGGGTTGGCAGCCATTCGCACGACAACTCCGTGCCATCAACCTACCCATGACGTTGGTCGGTAACGTCTCCAGGAGAGCCTACATACGTCCGGAGCCGCCGGTCACTCCCTCTCGCCGGTCAATTACTACTCCGCGTGCTGCATCAGGTAGTGCACGAAGATCGCTAAGTTGGACACCCCTTGCCCGTCAGAGCCGTCGAATGGAACATACCATGCCCACCCCACCCCCCGAATCACGCAAGGCTTTGTCGTCATTGGCTGGTTGGGGCAACCTATAGGATGGTACGATGCGTGTCCGTAGCACAGTGTTCGTCATGTCGCCCGATCCACAGGACCTCGTGTACCGTTCCATCGTCGGTGCGATATTTATCAGTGGACTTTACATGATTGCTCACGGTCTAGTCCTAAGTTTTATGCCACAGACGTTATTCGAACCCCCCTTGCTCGACGAATGGACCATTCCTTGTCCACCCACCCACCCTCCCCCCACATCACGCAAGGCTTCGTCGTCATTGGCTGGATGGAACACCGTATAAGGTGGTACGACGCGTGTCCGTAGCACAGTGTTCGTCATGCTCATCGATCCACAGGACGCGTACCGTTCCCTCGTCGCTGCGATATTGTTCGAAGGATTTACCGTGCTGGGAGACGTTGCAGCCGACATTCTTATACAACAGGTGTTATTCAGACTATGGTTACGCTACTAGACCGTTGTTGTTCCACCGCTTGCATTGTGGGTGCCATAGTGTGTGTCCTATTACACGTCGGCGTGCTCCTCGTCATTCGTCAGCAGTCGGCCTCCGGCGTCAACGTCACCGCCCCCGTCAACACATCGGTCCTCCACCTCTTTTGATGGCACAGAGGGGAGAACGCTCCTTGAGTGAGGTCTACTTCGATCCCACGAAGGTAGGCAGTTATGGCGGCGTCACTGGCTTGCGACGCGTCACGCGCCTGCCACACAAGACCGTCTCGGCATGGTTGTCGGCACAGGACACCTACACCTTACACAAACCAGCGAGACGTCATTTCAAGAGACGACGCGTCATCGTGGGTGGTATGCTTCAGCAGTGGCAGGCCGATCTCGTAGACATGTCGAAGGTCAAACGCGTCAACGACGGTATGGCCTTTCTCCTCACGATGATCGACGTCTTCTCGAAAGTGGCCTGGTGTGTTCCCATGAATAACAAGTCCGCAATCCACGTTCGTCGACGTTTGCCCCCAGACCTTGCAGACGGATAAAGGCACAGAATTCCGGAACAAATCCGTTCAGGCGCTATTGAAGCGTTACGACATACATTACTTCTACACGCACAATGCGGAGACGAAGGCAGCCGTCGTGGAACGGTTCAACCGAACGTTGAAGTCGCGCATGTGGCGCTACTTCACGAAACACCAGACGTGGCGGTACATCGACATCCTTCCGGACTTAATGCGATCGTATAACAATGCCCCCCACCGCATGATCGGTATGGCTCCGTCACAGGTGAATGCACAGAACCAGGAACAGGTGTGGCAACGTCTGTACGGTCACGATGGTAAGGGCGTGCCCAAGTTGCACGTGTCAGATCGCGTGCGTGTCAGCAAGTACAAACGCACGTTCGAAAAGGGCTACGAGACGAACTGGAGCGAAGAGTTGTTCACGATACACGAGGTTCACCCCTCCGATCCACCCGTGTATCGCTTGCGGGACGATCTCGGCGAAGTGCTGGAGGGTACCTTCTACGAACTGGAGCTGCAGAAGGTGACGGTACCCTTTGATAAGGTGTACCGTGTTGAAGCGGTACTGAAACGCCGTACAGTTGGTAGACGAAAGGAAGCTTTGGTGAAATGGTTCGGCTATTCCTCCTACTTCAACAGCTGGATCGATGCCAAGGGACTCGTCAACTATAAAGACTAGCCTCGCACATGCCGACACTGCATTCGAGCAATGACACACGACGCGACACCACCACCACCACCACCGACCTGCACCACCACCATAGACGAGGAGGAGAAGGAGGTGGACGAACACGAGGATTGTACTGACGCTGCACCGAACGAGCCAGACAGCACTCCCTGGCATCTTTTCGGTACCGCGTGTCCCAAAGAGGAGATCGTGTTTCTGTGTCAGGTCGTCGTCCTGTACACGGTCATTCTGATCAGCATTTACAACCTGACGACAGGTCACGGCGATTCTAATCTGTGGACGGCTCTGTTGAGTAGTTCTTTGGGTTATCTACTGCCCAATCCCACGTTGAGACGCAATGGCGACTGATTTCTACATGACGCTGCCTAGCAACGCTTCCATGAAGATGCATCCCGACAACACCTTGACCCATTACGTCACGGCCTTGCCTCAACGCATCGATCTTACCGGCGAGTGGGAGTGTGGGTTGGCTGAGGTTCAGTATCCACACACTTGGTACAACGTCACAGAGAACGATGTCTGGTTCTTCCTCAACACGATCGATGCTACGGACTCGTCCCGACGTTCGAAGTTGTCGTGTGGGTATTACGACGATCCGTTAACATTGCTGTATCACGTCAACAACGGACTGTACAGTATGCAGACGGAGACGACAAAGGCTCAAATGAGCTATAGTTGCGTCACTCAGAAAATGACGTTACACATGACAGCGAACACCCTGTTCACCATACCGTACCACAGCGCGACGGCGTCCATGTTAGGATTCCGTGAACCCGTAGCCAGCGAGCCGGAGGCGGTTACGTCATCTCCCATCCTCCCCAACGACTCCCGCCATCCCGACTCGGCGTACCCCTTCCACATCGAGGCCGACGATGTGGTGAACCTGACGCAGGGGTTCGACACCCTCTACGTCTACACGGACATCGTGGAGTCTCGTATAGTGGGTGACACTCTCGCGCCTCTGTTGCGCGCCCTTCCGATTAGCGGACGTCACGGTGACAGGGTGTCCGCTCGTTTCACTAACGTGCACTACGTACCCCTGTTGTGCTCGAACTTCAACTCGATCGAGGTGGATATAAGGAACGACATGGGTCGACGCGTGCCATTCGAATACGGTAGAGTGACGGTGACGCTTCATTTTCGTCGACGCAAGACCGGACTGTTCTGATGAATTACAACGATTATTACGCGCGTCAGGCTGGCGGTGCGCTGCCCTACTTCGCCGGTGCGCAATACCAGCGAGGTCACGGACTGGGCAGTCTGTTCGGCGGTCTGTTGCGCAGCGCCATGCCGCTCATCAAGAGAGGTGCCGTGGCGTTGGGCAGGGGAGCGTTGAAGACCGGCGTTCGCATAGCTGGCGACGTCTTATCAGGCCAGAACATAAAAACGGCTGCCAAACGACGCGTCACCGATGCCGTGCTGAGCAGTATTCGGCGACCCCCTGGTAAACGTATAAAAGGAGCGGCCGCAAGGACGTCCGGCACTGCAGTAAAGAGACGTCGCAAGAAACGGACGTCCAAGAAACGCACGGCCGACATATTCGACGACAACGATGGCTTTCGTGCATAGACAGTCGTGCGAGGGAGTCAAGACCGAGCTGGATCTCTTCACCGTACCCCCCACTCAGAACTGCATCGCCGACAGTCATGTGGTGGAACATCAACCCACGGCCTCTCTGGACTCTGGAGGACCGATAGAATTCTTCATCCCCGGATCGGGAGACGATTACATGGATCTCGCCAACACGATGCTACACGTGCAGGTGAAGGTGACGCGAGCCAACGGTACCCCTATCGACGCGGGCGAACCCGTGGGACCGGTGAACAACTGGTTGCATTCGCTGTTCAGCAACGTCGACCTCTCCCTGAACGGCACGCTCGTGACCTCTTCGTCCTTCAACTCGTACCCGTATCGTTCCTACATAGAGGCGCTGCTGAGTTACGGAGTCGACGCCAAGTCGACGCAGCTGACGAATCAGCTGTGGTACAAGGACAAGGCTAGTCGCATGCACGCCGCCGAGCTAGCCGCCGGACCCGATCCTAACCCCGGGTTCGTGACTCGACGAGACTACATAGCCGGCAGTCGCGTGGTAGACATGATGGGTCGTCTCCACGTGGATATGTTTCTGCAGGATAAATTCCTGATCAATGGTGTCGACGTCAAGTTACGCCTGGTGCGCAGCAAGCCCTCGTTTGCACTGATTGCTGCTGGAAACACCGAGTACACGATAACCATCGTCAACGCGTCCTTGTTCGTCAAGAAGGCCACCATCACTCCGGCCGTGCAGAAGGCTCACATCATGGCTCTCGAGCGGACCACGGTCAAGTATCCGTTACGACCCGTCGAATGCAAGGTGTACTCCATTCCCACGGGCGCTCTGTCGCACACGCACGAGAACCTGTTCCTCGGCGCCCTGCCGAAACGTCTCGTACTGTGCTGCATCGACAACGACGCCTACAACGGCACGTACGCCACAAACCCCTTTCACGCCAAGAACAACGCCATCAGCTTCGTCTCCGTGTACGTGGACGGTCGTCAGATACCCGCCAAACCCTTCCAGCCCAACTTCGCAGAAGACCTCTTCGCCAGGAGCTACGCGAGCATGTTCACCTCGACCGGCAAGATATGGCAGGACGAGGGGAACGGTCTGACTCGCGAAGAGTACCGAGACGCTACACCTTCTTCTGTTTCGACCTGACCCCCGACCAGTGCGACGGTCCCTGCTTTAATCTGGTACAAAAGGGCAACCTGCGCTTAGAATTCCATTTCCGTGAAGCGCTTCGGACCACCGTGAACGTCGTCGCCTACGTCGAATTCGAGTCCGTGCTGGAGATCGACAAGAACCGCAACGTCATCTACGACTACTGAGATGGACACCCTGCAGATCGCCCGTCTACTGGCGATGGATCCGAACACCGCGTCCGTCTTTGGCGGCGTCGTACCCAGAGATGGACTGCCTGCAACAATTGACGCTTTGCCGATCGCCTTCGTGTGCAACACCGACGACGGCGACGAACCGGGCGAACATTGGATAGCGCTGTACCTGTCCTCCGACGGGCGCGGCGAATACTTCTGTTCGTACGGTCTGCCGCCTCGCCACGCGGCGTTCCGCACCTTCTTGAACAAACACTGTTCCGAGTGGACTCATAATAGCAAGAGACTTCAGAGTGGTGTGTCTAACGTTTGCGGACATTATTGCGTCACTTATATCATGCTTCGTTGTAACGGCGCTCCTATGAGAACTTTCGTCAACGCTTTCCACACCGATCTGGTCGCTAACGATTGTCGCGTGTTTGATTGGATTAACCTGCTGAAAAAGGGTATACCGTACTATCACGTATCATACTGAGCCTCTGGCGCGGTGGTCGCTCCACCCGTAAGCTCGCCCTCGAACCTCTGGCGCGGTGGAGACACCCGTAAGTTCGCGACCTCTGGCGCGATGGTCACCATTCGCAAGTCGCCTCGACTTCATCATACCCGACTCGTTGTATCCAATCACATACGATCGCCTCGTTTGTACTGCTGCCGCTTTGTTGTATTCAATAAAATACGTGTGCACCGTACGATTGTGTTCGTCTCCTTACTAGGTTAACGACCCTTCGGTAAACGTAACTAGGTCAATGTTCGTTCCTCCTCCAGTCCTAGGGGGCGCTTAGGTTACGCATGACTGCACTGCGCTCGGCTACGACCGCCAGGGGGCGCTCTGCGGCGCTCTGATTGGTTGCGCGCACTCATAAGCGGTGGGCGATATTAGGGTGTTTTGCCTTTGATGTTCCTTTGATGTCTGGTCCAGTGATTTTGCCCATAATTTGGGGGTACCAAAAACCTCCACTTACTACTGGTGGTGCTTAAGATGCATATGCAACCCATAAGAGATGCGTTTTTAAGAGTCTTTTAAAAGTCACTAGGCAAGAGATTGTCTTCATCTCGTTTGGGAGTGCATTCCACATTCGTGGAGCAGAAACTGAGAAAGTTCTGTCACCGTATCGGCTACGAGATGGCGGCACGTATAAATCATTGTTTGGAGCCGAAAGTAACACGCGAGTAGCTCGTTGTTCGTGGAGTAGGTTAGTTATGTAAGCGGGTGCCAGTCCGTGTCGAGCACGAAACGCCAGTAGAAGAATTGCATAATGAATGCGTTGCTTCACGGGAAGCCAGGGCAGTTTCTTGAGTACCGATGTGATGTGGTCCCATCTGTGGCAGCGGACCACCAGCCGAGCAGCAGCAATTTGTACTCTTTGCAGCTTGTTGATCAGGCAATCAGGGACGCCATGTAGCAGACAGTTCGCATAATAAATTCTCGATATGACGAGTGAGTATATCAGACGGACCGCCGCTTTCTGTGTAAGACATGATCGGATCGACGCGATATTTCTCAGATGAAAGTAGGCAATGCGGCAGGTGTAATTTACGTGACCGAGTCGAATACAGCACCAATGTTTCTGGCAGTAGGACTTGGCGTTATGTCACAGTCGCCGATTTTGATCACGGTGATGTGATGTTTTGCTTGATTGTTTCGTCATCCTAACACAAGTGCGACCGTTTTGTCATCATTCATTTTTAATAGATTTTCAACCATCCACACGCGGGCAATTCTCAAATCTGCATAAAGACAACAGTATGTTGGTTTCATCAGTCACCTCAAATTTTATATGTAGCTGGGTATCATCAGCATAGAGATATAAGCTTAAGTTGCGTCGTCTGATGATATCACCAATAGGAGCTGTGTACATAGAGAACAGTAGAGGCCCTAGCATCGAACCTTGAGGGACTCCGCAAGCGACGCTACTTTTGTTGGAAGCGCCATCTGGTACATTTACTGACTGCGACCTGTCAGATGAGTAGAATTTCATGGTCAACTGTGTCAAAGGCGGTAGACATGTCAAGTAGTACCAGGATAACGCCACACGGCTGGTCGAGCGCCTCAAGGATGTCGTTCTGAACCACAACTAGCGCAGTTTCCGTAGAATGATGTGACTTGTATGCTGATTGGTAGCGGTCGAGAAGATTGCTGTCAGTCAGGTGCTCGATCAGACAGCGTGTGACGTATCGTTCAAGTAGCTTAGGCACAAAAGGCAGATTTGAAATTGGTTGATAACTGTTCATATTGTTATGATCGAGATTTGCTTTCTTAAGCACAGGGATGACGTTGGCATGTTTCATATCAGAATATACCATGTCCAGACCTGCCAAGTCTTCCGCTTTTGGCGGAAGATCTTCCGCTTTTTCGGGTTTTTGAGAAAACCTTCCGCTATTCCGCTATGCTTTGAAAACCTTCCGCTTTTTTTCCGATTTCCCCGGTGATCGCAGCGCCACCCGAAGTGAAAATAAAATTGGCACCAAGAACGACACCAAGTTCCGGTCATCTCTTGGTGCTGAGACACTGTGCAACCTGCTGCAGGTGAAAGTGAACACTGACTATGACTGTCACATGTTCCGGCCAACTAAAGACCTTCTCGACAGGGCACGACATGCCACCGGCATCTACAACAACCACAGACCAGCTGCTTGAGACCAGAGTGTGGGAATGACACTGAACTGTGGCAACATCTACTCATCCACAGACCCGTCCACCCGTATTTTGGACGGGTAAAATGCGTTTTTGGACGGGTAAAGATTTATTTTGGACGGACTAGCCCGTCCATGTCGTTTTTATAATCCGACATACCCGTTATCCAACGCAATGCTAACTACAACGTGTGGCAAATTCAGTTGACAGGCAAATTCAGACTGTGAGAAATAGGTCAAGCCAATATAATTTTCTTGGAAGCCGGTCGCCCGCCAGTAATTACATTGTATCCACCTGCCACTCAACATCTTTGATGTGTGTGGGGGGAACCCAAAACAAACAGAACTTAATGATTTTACATGTTTGTACATAAAACATCATAAAAACAATACTGCTCAACATATTTGATTCATGTTTGCTTAATTTATGTTAAAACTTACACATGTTGCTACATTTGTCCCACTGGATATAGGGAGATTCAGCAACTCATAAATTATCTAGTAGCAGAGTGAAATATGTTTATTATTTGCTTTGTGTTTTGATACTCATTTTAACAATCGTCAACGTTTGACATGGTTCTACAAAAACCGTGATGCAGACAAAACTGTTCAACGTATTTGATTCATATTTGCTTTATTGTATAGCTTACATCTTTGGCTACATTTTCACCACTGGATGTAGGGACATTCAGCCGCTCTAAAATTGTTTGGTAGCAGGGTGAAATCTGCTTTCAGTTGTGATGAAATTTTTAATTTCAGATAGTAATGTTCCCATGATTACCTAATGTGTGGTAGTTATTATCATTCTATTATAGAAAATAGTATCTTAGCAACCAACAAAATGATACCTCATTCATACTTTTATGATGATAATTTGCAGAGCTATGATGTTTTAATTGTGGGTGGTACAGTATTCCCAGGCACTGAATGGACTCACGTTAGAAGACGATCTATGTGTGTCAGTTGTTATTTTGAATTATTAATGATTATTATTTATGATGCAACAATATGTACAGGTAAATGTATTGGTAGTCTTTTAAGACTTAGTCAAATGATTATGTAAGTAAATATACATATCTATTTTTATCGTATTGTTAACTTGATTATATATGAATATTATACTTACATTTTTGATCACGCGACCGAGCGTGCGATCGAGCGCGCACATCCATTTTGTTACATTCTGAAAACATTTTGGACTGGCAAAATTGTTATCCCAGATGAGCCCGTGTGGCAGTGGCTAGTTTTAGCAGTTCTTTTAAATTGTACGCCATGTTTGTTATTTCATTGGCATTGTTCGCACTTTTTTGTTGTACATTTTTGTTTTCCAAATTTTTTCAATATAAAATTTGGTTGTTTTTCTGAGCAAAAAGTCTTCTGTGTTTTTTTTACAGTAAAAGGAAGATCTTCTGCTTTTTGTTCATAAAATATTGGCAGGTCTGCATGTCGAGCTCCCGAGAACTAAGTATTCCGACCGATTCACCAAATCATAGAAATATGACGGCCAAATGCTTCAGGATCAAAATCTAGGATTCACGGAAGCACGGATTCCAGCTAAATTCTCAACTGTCGTTCGAATGGATGACAACTTGACCTTCAGAGGGAGCCACATGCAGCTCCAGAATTAGCCACAATTATCGGAGAGTATAGGCCGGTACAAATGTCTAAGTCTAATAACCGTATAGTGCCAAATAAGGTGTGTATAGGGTAAACTTTTCATCAAATAAGTACGTATATAGGGACGCTTATTTGGCACCCAAGAGTAGTAGGAGGCACATAACATTAACAGGAGAGTAACAGGATGAATATAACAGGGGGTCAATCAATAGGCAGACTCGTCCGCCCCACTCTTGGTCTCTGGGGCGGACGTCCACACTTGGTTTTTTCAACTCGCCGATTAAGACTTTCCGTAGCCAAATGGCTACGGAACTAATAACTTTTAAAACCGATACGCACTAACCGTTTCACATGTGTATTCCGTGACATACAACCGACACTTGGGCGTCAAGAAACTACAGAAAGGTGCTCCAAATAATTATTTATGAGTAAATTTATTGGTCACACAGAAAAGATTTAATAAATAGCCGTCATACTGTGCACGTGATGTTGCCTTTGGGTCACATGATCAAACGCGATTTCTTGTAGAATGAGGCCAGAGTGGGCCAGCAGCACAGACATAAATAAAACACCCATTAGTAAGTTAGTAGTTTATAGGGGGATTATTAATGATGTAACTCTATGGCCAGCAGACGGCAATTCTTAGCGTGACCTTATATAGATCTACGAGAATCCCGTTTGGTAATCTCGCTCACAACACAACATTAAGTGGTTTAATATCTCTTTATTATAACAAATGCAAAAAAAAACAAATCTTAATACAAGATAAAATAGCTGTCTTATAAAATAGTTACAGCTAAATAAAATTTAGAGCATCTTATGTATGAAATAAGTCACAAAAGGCGAGTACTATCTACACACATGCTACCTTAGCATGTACCCTGCCCGAGAACCTTCCTCCCAAACACCGACTCAAAACCCACCTGGAAGAAGACCTCCTTCCTCCAGTGTCCCCTCCGTTTACACTGCTTGCCCTCTAGTGGGTAATTAAAATATGTTTATACTGGATGCCCTCTAGTGGGTAATAAAATATGTTTATACGGGGTGCCCTCTAGTGGGTAAGTAAATAAAGTGTGATTCCCTCCAACTGTGTAGTTCTGTATTAGGTAAACAACATATTTAAGTTCCGTGATGGTGTTCTGCCATATTTATTTTGGATATTATTGGTCACTTTGGGATAAATTTAAGAGAAAATGCCATTTGGCAGAGCAGTGGTTTTCGGCTTCAATAAAAACTAAATGAGATAGAACACCATCCTGAAATTGTAATATTTTGTTTACTCAATAAGGATATATTTAAAAAATGGTGGTCCCACATTCTCATTTTGGGTGCTGAAAATCATAAAATGTTACATTTTAAGATTGAATACTAGAGATTGGTGCCAGTATCCTTGACAATCGGTGCTAGTATCCTTGAACTGCTCACAACAATGAAATACATGCTGCTGAAATAATTCTCGGAGATATGTTTTAAAATGTTTTTCAACATTTTGTGCACCCGGCATACCCACTGTCCTTCCCCCTTTCATTCTAAAATTTTGCATAGACAATCTGCACCAATATATCTACATCTTCAGCAAATTTCAGATACATACCTTGAATACTTCTCCACTTAGGGGCACATGAACACATGTAGAAAAAATACTGGGTACGATTGTGGACACTCACCCTTTGTTCACATCATACTAGGGCATTACAGAGAAAATTGGCATGTAAATACTCAGTTCTATATAGTATAGCCACTTAGTCACTGGTTAAAATTTGGTAAATTCTGAGACTAACGTTTTTTTCCATTGGTTGATTTCACATGGAATAACCCAGCTACATATAATCTAGACATTCAGGTTTTTTGGCACTTGCCAACAACATTTACATGTTTTTTCTTACTAGATATGGAATAGGTAGTAAAATCACCTATATGACGTGATATTGTGTTGCAATATGTAGATTAGATAAAAACACAAAATGTGTCCACCTGAAATATTTCCCATCACCTATTATCAGGGACACTGGCAATATCCAATTAATTTACTAGGTTTCTAGGTGTTATATTTCCAAAATAATTCAGCCTTAAACTTGAACAATATTAAAACAAAATTAACGATTTTTAGCAGTCCTATGACCACCATTTTTTAACATAGTCTTTTTTCTAGGTGTTAAAACAACACACAGAAGTAACAGGATGGTGTTCTGCCACATTTCTTTTGGAAATTTTTGGCCAATTTGGGATAAATTTAGGAGAAAACGTCATTGGGCAGAAGAGTAACTTTCAGCTGTAATATACATTAAATGAGAGAGAACATCATTCTGAAATTGTAATACGTTGTTTACCTAATAAATGGATATGTGCAGGTAAAAATGGTGGTCGTACGACTTGTCCCACATTCTCATTTTGGGGGCTGAAAATTGTAATATAAAACAAGTTAAAGTTTAAGGCTGCATTATTCTGAAAGTATAGCCACTATAAGCCAACTGAATTAATATGTTATTGTGGTTATCTCTGATAATGATGGTAGCAATTTGGACATTGTGCTGTAACATAAAAATGAAATACAATTTGTTCAAATCCTTCCCAGAATTTGTTTAATGTTCTTTTTAATTTCCGTGCAACCGGTATATACATTGTCGTATAATTTTTAAATTTTGTATATATAATCTGCACCAACAATTCTTCAACGCTTACCCACTATTCACTTTATAGGGTGTTACCTATCAAATTTGCATTTAAATGCTTAGTTCCTTTGCAGAAATGCTCAGGAAAAGCTACTTATCCATTGGTTAAAATAAAAAAAAATTCTGAGATGTCTACTTTAAAAAAATTGGTTGATTTGACACAAAGTGACTCGGATGTGTTACTATCTACATATGATGAAGAAAAGGCTACATCCTATTTCGGCAGAAATATGTTTTGAGTTATTGGTATTTAAGTAGAACAAGAAATTTGCACAGAAAATAGGTCAAGTTAGTACATACATACTCACTAGAATGTAGGTCAACTATTACATACGTACTCATTAAAGGCGCTGCTTGGTAGGAGAACAGGTCAAGTTAATAGATATGCAATCAATAGACAATGATTGAACGAAATGTAGGTAAAGTTAATACATACATACGCACTGTTTTGGTAGGAAAACAGGTCAAGTCACCTCTTTAGGAAGCGAATGTTGCGCATGCGCAACCGGATACACGCGCTGGGCGATAATTCACGTTTCTAATTTTAACACGCAAACTGCTTTGGTTACTAGGCGTTAGGGGAGCTGTTTTACAAAATAATAATCGATTCAGTAGCCGCTAGGGGCGTTTATAACACCAAAACTGTCCACCAAGGGGCGCTTCCTTAGTACAATGCTTTGTCCGTATTATTAGCTGAAAACCAGTCACATAATTTAATTATAGGTCGATTTTGACACTTGATAAATCATAGATCATGTACACTAGATTTACATAGCACTGCGAACCAATGAAGCCTGCTTACTGTCCCTTTGAATATACTAATGAGTTTATTTTTAAATTAGTATTCATATAATTGCTTGATTTAAAACCAAACGTGGCATAACTTTGTAATAAAATTTGACATTTTTCACATTTAACAGGATTTAGGGTAAATTCCAATGATTCAGGTTTGTCCAATTTTATTGTTTATGTGACTGCTTTCATACTTCTAGTTGATAAGATACAAGGCGAACGGCTTGATTTCGATACGCCACCATAAAAGGGTATCACATGACCAGATGCCAGTCGCGGCCAGATTTGAAAATGCTGATCTACGCAGTGCTTCCAGTGGGTGTGACACAACCAAAATACAACTATTCTGTCCAAATTTGTTACACAATGTTGCTAACGCACTGGGCCACAAGACAAATATCACCAATGATCGCTCTAGTCCAAAATGGTTACCTGTTCCGTCACATACTTATGTCATACCCCCTAATTTTCGCAAACTTTACATTTTGGCATCCGATCTGTATCATGATGTTCGTGATTGCTACTGCTGTCTGCCTTTTCCAAGCAAACTGTTCACTTTTCCTATCAACCTGTGCCTATGGGAATGATTATATCTTATGTTAACCACTTCAGAGTTATGGTTAGCTAGGGATGGGGTTAGCTAGAGATGGGGTTAGCCAGGCATGTGGTTAACTAAAGATGGGGTTAGCTACGGTTAGGGTTGCAAAGTACTGCACACAACATGAAATTGGTATTAATATGTGGTGGATAGACATTTTGGAAAGGCAACAGTTATTGTTGATATTAAAAATTGCTTATTATACACTTTTAGCTTACCACAAGTTCTATAATGCTATTTTAGCATATGAAAAAAATAAAATTGTATTTATTAGCAATGAAATATCATATTAAACATCAACTTGCGCAATATATCAGCTTGTGCACATCAAACGTTATAGTACAAAACTAAAATGTACATTTATTTGACATGTTTTATGTTTAGTAGATCGGTTATAAGACACCTCCTAAGGGAGACTGTTAATCAGTTTAAATAGTAGCGGCGTTTAACCAGTAATGATCTTGTTCACTAGATGGAATCTATAACATATATAAAACAGGTTAGCAACCGTTTTTATTTAATTATTTATTTTCAAAAATATGAGCCCTAATTATATTATCATAATTGCAAATTATAAGATTTTTTTTATAACAAACTAATAATTTCATCCAAATTACGTGTAATATCCACAATTAAGCTAATAACAACGACCAAAACATAAGCATATCAACATTTTATAACCGTGTTTGTGACCCCGACTTCCGTCTATTTGGAGTCAGACCACAGTTGAAAATTGCATTGGTGGCCATGTTAACGTTTTGTCTGATTATAAGAAAACGTGACAACTAACAATTCTGAAACTTTTTCACAGCAACTGCCATCATCTCATTGACATGCTGACCAAGTTTTATCAAAATCACATACCTCCAGCTCTTTTAAAACGCCCCGACATGCGATGCCCATCAATTTTGACAAATATAGCCTTGTATTCATGCGCTCACGTGGCCCCTAGTAGAAAATTCCCATAAATCCCTCCGCCTTTTAAACTCTCAAAAAAATGCACCATTTCACAGCCAATAGCTTCTACAAACAAACCTGTGAATATGCCTGCTCAATTGCACTTATGTCACATCACATGAATTCTTTAAATTCACATATCGCAATTTAATACGCCCTACATTCGTAATAAACAGGAAGGTCAACTGTGGTCTTACCCCTATACTCCATAGTGTACTCGTGATAGTTCGGTTGCTAGGCACCAGGGGCGCGGTTTTCAGTAGTTCCAGATTGGCCATTAGGAGCGCCACCAATACAACATCTGATCAACAGGTGGCACTTGGTAGATACTGACATCACATTGGTGGTTGCAGGCGCCACCAACCAACAATACTTCTTTTTAAAGGACCTCCCTACTACTCGCATTTGAAGGATTTCTCCGTAGTAAGTGTACGCATGTGAACGGCTAAACAACAACACTTCCTTTTAAAGGAACTCCCTATTACTCACATTTGAAGGATTTCTCCGTAGTAAGTGTACGCATGTGAACGGCTAAACAACAACACTTCCTTTTAAAGGACCTCCCTACTACTCGCATTTGAAGGATTTCTCCGTAGTAAGTGTACGCGTGTGAACGGCTAAACAACAACACTTCCTTTTAAAGGACCTCCCTATTACTCACATTTGAAGGATTTCTCCGTAGTAAGTGTACGCATGTGAACGGCTAAACAACAACACTTCCTTTTAAAGGAACTCCCTATTACTCACATTTGAAGGATTTCTCCGCAATATGTGAACGCATGTGAAAGGCTAATGTAGTAGAACGACAACACTGCGCCCCACAAGTGTTTCACTGGCAAGGTTTCTACTCAGTATTGAAAGTGGATATGTATCTTGAAGTTTCTATTCCAGACATGCTTCAATCCACAATTGTCACACCTGATTGGCTTCTAATCAGAGTGAGTACGAACATAACATTTCATACATCCACTACCTGCAAACTGTAATCCACATGCGTCACATGTCAATGGTTTCTAACCAGTATGACTGGACAGATTACTTGAAATGTCCACTACTGACAAACTGTAATCTACATATATCACGCCTACGCATATCACGTCACGTCACATTAAATTACCAAGCAGAGCAAAAAAAATAAGCTCAAGAAATATTACACTTGAAGTATTTCCCACCAGTATAAGTGCGGATATGTCTCGTAAAAATTCCTCTTTAAGCAAACTGTGATCCACACGTGCCACACTTCTCGGTTTTATCACCAATATAAGTACTCATCTGTCTCTTCAACTTTCCATTTCAGCAAACTGTGATCCACACGTGTCACACGTCTAGGATTTCTCACCAGTATGAGTGCGGATATGTCTGTTTAAATTTCCTTTGTGAAAAAACTGTGATCCACATGTATCACACTTGAATGGTTTCTCACCAGTATGAGTGCGTATATGCATCTTCAATGATCCACTTTCAGCGAACTGTGATCCACACGTGTCACACTTGAAGGGTTTCTCACCAGTATGAGTGCGGATATGTCTCTTCAAATTTCCTGTTTGAGCAAACTGTGATCCACATGTATCACACTTGAATGGTTTCTCACCAGTATGAGTGCGGATATGTCTCTTCAAATTTCCTGTTTGAGCAAACTGTGATCCACATGTATCACACTTGAATGGTTTCTCACCAGTATGAAAGCTGATATGACGCTTCAAATTTTCTCTGTTAGCAAACTGTGATCCACACGTATCACACTTGAAGGGTTTCTCACCAGTATGAAAGCTGATATGACGCTTCAAATTTTCTCTGTTAGCAAACTGTGATCCACACGTATCACACTTGAAGGGTTTCTCACCAGTATGAGTGTGGATATGCATTTTCAATGATCTACTTTCAGCGAATTGTGATCCACACGTGTCACACTTGAAGGGTTTCTCACCAGTATGAGTGCGGATATGTGTCTTCAAATGTCCTTTGTGAGAAAACTGTGATCCACATGTATTACACTTGAAGGGTTTCTCACCAGTATGAGTGCGGATATGCATCTTCAATGATCCACTTTCAGCGAACTGTGATCCACACGTGTCACACTTGAAGGGTTTTTCACCAGTATGAGTGCGGATATGTCTATTCAAATTTCCTTTTTTAGCAAACTGTGATCCACATGTATCACACTTGAATGGTTTCTCACCAGTATGAGTGCGGATATGTCTGATCAATGATTTACTTCCAGCGAACTGTGATCCACATATATAACATTTACATATTTTCTTCCTAGTTTTAGTGCGCACGTTCATATTTAGCGAGCTTCTCGATGTGAAGTTTGCCAAATAAATGTCATTTCTGGATGATGTCATTATTGTGTGACTCGCCTTGCTCTTTGAAATAGCACTTATTGTAAAGCATGCGCTACTTGGGACACGGCACTGTGTTGTTGATGTCAGAATGTGTTGACAAGTTGACCGTGTAGTGACACTGCTGACACTTCTACAACAGATGTCGCAAATATCAAATAAACAAATGTAACACGTAACATGTCTACATCAAACAGATACAATACTAACATACCACAGTACATACAATGAAACATGTCTACATCGAACAGATACAATACTAACAAAGCACGGTACATACAATGAAACATGTCTACATCAAACAGATACAATGCTAACATACCACAGTACATACAATGAAACATGTCTACACCAAATAGATACAATACTAACATAGCACGGTACATACAATGAAACATGTCTACACCGAACAGATACAATACTAACATAGCACGGTACATACAATGAAACATGTCTACACGGAACAGATACAATACTAACATAGCACGGTACATACAATGAAACATGTCTACATCGAACAGATACAATACTAACATAGCACGGTACATACAATGAAACATGTCTACACCGAACAGATACAATACTAACATAGCACGGTACATACAATGAAACATGTCTACACCGAACAGATACAATACTAACATACATGCAACATACATACAGACATTAAATTACATATCTAATATATGTGTGAATTAGAAACATGCCCTCTCAGAGGGGAAAGAAATTATACGTGTAAGTAAAATTGTTTTCGGTATACTGTGACAATTAATGAATGTGAATTGTGTATAAATAAATATGTTAAATTATTTTTTTAATGTAAGTGCAAGGAACATAATATTTATCTTCTACAGATCTACAAATGTACATAAAACAAAATTTATTACACTACTTATCTATTGATTTTGTGAAAAAGTATAAAACAAAATTGTTATATGACAAGTGCGTGGCACGTATATATGAAACATTATTATACTGTTGCTAATCCAATGCCTTCTTTGTCTATTTGCCGCCTGGTTTGAGCTGCGTAAGAACTTTATTAGAAAACATCTCATTGAAACTGTGATAGTCCAACATGGCCAACTTAAATACCAAAGGAGCTCATTAAACATACACATGCGCACTGACACAGTTACTAGGAAGAAACTATAAATAGGAAAATTGTGGGTCCGAGCTTGATACATATATTATTGGCTTGAAAATCTTGGAACAGCAGTGCTTTGAATGGGTCATGGATGTTTCGGCCATAGACGTCTGGGCCCACTCCGAAACAGGTCAACAGGTTTCTACCGGAGTAGATAGTACGGTCAACAAAACAGCGGCGGAATGGTTAAGAAAAAAATCAACTCTCGGCAAAAACATAGCATTGTCGCTCACGCTACGTCAAAGCGTCACACTTCACTGAGCGCTAGACGTCGATTGTCGCAGTTAAGTCTAAGATGTCGGCTAACATCATCCAGCCGTGTTTCAGAGCGGAAATTAAAAAAGTGAAGTTGTCGCAGGGCTCCCCTACAATGCCAACGAAGGTGGTTGGGCTCGTGGTAAGTCCCCTAGTGTCACTGAACCCGGACACCTGGTTTCGGAGGTGATGAAACAAGTAGATCAAATTCTCATAAAAACTATGTCTGCTACCATGAGCATGACCAACCTAAGAGATCTGCTGGCTTTGAATTCGTGCCTTAGAAGACAGGGTGGACGTTCTAGGGGCGACCAGGCGAGAGCAGCACTTTTATTGTCCCAACCGCCACTTCCAGGGCATTCTCGAGGCCGAACGAGGGTGTACCGACGAGCTGGTGATCGCCACAGGGAATGAGAAGATGGGATTGAAACCGACAGTTGCGCAGCTGGAGCGCAGCCAGCACCTTGGCCCAAAGATCGCACCCGGAAACGCGCAACCATTGTGTGTTTTCGGAGCGAGGCAGTCCGGTACGAGGTGTACAGGGTACGCGCCCAACAACAAGCAGCATAACTTGGCGAACAAAGACGAGGCCATCTTCATCAACCAATATCTAACCGCGAAACGAGGAGGTCTGGCCTACAGAACCAAACTGCTGAAACATAACAAAACGATGGCTGACTGCTGGGCGTATTCCGGAAGGGTGCTCATTAAAAACCCTCAGTGGCGTGATGGCGTGATAAAGGAGATTCACACGACCAAAGACCTGGACAACGTGAATAGGGACATGCCTCAGTTAGACTTCCTGGTGTGTTACACACGAATGTAGGGCATAGTAAGTTTGGATATAGGACGTTTTTAAAAAAAATCATATGGTCTGACATAAGAGCATTTGTGCAGAGACATTACCAGGTTTGCTGGTGGAAGCTGTTGATATTGAAAAGGTGGATTTTAAGAAGATAGGCGGAAGGATACTTGTGATTTTTTTGGCAACAAGACACACGTGCGTCGTAATTCATGACAATATTGGTAAACATGAGGGGTATCGCACATACAGACATATTACAAGAGCTACAAATGTCTAATTTTTACAAAACTCGACCAGCATGTCAGTGGGATGATGACAGCGGTTGGTAAAAACTTTTACAATGTTCGAGGGTCACGTTTTCTTATAATTATGCAAAACGTTAAGATGGCAACCAATGGGAAATGTAACAGTAGGCTGAATCCTATAGCGGCAAACACTGATGCTCTAATAATGGGGGATTTTGCTGTTGGTTTCACTTTTGTAATGAAGTTATCGTACTTCAGATTCTAATATTAATGTATTTTAGTATTCGTAACTACATATGAAGCTAATTATTTACAGTGGTTTTTCTTTTTACTCATACCATTGGATTAATGATGCAAATTACTTGTAGTGTTCTTCTCGTTGTTTATAATGCAGTATAATTATTTGTGTTGTTGTTCCCCATTACTTATTAATCTATTTAATTCCACGCATGTGTTTTAGATTTAATGCTCTTAACTTTAAATTGTTCTTGTATTTTAACTGTTTATTTTTAGTTTTATTGTTCTTAATAAATGCATTATCGTAATTATTTAACTGCGTATATACGTTTAGCTGTATTATTAGTGTACTGTAAAGCACCATAGAGCACTATGTGATCACGGCGCTATATAAATATCGTATTTTATTTTTATTTATTACATAAATGTCTTTGTATTGAAGATTATGTTTCTTTGTTTTTGTTTGCATGATGCATAATTTTGCAAATTATTTGCAATGTTTTTTTTTTTTTTTCACCGGTACTTTTTTATGAACAGGATGCCAATCTTGAATATTATTTAATTAATATCGTAATCAATTTACCAACGGGAAGACCGCCCATTAGAATCTTTTCTAAAGCTTCTTTTCTTACTATACATTATCTTGTAGTTAAATATTATTGTTGCACATACAGCTGTGATGACAACTATGATAACATGTTACGCAACATGTAGAATGCTAAAAATGTGGATTACTGTGGTAAAAGTAGGTTTTTTGTTTACAGAAGACGGTTAGCTATAAATGCATATTTTTCAAAAGCAACTATTCATTTGAACAATATTAGTTAATTAATCATTTCCATGTTACAAGGAGGCACTAACAGAAATTCTTTATTTCATATACTACAGTTAAAAGAAACAACCGATGACGATATTCATCCACTATGTTTTGTTATGTCTTTGGTAAATATTTCCTGTTCCTGTTCCAATACGTCATTCCCCATATTATGAGCTTGACAACTTTAAATTATGGGCTGAAAGAAATAAAGACTGTTTTAGTACACTAAGCTCAAACATAGAATCTATCAATTAAAAATTCTGTGAAATAGAAGCCTTCTTAGACGAATTTAATCAGATACAATTTTAAATTAGCTTAATATGCCTACAGGAAAGTTGGCTTTCATATATTGATGACATCACTTTTGTAGATCGAAGGATACCATTGCATTGCGCAAGGCAAAACATGTAGCAACAAAGGTGGGTTAGTCATTTATTTAAACAAAACATTTAACTACAAAATAATGTTGTCCCTAAATCAGTTTCAACATTGGAAAGGACAGTTTAAAAATAACAGGTGGTGGGCTCTTAAAAGATAAAATAATAGGTCATATTTACCGACCTCAAAGATATCTCAACGAAAATTATAAAAAAAATGTTTAGTGAATACACACTAATTATATAATTATTTAAGTAAACAAACTCTGATGTCAATATTGCAGGTGATTTTAAAATAAACCTTAAAATAAAAGAAAGAGGTTTTGGTGATTATTTTTGTATATTAATATATTATAGCTTTTACTTTTACCTCCATATTACACTTCCTACAAGGTTTTCAAACAATAATGAAACTCTAATAGATAAAATTTTATGTAAATCAGCCGACTGTACAATAAAGCCTATGCCAGGTATTCTAACTAAACAATTATCGGACCAGCGGCCGTATTTTGCCTTTCTAAACACAGTTCCCCACGAGGAACCATCACCAAAACATATTAAAATACAAAATCAAAAGGCAATTTCCGATTTCATACATGAAATCATCGCATCAGAAGTTTACAATAAATTTAATCAATCGCCTTCTGTCGACCCAAACATAAATGATAATATCCTAGATGAATCAATTAAATAATTAAATAAAAAAAAAACATAAGCACAAAAAGACAACATGGATTACTCTAGTTTTGCTGAAATATGTACAATACAGAGACAAGTTACATAACAGCATTCAAAACGACGCAGTTTGGTTCACCTAAACACTAAACAATTCGGACTAACCTGACAACGTACAATAACATTCTTAACAAAAGCATACGTACAGAACAAATGCATTATGAATACACGAAAAGAAAACGTTCCCAAAATCATGTATAACTAATGCAGAAGTTGTAACAAACATGACGGCCATTGCAAACACATTTAATTTTTTTATACCAATATTGGCCCAAATCAAGCAGAAAATAAATTTTTTTATACCAATATTGGCCCAAATCAAGCAGAAAAATCTGAAATCCCATAAATAAAACATTTAAGATATTACCTGAAAGAGAAAAATAGAAATTAATTAAATTTTGAACATATTGATGAAGAAACAATTTCGAAAACAATAGATAATATGCAAGTTGTGGGTATGATGGTATTTCATTACGATTATTACACTTGGTTAAACCAGCACTGATAAATCATTAACGCTAATTACTAATCAAATGTTAACTATGGGTATCTTCCCTGACAAACTTAAAATTGCTCAAGTGATTCCAATTAAAAAAGTGACAATACCCAATTTGGCAAATGCAGACCAATATCCCTCTTACCAGTTATTTCAACAATTGAAAAGATTTACACCAAACTAAATATATTTTTTAACGCAAAATCTCTTGTTCGATAAACAATATGGATTCGGAACAGAGCATTGCACCGAATTTGCTGCTCTTGAATTAACCGATAGAATAATGGCACAAACTGATAAAAATTAAATACATATAAATATTCCAAAGCTTTCGACACAGTAGATCATACAGTATTATTAGAACAATTACAATATTATGGCGTAAAGGGAGTAGATTTAAGTTTAATAAGAAGTCATCAAACAAATAGAAAACAGTATGTGGAAATAGAGGATGCCAAATCAGAAATGCTTACTATTTCAACAGGTGTAACTCAAGGTTCGATTCTACCCCCACTATTGTTTATTATAAACATTTAGTTGAATTACTTTGCCATGGCCAAAGTTCTATTTTATAATGTATGCCGATGATACCACTTTCTCAAGTATACTAGATTCATTTCCCCATGTGTGAACAAAATGGAAATGCAGACTAATTTATTAATATAGAACTGAACGTTAGTGAATGGCTAAAACTAAACAAATTATGTATCGATGTTAACAAAACAAAGCATATGATTTTCAAAAGAACCAGAAGAAAAGTTGTGACTTCCCCTTTACTAAAAATAGATAACATAACTATTGATAGAGTGTTTAAATTAACTTTTCTTGAAATAAGTTTTAATGAGCAATGAGAAAAAGTTACATCGACAACATTTCAAATAGGTTTTCAAGGACGATTGGTATTCAACATAGACTAAAAAGGTTATTACCTCTTAATATAAAGGTCATATTGTACAAAACACATATATTGCCACACTTAAACAATGGCATAATGGTATGGGGCTACAAATGTGATAGAATGCAAAAACTTCAAAAGAAACTATATGAAAATATAATGCTCACACTAAACCACTGTTCAAAGGTCTTCAATTACTCAAAATAGAACACCTATTAAAATAACAAGAATTAAAATTGTATCATAAATTAAAACACTACAAACATCCTGTCTACCTTCAAAACTTACAACTTCAACAAAACTATAGTATTCACAATTATTACACACATGGACAATACAACATACACACAACCAGGGTACAACATGAATTTGCGGAAAAAGGATCATATACACTTTGCTACATATGATCAATAATGCATCTGATTTAGAAAAAAAAACGAAATCTACACTCACAATTTACATGGTTTTGTAACTTATATATTAAATATCACTACTGCACACACCCACCCATCCACCCACCCTCCCACACACAATACATGTACAATACGACCAAAAACCCTCTAGGTCAAAATCCCCTAGGTCAAAAGCCCTCACATTTTATATATATATATATTTATCTGATATTTTACCCTTGGGTCAAAAGCCCTCTTATTATATACATATATATATATATATATATATATATATATATATATATATATATATATATATATATATATTGTGTTGAATAGCCACATTGTAGTGTAATGAACAGAAACATTTTGATTGACCAACATTGATTTCCATGGAGTATATTGAACACGATAAGTACATCCATTCACAATCATAGTCATGAGTTTATTCACATTATAGTAATTCACATTCATGTTCATGAGTTCATTCAGTACAACTATATAGCATATAGAGATTCACTTCCAGGTCGACAACCTTCTCTTGTAGCTGTTTTGTAGGCTTACAAATTATATAGAGATTCACTTTCATCTGATACAATGTCTAATAAAGCACAAAATAATTACTAAAATGTATTATTTTGTTTGATATCATTCACCAAATTAAAATTATTTATTATATTAATAGTAATATAATAATAATATATTACTAAATAATAAAAAAATCTCAATGCGAGGGCTTTTGACCTTTTACAAAGTAAGGGGTGAGGGCTTTTGACCTAGGGGTTTTTGACCTAGAGGGCTTCTGACCTACAAACATTACGCATTCAAATGCATTTGCATTTGAATGTGTACTTTAAACATTTGCATTTGAATGCGACCCACAGTCGTTTGATTTGTTAAATGTACAATCAAATGCACGATCAAATGCATGCGTAATTATTTGAATAATTATTATTGTTAGATTCACTTTCACAAGATGCCATTGGTAAAAAGTGCTCTATAGGTCAATGAACATGAAAAGACCAAGTGGTCTATAAGTTGATACATCAGAAATTATCTGTTCAATGAAACAATGCAGACAAATGACCCACTGGTGTTGTGTTCCCATTGTTGGGGTGGGGTGGGGTGACAGCTCTATAGGGGGGAGTAAACATTAGCAATGGCAGCCCTAAATGTCTACAGCCAGAGAGTGATTAGTGGTAGCTGTAATTATCTACCAGGTTATCTTCCCAGTGACCCCACCAGTGGACAATCTATTTCCATTCTGGCCTACCTGAATGATTAGCCATTTATTCCCTGCCATGGTTCCCAGTAAACTATCAATTGTCTATTCCTCCCTCCCATTTCCACCACCTCTGCAGGCTTGGAACTGTGTGACTTAGCATATATTACGATGTTTTTTCTCTCCAACATATAAATATGTATGCAAAAGAGTCAAATAAAGTACATAAGTATGTGTATGTCTGTCTAATCCTGAAATCTGCTTCAGAATTGAAATCAGCTACAGTCATTTCGGCCCCTGGCAGAATTCTATGACAGTTGTTTCAGCTGTGTTATAGATCATGTGAAATATGATTGCACACAGATACATATATCACACACGCTCACACAGGCATTCTTGTAATAATATCAGGGGCGGATATAGCCTTATTGGTGGGGGGTCTCAGTCAGTCATAGTTTGTTCTACTTATGAACAAGAAGGGGGGGACGTGTCCTTCTACTTACAGAAGGGTTAATATCAAGGTTGTTTGATTTAAATCATTTAATTTAAATCATTGATTTAAATCATTATTTAAACCACTGTAAAAAATAAAAATAATAATTGATTTATGATTTTTTATTTCCGATTTTTTTTATTGCTGATTTAAATGAATTTAACACAATTAATTATTTACAAGCATCGAGATCAACAAAGTTTTGTGTGTTTTTAATAGAAAAGCACAATGTGCGCACACTTGTGTTGTTGTATTGTCACCAGATAGCCTGATGGTTGAGCTATTCCCTTTCTGAATATATATATATATATATATATATACAGTCGCGCCTCGTTATAACGCGCCCCGTTATTACGCGGATTCGGATATAACGCGGTCGGTCGTGGACCCCGAATTTCTGCCGCCAGGGGAAAATGTCAAATGGGCCCGCTTAAACCTACTTAGAATTGCTTTGACAATTCTCAAGAAACATTAGGTGAACAATGTCAATGAACGAGTATCAACGTGTTGTTTGTTTTGCGCTGCCGCCGACATCAATCGCTGTCGCTGGCTTCGCTTCGACGGTTTGTAAATTGCAATCGAGATTCACAAATATGCCTGGCGTAAGAATCAGATCAACCGTTTTAAATGCATTTAACAAGCAGTACCAATATAACATTTAGGTGAAATTACATGCTTCCGTTACATTGTAAATTTAACCGTTTTCGCGGCGCGAAACCAACATGCCAAATTCCTAACCCAAGGCGCTACCGGTGGCGAAAATACGAATTCGTCATCTGCATATGAAATGATGAATCGATGTTAAGTGGTGCGTAATAAATTTATGCTTCGGTCGAGATCGGTTGAAAGACGAAGTGAAACAATTATTAATTCTACCTATTGTCTTTTTCTGTGTTTTATCAGCTTGCATACTACGTTTGTCAAATCATATACGTTTTCGGCTGCTCTGGTCCAGGTTATTATTTTCGATTCGTAGGCCTGTTGGTTCAGTACGTCATCATCGTAGTAGATCTATTCCATAACGGTATACGTACATGTGTTTTATTCAGTTCAAGAGTCAAGAGGGTGTGACATTTAAAAATAATACACGTTGATGCTAGTATACGCGTTTAATAAGTTCCATAAACTGCATATTGCCGTATAAGACAATGCTGCAAGCACACGGGGCTTCGACAGGGTTCATGGACTTGGTGCAGCGGGCGGCGGTCGCTGTTGTTTAGTAGCTCCCTGGTGGCAGATATGAGAACACCTAACGCGCCTCGCTTACAACGCGGTCCGAAGTCGTGGACCCCGACTACCGCGTTATAACGAGGCGCGACTGTATATATATATATATATATATATATATATATATATATATATATATATATATATATATATATATATATATATATATAAACGTCTATGTACCAGATTAAAAAATATATATAATAAAAAAATCTGATTTGAAATAAAAACAAATCTGATTTTAAAAAATCACTTTTTTTAACCCTGGTTAATATTAGCCAGCCGTTAATATTTTAATCTTTACATTGATACTAGTTCCCATGCCACTATACGTCAACCTGTCTGGTCTAAGGCTGGTCATGCTTAACAAAATAAAAATATGTTATGCTTTTGGAACAAATCTCTAAATGGATAGATAACAGATCACCAGTAGATATTATCTAATAAAATGTTCAGCAAGCTTTGGACAAAGTGCCACATCAAAGATTACCACTAAGTTAAATTAAAAACCCTCAGTATCGGGGATGGCATAATCAAGTCCAGGCCCGGTGTAATAGTGATATGTAATAGTAACGATTACAATTGTTCAAGTAATAGATGGAACAGAACGCAATGTAATAGTTATAGTAATAGAAAGCAAAGTAATAGTAATTGAGCAATTACTCTGCTATTACAATTGAACATTTCAATCACACCAAAATTCAATTTCATTAAAAATAATCAGACCAAAAATATCATTTTTGACATACTGGGACCTGGACAAGTATTATGTTCAGTCTTTCTCATACATACATATTTATTTATTTCCCAACAGTGCTGATAAAATGGATTAATATCTGAATCGTGACAGTCAATGAACTTTAGCACAATTAGCAGGAGACACTGTGACAGTGTGATTGCTATATGGCTAATTTGTCATTTGAAGCTAGCACCAAGAGCCATCCATTTCACACAAGCCTATTCATTCATTCACTGAAGCATGTAAAGCAGCTTGGTATTGCAGCTTCAAATGGAAATAAAATTATCCAGTTGATATATAGAAATATAACATATGGATCATTCCATATCAAATCAACCAATGGTCAAAAAGTTTATGTCTCATAATTTACTTAAACTTTAACCAATGAATAAATAGCTACACCTGATCACTTCTGCAAAAGACGAAGATTAGCATGCAAAATGTATCTGTAAAGCGTTATTTTTTTTTACTTGAGTTTAGAAGCTACTTAATTAAAATGTGCTGAAGGTATGGACATGTTCGTACATGTTATCTATGCAAAATTCAAGAATTATAGGACAAACGACAATTTGTATATGAGGGACACGAAAATATAACATATATATTTGTAATTCTAATAATTACAGAAGAGCTCAGGTATACTTAGGTATTGATTAAAATTTAAGGACATTCTGAGACATCAACTATTTGACCATGTGGGTTGATTTTACCCCTATATAGTTTGATATTGTGTTGTAATCTTTAGATTAGATAAAAACACAAAATGCATCCATCTGAAATATTTGTTCAGCATTAAGCCAATTGAATAGGGAATCTATATGCATGGTTATATTGTTATGTAGCTTCACTGGTAAAAGTTTAGTTGAATTAAAAACTATGAGTGCAACATGCCTTGGTTGATGTGAGATGGAATGCCCCTCACTGGGGACGAAGTACTCGGCACTATTGTACTCAAACACATATTCATATTCATATAAATTATGGTAATGTACTCATACTCGTACTTGTACTCATGTTCAATGTTCTCACATATTATGAGTACATTACATGTACATGTGAGTATTTATTAAATGATACTGTAAAAATTATTAAAAAATAGTTCCAATGGAAAATGCAATAGTAATAGTAATAGATAGCATTGCCTTCAGCATGTAATAGTAATAGTAGTAGAAAGAAAACTAAGTAACAGTAATCTATTATATTGCAATGTAATAGACCAGAGGCCTGATTATGAGTACATTACAAGTACATGTGAGTATTTATTCAATGCTATTGTAAACATTATTTAACTTCTCATTTTATCAAACCATTAACAACTATTACTTTTCTGCTCATTGACTGAAAGAGGCATCATTTTTTGGTTCCCTTTCCAGTCAGAAACCCCTAATTAATATCCACAGTTGTGTTAGTTACCAAAGCAGGTTTGTTTGTGTAATGAAGCCAAGAAGCCTACAAAGTCATTCATCACATTGGCAGTTGCTAATCCACCCCATCCCAAAACATTAATAGATCCATGTCTAGACTGGCAAGAACATTTCATTGTGCACAATGGTAATTTGACGCCTCATTTATAAAAGGTTCAAATCCATTATGGGATTGAAAGTGATTTTCAAGAGATAATTGGAATTGCTTATATTGTTTATTTAAAAAACGCATCATTACTACTATATCATGCAAGATATAATTGCATTCATACTCAATCGCAACTTTTAGCCATGTATTCATACTTAGCCATCATCAATGTACTTTACTCATACTTTAGTCTTTATTCATGAAAATGTAGTCAGCCTGTTTTTTGTAGCCTGTTTTTTTGTAGTCGGTTGTGGAAGTAATTGTAAATCATCTGCAAAAAGGCGGATGAGAGATAAAATGGGGGTAATGCCATTGTACAGTATGAACAGGACAGATCCTACCTAGGCTAGGGCAGGTAGGGCCATGCTACAACTGTGACCGAGTCTCAATGAGTTGAGATTTACAACTACGGTAGGTAAATATAGTTATTGGTGCAGTTTTCAAGCCATTCCTGTTTTCAACCCATTGAAATCTCGCTTGATATCGCATTAGAGACGCCACAGCATCTGTTTACGACAATAATGATACAGAATCTTGTCTGAGCAAAATATATTTTGACATATATTATAAGACGGAACACTTTTATGATATTAATACCTTGCTAAAAAACCGACTTTGCATACTTACCAGACATTATTATTGAGCGCCAACTGATGTGCGTTTCGTTCTTGACCATGTGACAATAATCGCCCTTTTTCTGGTAGACATGTGGCAAGCCAATCTTGTCATAAAAGTAAGAATAATTAAAATGTGTTAAATATACGAGGTAAAATACTACATTAATGTTATATATTCAATACAAGTATATGTGGATGTGTTTCATAGAGTGTATGAAAAGCCTGATTGTTATAAAAAAGTTTAAATAATTGGAACAAAGATGCAAAATGAAAAAGCATTGTCTGTACGGCTTGCCATAGATATAGGTTGAATTCCGACAGTTTCCTCGTGCGACATGGTTCGGATGTTCAATATAAGTTTTTCATTCAAAACAACAGTTTTAATAATTTGTTTGCATTGTATAGATAAAGTAGCTGTTAGTGATTTGGTATATCGATTTCTTTTACAAAATGTTTCTTCAGATTTTTTTAAAAGGCATATTCTATTAAACAGGTTGAAAACTACACCGATCAGCATACGTGTTTAGTGCGCAATTTTTTTTAATCTACACCTTATGTTTTAGTTCTACATTGCACTGTACAAAGCATATAAATAGTTCCTTTTTGCTGGCCTGCATCCTCAGCGTGGTGCTATTTACTTAGCACCATCACCATAATATCGCTCAGCATTTTCAACGTAAACTTATGACAATATTGTTTGTTACGCATATTAGTACCTGCTATGAGTAATAATGATTTATATACAATGTCGCTGGGCTCTGTAAAAATTGAAACGAAATTGGGATGTTATTATTTAAAAGTTAAACCATCTTACCTATTTATGCTTGTGCATTTCCTTTTCAACCTGTCGGAGAATGAAGGAAATAATGCGCGGATTGAGTGGGAAGCTAGTCCCTAGAGGGCGATACTTCACTGATCTGTTGACCTGAATTATCCATTATGTGGCGCCACCATTTGTTGCGCTCAGGATTGCATGAGTTAGGCCAGAGCTAGGCAGGCTCGTCTGCCCCACTCTTGATCTCTGGGGCGGGCGACCGCGGCGGGATTTACGTAAACGCCGATTTGGGCTTTCCGTAGCCAAATGGCTGCGGAACTAATAACTTAAGTTTTAAAACAGATACTCACTAACCGTTTGACATGTGTATTCTGTGACATACAACCGACACTTGGGCGTCAAGAAACTGAAGAAATGTGCTCCAAATAATTACTTATGAGTACTTTTATCGGTGACATAGAAAACATTTCGCAATTAGCCGCCACACTGTGTACGTGAAGTTGCCTTTGGGTCACATGGTCTAACGCGATCTTGTGTGGGGTGGCGGTGGCCGCGTGAAGAATGAGGCCAGACAACATAATACATTATTTCTGTGCGGTACTTCTTTCGAAGGTTTTAATAGGAATGACGTGCTGTTGGCATGAAGCCTTGTCCAAAAGTTTAAAGAGTTCACATATGCGTTGAAGGACGAACAGATAGAGATGCTCGTAAACATCGCAAATGGCGAGCATACATTAGCTGTGTTGCCGACCGGATTTGGAAAAAGTGATGTCGGACATCAAGGAAACGTTCGAATTGAAGGGAGCGGAGGTAGGCCCTATTTCCTGTTTATATACAACATTGTTTTTATTTTGTATCAATGAGTTTATACAATCTGACAAAATTGCAAATTTATAAAAAAAAATACACGTGCATACATTTGAAAAGTACATGTACATAAGTTGAATGATTGAAACTCCATTCAAATTAAACACATTTGTAGCGCATTGTGCTTATGATATATATATATATATATATATATATATATCACATCTGGTGCCGAGTACATTTGTATGAGTATGAGTACATATTATTTTATTAATATTAAATAATAACGTATTTAAAAATATAAATTATTAATTAAAGTAATTTATACAACTCAACAACACGTGAATATGCAATGGTCATTAATAAAAAAAAAATATGAAGAAAACTGTAAAAAACAACAATAATATTCACTCAAAATAAAACAAAGCAACACACAGGAGTATCTGTTACCTGGCTACATTTAATTGTATATATTTTTTCTTATCTCTGCTCACTCAGTCCCTGCTCTGTCAGACCCAGACTAGCCTTGCCTCATGAGACATGCTGCATGTGTCCTGGCTTCACTGATCCCATCCTGAGTTCTTTGTTATGAAGCACTTGAATCACTGTTAGTCATTGCAATCAATGGTCAGTTAGGTATCCTCCACATCTGGAGCCCTCACATGCTATCTAGTACCGACATAGTCCCAGGACTCTGGACAATACGTCAGGACAGTAGACATGGTGTAATGAATTAATTAAACAAGGATCATATTAAATTTAATTAATTACTGTCACATATTTTGTTGCATTTGTTTAGGAAAACAAAACATTTCCAAAAGTTGTAACTGCATCTGCAGTAATAACTTATGCAGTACATATAAAAAAAATGCCTACTTCAAATAATCGAAAGAATTGACTTTATTGAATAGATATAGTAAAGATAAAAATGGTGGATATAAAAATGGTAAACGCTGAGGACAGAACGAACGTATGTTGGATTAGTACACTACAATTATTATTGAATCTTCCATTACTGTAATTGTGTCGAACTTAATGTTTGCTTTTTATTTGCAGATGTCGCCAAGTAGGAAAGAAGAAAATGTCGAAGAAACGATGTCGTAGTTAGTTTTAGTTAGGGTATTCGATTTGTGTGGTAGTTGTAAAATATATTAAATCAAGTTTTTTGTTATCTATATATTCTATACATATAAATATATATATATATATATATATATATATATATATATATATATATATATATATATATATATATATATATATATACATATACATATACATATACATATACATATACATATACATATACATATACATATACACTGCCTACTCCTTATGTAACAATCAATGATGTAACGACTCACCTATAATGTAATTTTTTTTTGTGGCACTTCAACAACAAAGTGTAGCCATTCCCATGTAACGGTTGACACAGTCCACACGTGCCACTGCCTCGTTCTTACGGTAAGCAGATAAAGCCGGGTATGTCGAAGATGTCCTCGGGACCAGGCAGTCCAGCCGATATGAAGCCATTAATAAAATAAGTTGCTTTGACGATGGAAAGCATTTCTGTAATAGCCGGGAACTTCTTTATAGTTCGCTCGCTCCCCATTGGACAACTTCAAACGGGCATTATATCTAAATATAGGATAAGCAGTTAAAACCATAATGCACATTATCTAAAAGCAAATACATGACCGGCCCGTTCTTCTTTGACCCCGACTTAGTTGACGACATCTGAAAATAAAAAATATAAAATTCAGTTCGAGGTGCTTATTCAATTAGATTTTTTAACTAGTGTTATTTAAAATAAATGTTGCGAAAAAAAAAATACTCAGTATCCCCTGCAACATGCTAGCGCCTTTGTTAAATAATGAAACACAATATTAAATTAGTTAATTATTTAAGTCATATGAACAAGAATTTTTTTATTACGTATATTACATGTGTTACATAAAGTATTCACACACAGTTGTAGAAACAGTTACTTTTACCTCTGCTGTTTTTCAGAGGATGACGACCATCTTTTCTTCTATAAAGCGGTTTTCTAATGAGCTATAAATTTGTAATTTATGGATACTTTCACAAAGAATCCATATGCTTGGCCTTAGCTTGACCTTCTATTGACGTATGAGAATCCCGTGTGAAAATCTCGCTCACAAAACATCCGGTTATATACAAATTTTGACAAGCACAAGCGTTCTGACGAAAAGGTAACAATTTCACACTTTTACATGGTTATTGTCAGGTAACTTCAGTACAAGAATGCATACAGACACGAAAGACGTGTTTATTGCTCTGTTTATGGCGTTTTTGTAAGGTTTCACGTTTCATGAAAATACTTACGTTTCGGCCGAGCGAGAACTTCGCCTATGCAAAAGCAACAGCCAGATAGAAAACAATTGTAGTATGGCGATTGACTTTGCCTATGCCAGAGCTCTGGTTATGCTTACTCATAATATTATGTTTCATACATTTAATTTTTTTAATCACTTAACATATTTATTTATACACAATTCACATAAATTGTCACAATATACCGAAATTTTTTTTTTACTTACACGTACAATTTCATTCTCTCTGAGAGTGTATCTTTTTAATTCATATATATATATATATATGTCAGAACACCTCCACGTGGTCCAACCTGGTAACTGGTTCTTTGAACCAGGCCAAACGTTCTGACCTTCTCTGTTGGGCAGGGTTCCTAGCAGAGTCGTATCGCGCAAATAATTTTCGTTTGTTGTCTCATAACACTTGAAAGTGGATATGAGCGAAGCTGTCTATACGGAGGTCGCTGCCTCCTTAAGCGCAGCAGGTGTACCAGACGGTAGTGACGAAGGGGTCCTTTGCAAGGATCGCCCCGAATAATTTAATGTGTATATATGTTGAATGTACGTTAGTGTTGTATCCGTTTGATGCAGACATGTTACTGCTACATTTGTTTATTTTATATTTGCAACATATGTTGTAGAAGTGTCAGCAGCAGTGTCAGCTTGTCAACATATTCTGACTTCAACAACACAGTGCCGTGTCCCAGGCAGCACATGGGTAGCTCGCTATTGAGTAGCTCGCCAAACATACCCACATGCACGCTGGAACTGTTATACAATGTGGATCACAGATTGCTGATGAGAAATCATTCAAGTGTGATACATGTGGATCACAGTTTTCTAACAGAGGAAATTTGAAGAGACATATCCGCTCTCAGACTGATGAGAAACCCTTCAATTGTGATACGTGTGGATTACAGTTTGCTGAAAGAAACATTTTGAAGAGTCATATCCGCACTCATACTGGCGGGAAACCCTTCAAGTGTGATACGTGTGGATCACAGTTTGTGCGGAGTGGACATTTGAAGAGTCATATGCGCAAACATACTTGTGAGAAACCCTTCAAGTGTGACACTTGTGGATCACAGTTTGCTGATGGAAGAAATTTGAAGAAATCTATGCATACTCATACTGGTAAGAAGTGGTACACGTGTGGATCACCGTTTGTCGAATGAGGAACTTTGAAGAAACATATGCGTACTCATACTGGTGAGAAACCGTTCAAGTGTGATACGTGTGGATCACAGTTTGCAAACACAGACAATTTGAAGAGACATGTCTGCTCTCGTACTGGTGAGAAACCCTTCAAGTGTGAAATTTGTGGATTGAAGTGTGTCTGGAATAGAAGCTTGAAGATACACTTTCAATACTGAGTAGAAACTTTGCCAGTGTAACACATGTGGAGCGCAATATTGTCGTTCTACTGCATTAGCCGTTCACATGCGTACACATACTGCGGAGAAATCCTTCAAATGTGAGTAGTAGGGAAGTCCTTTAAAAAGTGTTGCGACAACGTAGGTGGCACCGGCAACCACCAATGTGATCTCTCAACGGAGTGCCCCCTGGTGATAAAAGTTTGTATTGATGCCGCATCTATTTGCTAATCTGGAACTACTGAAAACCGCGCCCTGGTGCCTAGCAACGAAACTATCACGTCACCTGGAGTATCGTGACAGCATTAACGAAGCGCCCCTGATGGACAGTGTTGGTGCTAGGAACGACCCTAGCGGCTACTGAATGAAATGTTTTTGTGTAAAACAGCGCACCAATTGCCTAGTAACCACAGCAATTTGCGTGTTAAAAACTAAAATCATTGCGTGCATCCGGTTGCGCATGCGCAACACCCTCTTCCTAAAGAGGTGCGTCTAGGGAAAAAATGATGAGGTTTTGACACTCCGGTGGTTGGTGGCACCGGCTTCTTGTATTATTGTATGCTAGCGTGTGAAGTACTTTTCGTAAGGCTATGCCCAGGTAGTCAGGCAGGCATGCATACGGACATATATACCCTCGAAGAAGTTGAAGCTGTTTAGTTATTTTTGAAACAAACCTCCCAAGCAGTGCTGTAGCGATGATACATGTAATATTTTGGCCTATTTTCCTTCCAAACAGTGCCCCTGTCGTCCGGTTACGTAATATCTTGACCTGTGTTCCTTCCAAGCAGCGCATCTCGTGTCCAAATATGTACTAACTTAACCTACATTCTGTCCAATAAGCGACCGTATGTGTACTAACTTCACCTGTTTTCCTACCAAGACAGTGCCCCTAGTGAGTATGTATGTATTAACTTGACCTATAATTCGTCCATTCATTGTCTTTATCGATCATATATGTATTAACTTGACCTATTTTCCGTCCAAACAGCGTCCTTAGTGGGTATGTATGTACTTAAATACGAATAAATAAAAACTATTTCTGCAAGAATAAGATTTAACATGCTTATTCTCCATAATATGTGGATAGTTACATATATACGGGTCATTCAGTGTCAAATAAATTTTTTTCAAAACAATTCAGATGTTGACATCAGAATTTTCTAACATTTTAACCAATGGATAAGTAGCTTTTCCTGAGCACTTCTGCAAACGAACTAAGCATAAACATTCACATTTGTCTGTAACGCCCTATAAAGTGAACAGGGTGTAAGCGTCCAAAAATTGTTGGTATAGATTATATATACAACATTGAAGAATGATAGGACAACGCGTATATCGGTTGCAGGGAAATTTAAAAGAACTAAAAAAAATTCCGAGAAGGATTTGAGCAGTCTGTATTTCATTGTTATGTTACAGCACATTGTTAAAATGTCTACCATCTGTTTTCAGAGACACAATAACCTACTAATTCAGTAGGCTTTAAGTGGCTATACTTTCAGAATGTTACAGCACATTGTTCAAATGTCTACCATCTGTTTTCAGAGACACAATAACCTACTAATTCAGTGGGCTTTAAGTGGCTATACTTTCAGAATGTTACAGCACATTGTTCAAATGTCTACCATCTGTTTTCAGAGACACAATAACCTACTAAATCAGTAGGCTTTAAGTGGCTATACTTTCAGAATGTTACAGCACATTGTTAAAATGTCTACCATCTGTTTTCAGAGACACAATAACCTACTAATTCAGTGGGCTTTAAGTGGCTATACTTTCAGAATGTTACAGCACATTGTTCAAATGTCTACCATCTGTTTTCAGAGACACAATAACCTACTAATTCAGTGGGCTTTAAGTGGCTATACTTTCAGAATGTTACAGCACATTGTTCAAATGTCTACCATCTGTTTTCAGAGACACAATAACCTACTAATTCAGTAGGCTTTAAGTGGCTATACTTTCAGAATGTTACAGCACATTGTTCAAATGTCTACCATCTGTTTTCAGAGACACAATAACCTACTAATTCAGTGGGCTTTAAGTGGCTATACTTTCAGAATGTTACAGCACATTGTTCAAATGTCTACCATCTGTTTTCAGAGACACAATAACCTACTAAATCAGTAGGCTTTAAGTGGCTATACTTTCAGAATGTTACAGCACATTGTTAAAATGTCTACCATCTGTTTTCAGAGACACAATAACCTACTAATTCAGTGGGCTTTAAGTGGCTATACTTTCAGAATGTTACAGCACATTGTTCAAATGTCTACCATCTGTTTTCAGAGACACAATAACCTACTAATTCAGTGGGCTTTAAGTGGCTATACTTTCAGAATGTTACAGCACATTGTTCAAATGTCTACCATCTGTTTTCAGAGACACAATAACCTACTAATTCAGTAGGCTTTAAGTGGCTATACTTTCAGAATGTTACAGCACATTGTTCAAATGTCTACCATCTGTTTTCAGAGACACAGTAACCTACTAATTCAGTGGGCTTTAAGTGGCTATACTTTCAGAATGTTACAGCACATTGTTCAAATGTCTACCATCTGTTTTCAGAGACACAATAACCTACTAATTCAGTAGGCTTTAAGTGGCTATACTTTCAGAATGTTACAGCACATTGTTCAAATGTCTACCATCTGTTTTCAGAGACACAATAACCTACTAATTCAGTAGGCTTTAAGTGGCTATACTTTCAGAATGTTACAGCACATTGTTCAAATGTCTACCATCTGTTTTCAGAGACACAATAACCTACTAATTCAGTAGGCTTTAAGTGGCTATACTTTCAGAATGTTACAGCACATTGTTCAAATGTCTACCATCTGTTTTCAGAGACACAATAACCTACTAATTCAGCGGGCTTTAAGTGGCTATACTTTCAGAATGTTACAGCACATTGTTCAAATGTCTACCATCTGTTTTCAGAGACACAATAACCTACTAATTCAGTGGGCTTTAAGTGGCTATACTTTCAGAATGTTACAGCACATTGTTCAAATGTCTACCATCTGTTTTCAGAGACACAATAACCTACTAATTCAGTAGGCTTTAAGTGGCTATACTTTCAGAATGTTACAGCACATTGTTAAAATGTCTACCATCTGTTTTCAGAGACACAATAACCTACTAATTCAGTAGGCTTTAAGTGGCTATACTTTCAGAATGTTACAGCACATTGTTAAAATGTCTACCATCTGTTTTCAGAGACACAATAACCTACTAATTCAGTGGGCTTTAAGTGGCTATACTTTCAGAATGTTACAGCACATTGTTCAAATGTCTACCATCTGTTTTCAGAGACACAATAACCTACTAATTCAGTAGGCTTTAAGTGGCTATACTTTCAGAATGTTACAGCACATTGTTCAAATGTCTACCATCTGTTTTCAGAGACACAATAACCTACTAATTCAGTAGGCTTTAAGTGGCTATACTTTCAGAATGTTACAGCACATTGTTAAAATGTCTACCATCTGTTTTCAGAGACACAATAACCTACTAATTCAGTAGGCTTTAAGTGGCTATACTTTCAGAATGTTACAGCACATTGTTCAAATGTCTACCATCTGTTTTCAGAGACACAATAACCTACTAATTCAGTAGGCTTTAAGTGGCTATACTTTCAGAATGTTACACCCTTTAACCTTTTCTATATTTTATGATTTTCAGCATCCAAAATGAGAATGTGGTACCACAATTTTAACTGAACATATTCATTTATTAGGTAAGCTACGTATTACAATTTCAGGATGGTTTCATGTCTCATTAAATTATATATTGCAGCTGAAAGTTACTGTTCTGCTCGATGGCGTTTTCTCCTAAATTTATCCCAAATTGGCCAAACATCATCATGTTCCTTTATGTGGCCAAACACCATCATGTTACTTCTATGTGTTGTTTACATAAAAAGGAGTATGCTCAGATTTGACTACCTATTCCATCCATAGGTAAAAAAATATGTAAATGTTGACATGCGTAAATTTTTTTTTGACACATGAGCAAACCCATTATATCACTAATAAATTTGTTTTTCTAGTCTTAGTGTTTATAATTTATTGTTCTCTTGTAATGCATGGTAACCAAGTGGTCATTAATACTAGCATCTTATATTTATATACTGTCATGACATGAAACTATATATATATATATATATATATATATATATATATATATATATATATATATATATATATATATATATATATATATATATATATATACACACACACACCATATATGCCATACAAGTTACACTTCATGCACTATATATATATATATATATATATATATATATATATATATATATATAAATATATATATATATATATATATATATATATATATATATATATATATATATATATATATATGTATATATATATATATATATATATATATATATTAACTGAATTCATACAATTGTATTCCATTGTGCTTACACTTAATTAAATTAAATAATAATTAAGTTAAAAATTCCGTTCCGTGTTGTCAGGCCATTGTTAGGTCGTGCTGTGGTAACATGTCAAACTGGTATCTCAGCACGTTCGTATGAAATTTCTCTGTAAAGAAAACTGTCAAAACAATATATCTTATCAACGAACTCTTCTTTATGTTTGACACCACCTTCAGATTGGACATAACACTTCCATAAATATGAATGGCCTAAGTAAGAATTAGGTTACAAATGCAACATAGCTTAATACAGAATAAAAAGTAACCTAATATGTTAGAACAAATTCTTACGGGAATCAAACTCATGGTTAAAACTACACTACTAAAAATAACTAAAGGAACACACATTGCGGATGGCACACCTGGTCTACCATACAAGTGACACTTATTGCATTCTATGTGTGATTAGGGGATTGTCTTAGGTACAAAACAGCTCATGTTATAATTAACTGAAGCGTGACGCCTCTAGGTGTGACTGCGTGTCTACACCCCTTTATAAGGAATGGATTTTGTGGTTAGCTGGTTTTTACAGATTTTTTTCACAAACTGAAAAATATTGTCCACAAATGTTTTTTAATAACTTGTATGCCCCCCTCTTGCATTTACCCCCTCCTGACAACGACGTGACATACTCTTTACGATTCGTCTGATGTCATTTTGGGGTATGGCTTGCCATTCCTGAACTAGGGCATTGGTCAGGTTCTGTACGTTCTCTGAAGGATGTGGCCTTCGTCTAACACGTCTAGAAAGCATGTCCCACAGATGTTCTATTGGGTTCAGGTCAGGAGACCTAGCCGGCCAGTCCATCACAGTGATAACTTCGTCCTCAAGGATGATCATGAACACCCGAGCTGTGTGTGGACGTGCATTATCCTGCACTAAAATGAAATCATCCCCCACAGCGCCTGCATACGGTCTGACAATAGGCTCCAGGATATCATTGCGATAACTTCCACAATGTTACAGTCAGAATAACGCTCTCCCTGGCATCTCCACACCCTAACACGCCTACCATTAGTTGACACAGATAACCTGCTTTCATTTGTGAAGAGTACCGGCCTCCAGTGACACAGCTGCCAGTTCTGGTGCTCACGTGCTCACATACCCTCCTCATGGAGTCGATTCCTAACAGTCTGGTTGCATAAGTGAACTTAAGTAGCACGGCCGAAGTCAATTTCCATGGATCGAGATGTACTCGTGCGTTTGCGATGATACAACACGACGAGATAACTGTCTTGTCTTCGGGTTGTCATCCACGAACGACCTTGACCTTGTCTCCTGGTGTACTGCCCAGTCTCCTGGTAACGTGTCCATAGTCGGTTGACTAAACGTGGGGATACATCAAACCTCCGAACTACCACCCGAGCCCGTTCACCATCTTCTAGCAGTTGCACAGCCGTGGCAACAGACATTGGGGTCAAAATGCCGCCTGACAGCACAAGCGACCATCATGAGACATCCAGCTATCACTACCGACGCAACAAATATCATGACGGCCAAGGACTGGAAAAGTAACTTCAAACATGAGCTGTTTTGTAGCTAAGACAATCCCCTAATCACACATATAGTGCACAAAGTGTAACTTGTATGGTAGACCAGGTGTGCCATCCCCAATATTTGTTCCTTTAATTAATTTGAGTAGTGTATATCGACCATTTACTTACCCCTTCTTAATTTAATTCGTGCACAATTGTTATGTTTATTGAGGCACAACTGGTCAAGGGGCGGGCGGCAAAGAGAGGGGGGGAGCGAGGAAGGGGATGGACAGGGAAGGATTATATGTTCATCTTGCTAATAGCTCTCACTTTTCTTGATTTTATGGGTACTTTTGCAGGACATAGTCCAATGTTGACCAAGGCCAAGGTCAACTAGAGCGCACCAATCCCGGTAACAATCTCCTTGAGAAATGGTGTGTGTCTATGATGGTGGTCCTGGCCTAACTAATCATCCCCCCTAAACTGACTGCTGGCCCAACTAACCTGACTGCTGGCCTAACTAATTTGATTGCTGGCCTAGTTAAACTGACTGGTAGTCTAATTAAGCTGACGCCAGGATTAATTAAGCTGACGACAGGCTGATTGCACGCCTAACTGTAACCACACCAACCCTTCGAGGGATAATTTCCTTGATTGCTTGTGGGACTGAGCTATTGTCAACTTTTTAAGTTGGAAGGCCAAAATATTTGCATTTTCCGTAGGTATTTTTGTCAGCCCCCGTTTTGGCATTCCCCACTCATGTATCTCTGTATCAGCTACAATATTAAATTCCAAAGAATATATTGCTAGTTCGAAATTATTAGTATATACAATACGTTTAGATTCACATGCATTAGTCACTTGCAAACTGCCCATGAAATATGTCCTACCATTATAGCCAACAGGTACAATCAAAATATGTTGCCCGTCATTGACGTTTGCAAATTTGTTTACCAATTATTACAAAAAACATTTGTCTGGTCTTCTACATCTGATGAATAGTACACCCAAGTCTTGGTAACAAGACATTTGTCTGGTCTTCTATATATGATTTTGAATTTGAAAGCCAGCGTTCATCAAAGAGGTGTGTCATATCCTCAAGCGAGGATATTACATACCTATGTCACGTGCTATAATGACTCATGACTCAATTATATCATTTTCAGCATGGTCAGTTACAGTTTGGTCGGAATGGACACGTAAAGAGTAATCTGCACACTCATACTGATGATGAACCTTTCAAGTGTCACACGTGTGGGACAGGCCTGGGGTCGAGTACATTTTCATGAGTAAAATACGAGTACGAGTACATTGGTCATGTTTGACAGTGAGACCAGCATCAAATCTCAAGTGTCCAAACTGTACTAGGTAGCATACTTTCACTTACATCGTATTGGTTCCATCAGAAATTGCTTGACACAACATGCCACTGAACTCCTGGTTCACACCCTTGTCATACCGCGACTGGACTCAGGAAATGGCCTCCTTTGTGGTGTAACTGATCAGTTACTGGACAAGCTGCAGAGAGTCCAGAATGTGGCAGCTCGCATTGTGGTCAGGGCCAGTCGCTATGACCACGTTGCATCTATCCTAGAGACTCTCCATTGGCTTCCAGTCTTGTACCGTATTGAGTACAATGTCGTACTGACGACGTTCAAAGCCCGTCATCTGCTTGCGCCCAGCTACATCACAGACATGCTCCAGTTCTACCAACCCTGCAAAACGATGCGATCCTCATCAGACTCTCTTCTGACTGTACGCAGTGCACAACTCCACCATTATGGTGATCGTGCCTTCTGCATCGCTGCTCCTCGCCTGTGGAACAGTCTTCCCCATGAGATGCGAAAATGTGACTCTCTATACGCATAACAAAAAACTCTTAAAAACAATATTGTTTAAACGCGCTTATTATTCTTAACTGTCAAGTTGATTCGACTTTTAGTGCTATGTCCTATGAACATGGATTTACTATGTTTTTTTAATGTTTTTATTTATGTATTTATTTTTTAATCTTGTCTGTCTTTAACCATGTTTGTATCAGCGCCTTTGAACAGGGTCACCTGGATCCATGGCGCTCTAAACATGCTCTAATTATTATTATTATTATTATTGGTGATGGCTGAGTACGAATACGAATACATTGGTGAAATCTGAGTGACAGTACGGGTATATTTCCGGGTTGCGGTCATTTGTCCACCCCCCGGTCTTTTGCACCTAGGTCTTTTGCCCCCCCCCCGGTCAGTTACCCTTTAGGTCGTTTGGCCTCCTGGTCTTTTGCCCCTCTTCGGATGTAAATACCATCTATTTTTACATACATTTTGACGTCACAATTTGATGTTCATTTTTATTTATGAAATATTGTGTCATTTGAACAAATTTAATCACTTCATTATATATGAAGGATAATTATTATAATGTATTGCAGTAATAATACAAGTAATAATAATTCAAGGTAATATGTAGTAACTAAATATAAAATATCCTTGTGGACTGTTACCTTGTCGTGGTAAGGAGGCTTGTGTACCCCTATGACCCTCTGAGCTATACCGGTGGGAGGCAACTCCTGGCAGGTCCAACCATACCGGGCAGGTCTGGGGCGAGTGGTCAAACAAAGCACAGTACAGCCACATCTCTTGATCATGGAGCCCGGGAGGAAAATGGTTTACGACCACTGCGGAAAACTTGTGGGCACAGCGGCTTGGGCTAATCACCCACTCAGTTGTTATTGAAATCGATTACAGAAACCGAAACCATGAATACTCAACCACACCTCGATCTGAGCAAAGCAGGCTGTCCTGAAAGGGTGCGTATGAATCCCTTGGGTGAAAGCCGACAGGAAGCCCAAGGGAGGAAGAGTCTGCTACAGCTAAAGTCAAAAATTAGAATATGATGCTGGAATGTCAGGACACTGTACCAGGCAGGAAAACTGGCACAGCTCGCCAAAGAAATGAGAAGATACAAGCTGAGCATCATTGGAGTCTGTGAAAGCAGATGGAACACCTTTGGGAAGGTTACAACTAGCTCTGGAGAAACTTACTTGTACTCTGGGAATGAGAGAGAAGAAGATGCGCACACACATGGAGTAGGGCTGCTCCTCTCAAAGGATGCAGCAAAAAGTCTCATCGAATGGGAACCAGTCTCGGAGAGAATCGTCACAGCCAAGTTTACACCAAAAGGTCGGAACATCACCATTATACATTGCTATGCACCGACCAACTCTGCTGAATTTGAAGAGAAAGAGACCTTCTACCAACATCTACAAACATTCACCCAAAAAAATACCGAAGAGGGATATCCAAGTTGTTATGTGGGATATGAATGCCAAGATTGGAAAGGATAATGACAATTGGAAAGGCACAATGGGGAAAGAAGGTCTGGGACAGATGAATGAGAACGGTCTCCTGTTTGCAGATTTCTGTACTCTCAATTAACTGATAATCGGAGGAACTCTCTTTCCACACAAGCCTACACACAAAGCCACATGGATATCCCCAGATCTAAAGACGGAAAACCAAATTGACCATATAACAATCACCAAGAAATGGAGGAGAATGCTTCTAGACGTCAGAGTGAAAAGAGGAGCTGACATTAACTCCGACCACCACCTCACTGTGGGTGAATTTAGGATGAAGATAGCAGCAAAGAAGAAGACGGATAACAAGGTACAAAGAAGGTTTGAGATAAGAAAACTTCAAAATACTAAAATACGACAGGAACTGGGAATCACACTACGGAACAGGTTCCAAGCATTGGAAGAGGGAAAAAACATTAATGAAAAGTGGGCAAGATGCACCTGTGAACAAGTCCTAGGCTGCTGGGAAACTAGGAGGAAGGACTGGATTACAGACGACACCTGGGAAGCTATTGAGGCAAGGAGGGAGACTATATGAAACTCAACAAGGAAGCAGATGACACAAGGAAAAAAAACTGCAGCAGGAATACCAGGAAAGAAACAAAACAGTTAAAAAAGAAGACAAAGAGGGACAAGAAAACATATGTCGAAAAACTCCAGAGAGTTATACAAGATCACCAGACAGCTAGCAGGGAAGAACAAGAGCACTAGTCGCCCCATCATGGACAAACAGAGAAACCTTCTCACTAAGGAATCTTTACAGTTACAACGCTGGAAAGAATATTTCCAAGATATCTTAAATAGGCCTCCACCAGATTCAATCCCAGACATTGAGGAAACAGATGAAGATCTTAACATTAATTGTGGTAGGATATCCAAAGAGGAGATCAAAAGAGCCATCAAAAAGTTGAAGCTAGGCAAAACACCTGGAATTGACAATATACCATCTGATGTCTTAAAAGCTAGTTACAATCCCCAAGAAAGGGAACCTCAGTGAATGTAAGAACTGGAGAGGGATCATGCTTCTATCAGTGCCCAGTAAAATTATCTGCCGTATCATCCTGGATAGGATACAAGAAACAGTTGACAAGACGCTAAGAAAGGAACAAGCTGGCTTTAGAAAGGATAAATCCTGCACAGATCACATTGCTACACTCAGGATTATCGTTGAACAATGCATTGAATGGCAGAGCTCCCTTTACATAAACTTTGTGGACTTCGAAAAAGCATTTGATAGTATAGATAGGGCAGTTCTATGGAAGCTCCTGAGGCATTATGGTTTACCCACAAAATTTGTAACCCTAATAAAGAACATGTACGAAGGTTTCACTGGTCATGTCATCTTTAATGGACAAGTTTCAGAAGGCTTCCAGATTGGAACTGGAGTACGACAAGGCTGCTTGCTATCTCAACTGCTCTTTCTGATAGCCATAGACTGGACAATGAAAATATCCACAGAACACCATCGTACTGGGATCCAGTGGAACTTGTTCTCACAACTAGAAGACTTGGATTTTGCAGATGATCTAGCACTACTCTCGGAAACCCATAAACACATGCAACAAAAAACAGAAAGGTTCAGGAAAAAAGCAGCCAACTGGGTCTTAAGATCAATGTGGGAAAGACAAAGGTGATGAAAGTCAACAGCAGATCCTCCGAACCCATCTCACTAGAAAGTGGTGCTGTTGAGGGAGTACAAGACTTCATTTACATCGGGAGCAACATCAGTACAAATGGTGGAGCTGACAAAGATGTGGAGCTACGCATCAATAAAGCTCGCCATGCCTTCAGAACCCTACGTCCTGTATGGCTCTCTTCCCAATTATCCATAAACACTAAGATCCGCATTTTCAACACCAACGTTAAACCAGTTCTTCTCTATGGCTGTGAAACGTGGAAAACTACTCAGTCTCTCAACAACAAACTCCAAGTCTTCATCAACAGTCGCCTCCGATACATCCTTAAGGTATGGTGGCCTAAAAAATATCAAATAAAGAGCTGTGGAAGAAAACCAAACAGGAAAAAATAAGCACTACAATCAAGAGGAGAAAATGGAGCTGGATTGGCCACACACTCAGAAAAGATCCAACAAATACAACCAAACAAGCGCTGGACTATAACCCACAAGGAAAGAGAAGACAAGGAAGGCCAAAAATCAACTGGAGACGCTCCACACTACAAGATCTTGAAAAAGTGGGGGTCACCTGGCAAGAGATCAAAGCTATAGCCCAGAAGAGAGTGAGGTGGAGAAACATGGTTGACGCCCTATGCCCCTGAAGGGGCCAAGAGGATTAAGTAAGTAAAGTAAGTAAATATAAAATCAAGATATATGTATCTAGGACATAACCTTTCTAGTTACCTGGATATCAGTGACCACAACCCCCTTCTATGAGCGTGTCCTACGCTGGCTGCATTCCCATCAAAAAGTTGTCTTGCTGGCCCCCTTCTTCGTATAAGCATGTCCCTCATATCATAGTTTCTGGCCTCCTTCTTCGTATAGGTATGTCCCTCATATCATAGTTTCTGGCCTCCTTCTTAGTATAGACATGTCCCTCATATCATAGTTTCTGGCCTCCTTCTTAGTATAGGCATGTCCCTCATATCATAGTTTCTGGCCTCCTTCTTAGTATAGGCATGTCCCTTATATCATAGTTTCTGGCCCCCTTCTTAGTGTAGGCATGTCCCTCATATCATAGTTTCTGGCCTCCTTCTTAGTATAGACATGTCCCTCATATCATAGTTTCTGGCCTCCTTCTTAGTATAGGCATGTCCCTCATATCATAGTTTCTGGCCTCCTTCTTAGTATAGGCATGTCCCTTATATCATAGTTTCTGGCCCCCTTCTTAGTGTAGGCATGTCCCTCATATCATAGTTTCTGGCCTCCTTCTTAGTATAGGCAAGTCCCTCATATCATAGTTTCTAGTCCCCTTCTTAGTATAGGCATGTCCCTCATATCATAGTTCCTGGCCTCCTTCTTAGTATAGGCATGTCCCCTCATATCATAGTTTCTGGCCCCCTTCTTAGTATAGGCATGTCCCTCATATCATAGCTTCTGGCCCCCTTCTTAGTATAGGCATGTCCCTCATATCATAGCTTCTGGCCTCCTCGGATACTAGTAGTAATCTCCATTGTAAAGTTATAAGTGCTATCTGATAGCTCTGACTTGCACACCCAGTTTTATAGACAAATTGAGGCACTTCAATGCAATATTAATTGCAATACAGAGGATCAGAAGAAGGCCTGGAATGTATTGCTTCTTTTATTGTATAAGAATCCAATAGGAAGCCTTAAATACATGGCTTCGTCCTTTTCAATTGCAATAAAGACGACAAAAGATGATCCCATGATTAGCAGTAATTACAGGATCAACCTCTTCATCAAAGATTTACTTTCAATTACTTTTCATGGCTGATCTGACACAGAGAGTCATAATTGCAGTTAGGTTTATTAATTTTATTAAATTGTCAGAGTAATGAAGAAACTAGATGTAAAACATATTTCCAAATAAAAAACATAGAAATGATCTCTAAAATACTCCCTTAAAAACTATTTATTTAAAAAAGGGGGCAAAAACCAGATTTTCAATAAGTGAAGGGGCAAAATACCGGATGGGCAAATGACCAGGTGTCAAATGTCCTAGGGGCAAAAGACCAGGGGGGCAAAAGACCCGGCCCCTATATTTCCACGAGGAAGCGTGTACATCTTGTATGATATTATAGTAACTCTGCATAGTAAAATAACTTATTTAAAAATATATCTTTGTGAATTAATTTATATAATGCAGGAAGAGTTGAGTATGCAACGGCAATTTTTTATGAAGAAAACTGTAAAAAAACCTCTTTATTTTTCGGACCAAACTGGGGTTGGATACCATTAAAGGTGCGATTCGCATTAAAATGCATATGTTCAGGGTATACATTGAAATATGTGTTAAAATGTATTTAAATTGAAAATATATGACAAGAGAAAGTCCACAACTAATGTTTGCTGAGAGGGTGGATTAGCACCTATGTGTGTGTGTGCGTGTGTGTGTGTGTGTGTGTGTGTGTGTGTGTGTGTGTGTGTGTGTGTGTGTGTGTGTGTGTGTGTGTAGTGAAATCCAAAATAAGTAATAGTATATATACAATTTTATATTATATAGTTTTATTTTATTATATTATGTATATGTATATGTATACTTTTTTGGGGGTCAGTAACTTTTAACATCGTACTCGTACTCATACGCAGTGTACTCCGATTTTACGAGTACATTACGAGTATATCAGTACTTTCTCAATATATGCTGTGGAAATAAATTTATTTGTAGTTAAAAAAAAAAAATTTGTCTGAAGTATTTTAATGTTTTTTAATACTTCGTTATTTCTTATTGATTACCCACCTTATCATCCCTACACATAGTACACCGCATTCTCAAATAACCATGACTATGTTACCAAAAAAAAGGCAACGGGCAGCAATTTTTCCTAATCAGAAACCCTCTGTTAAGCAAACAATTGTAGGCTACCAGTTAAGGCCATAATCTATTTATTTAATTAAGCCATCAGGATGTCCATAAAGGGCCATTGATCACTTCACCCACCAGTTAGCCATGCAATGCCTATGATGCAGTCAGGAGGCCTTCCTCTGTAGAAATAAGGTGACTCAATTCAGACTGCCTCCTAAACCAGTATAAAAAGTACAATGCCACAAAGGGGATGTTGAGCCTGTTGTATTGGCATGTGCTAACCCTCTCAACAATCAGTAGTCTAAGATCAGAACATATAAATTCGAGATATAATATAAACATATTGCAAATTGCAACACTGCCTCTGTCCACCAAACGAAGACAAACTGAACTGATGTACCAGCATGTAAATTGTTCTCATGTGGTTTTTAATCAAAAACAAGCACATACAAACTTGATTCAAATTGCCACACATCCCCTTTTTTGCAATTTGGACAAATCTTCTCACATCTACCCCTTCAAATGATATGCATCTTTGGGGGGTATGTTTTGTCACTGGTAGACTAACTACAAATATATTGGTTTAATGGACATTATTTTTCCAAAGCAGGTGTATTTTGAATTTTAAGCTACAGTTAAGAAGGGACTACAAGCAAAAACTTATTGTATGAGTCATACCAAGTTTGTATGTTTGTAAAATGGAGGGGTTTGTAAAAGACAACCACCCACATGTTTGGGGTCCCCATTTGTTTTGTGCGGGTAGGCATTCGTTTGTCTTCAAGTAGAGACGCATCCACAGTCATGAAACCCTTCAAGTGTGAGACATGTGGATCACAATTGGCTGAAATCGGATCATTGAAGATACATATCCGACGGGGGGGGGGCGTGGTGAGAAGTGTTAGTGATCATGCCACCCAAGAATTCACATTTTCACATATGTAGTTTATAAATTATAGAGAGTGCAAATGTAACCATATGAACAGTCATATGCGCACTTACTCGGGGAAGAAACCCTACTGTGCGATTCTTGTGGAGAACCATAATTTGGGACGGTAATTTGAATATTCACTCACACAGAGACAAACCACACATATGTGAGGAGTGGTGATTAGCTCAAAGTACTGCTTTGGAATGTACAACAACATCATTGATCCAGGGTTTCGTGTAATCAAATTGTCGAAACATTTTCTATTTCACTTTTAAAGTCTAACGTGTATTGTTGTGCCCTTTTATGACCACATAGCACATCGACATTCACTGTTTTACGGATTGCTACATGGCAACTTTTGCATATATTATTATTATTATTATTGGCTATAAATTACAATATAAAGAAAATATGTCAATGAAATTGGCATTTCATAAAATCGCCAATTTCATAAAATCGCCGATTAATTAAATAAAATGTATATTATAATGAAGTATTAAATTATAGTAAATAACTAAATAATGATATCATTAATAACTAAGCAATTGTACACAATTGTAAAGCTATTAGATTTGTCCTGCTGAGGTTCGTGTCTATCTCTAGTATGTTTTGTAGAGTAGTTGTTGGTCGACCTATTCTCCGAGGGCCACCCGGCTTCCAGAGCAGGACTTTGTTGGCTGCTTCATCATATCGCATCCACATGACCTGCCAGACGAAGACGCCGTTGTCTCACGATGGTGGTGATCCGTGTGAAGGAGACGTACAGTTCTTGGTTGGTCACGTGGTGGCGCCATGACATATTTTGAGTTTTCAGCAGCATTCTTGGGTAAATCGCATCCATATATCAGGATCGGTTCAACCGTCGTTCTGAATATCTTCAGTTTGGTGAGTCTGCAGATGGGCGCTCTCCAAACTTTGCTAAGGGCGTGAACTATTTCCCATGCCTGGGCAGCATTTCACGCCCTTGTTCATGAATATTAATTGTAGACTAAATGTAACTTCATCAAACCATTTTTAGATGGCGTTTAATTTTGATGTTTTAAAGTTTCAACATTGTCAAATATGACACCGATGTTGTTGTTTTAACAAATAATCAAAACATATTTAATTGTTTTTATTTTCATGATATAATTTCATATTTGTTTCAAGAAAACATATGTTTACATTATAATGTTTTTCTCATTGGTTTAGTGTTTTTTAGAAATAATTTACATAACATTTTCAATGCATAATAATATCAAATTATGTTATGCTATACACACCAAATGCAGTTATTTTACCCATATTTATCTGGTGCATATCTTTGTTGTCTAGTCAATGGAATCATAAATGTCAGTAAAATGTTATTTTACCCATATTTATCTTGTGCATACATTTGTTGTCTAGTCAATGGAATCATAAATGTCAGTAAAATGTTATTACTTCATTTGACTGGACATTCTTTTTACTTCACATCTATTGGCTTTTTTTATTTCACGAGGACAATCATTACAATAAAATCCTCATGCAGATGAACACAATTATCGCACGATTTTATTTCTGATCTAGATAACAGGTTTAGTGACTGACTAATGATAAGGTGTACCACAGTTTTCTTTTATCTGAATGTGAATAGCTTTGCCGCATACATCAGCACGTGGTGGTGAAATACTTCAAGTTCACCAGTGTGCCTCAAAATGTAGTATGTGTATTAACTGTCGAGTGTAAAATTATTTTGGCCTACCCTTCTCTTGGGCAACCGTCCATCTTGGGCGACCACAACTCCAGGCACGGGTTGTTCTAACAATGATGTACCTGCATTGTGCTGCCACATGCCAAACGTGAACAACGACCACATAAACTGGTCGCACGACCATTATATGTACATGATATGAGTGACCGCAACATACTGAAAGCCAACATTTGATGGGGTGATATAAGACACCTTCAGAGTTGTTCTTTATAGAGGATCAATAAACAGAAATTTATTGTAGAAACACGTCATATTAATTATGCATGACATTTTTGGTAGGTCCTGCACATAATTACTATGTCGTAGTTATATGTAGTACACAAATTTGACTCTTAAAGCACCCACCTGAACTTCACATAGTGATGCACATTCCCCAAGAACCGAATGTTTGGAACAACTTCCACCAGGGCTTTGTGCACTGGCAACCCTTCCTCCAATCACGCCTTGTCGTGATCACCCTCCAGCGGACCATGTGAGCATTGGCCAGCAGACACCCCACCACCAACTTGCCATTCGTGCTTGTTGACGGTGTGGCGAATGATCCCTCTCCATTCCGCCTACAACATAGCATTGTCAGAACATCGCAAAGCGCACTTTGATGGTACAATACATATATGTCAATACATTAAGTCAAATTAATGCCAAAACCAACTTGTCTCCCCACCCCCTTGTAATGAATAATACCAATCATAATCAACAGCTACACTAGCCAAACTGTTTTCTTTGTGAATTGTTATGTAACGATCACCAAAACACCACCACCCTCCATGTAACGATCACTAAGACACCACCACCCTCCATGTAACGATCACCAAGACACAACCACCCTCCATGTAACGATCACCAAGACACCACCACCGTCCAAGTAACGATCACCGAGACACCACCACCCTCCATGTAACGATCACCAAGACACCACCACCCTCCATGTAACGATCACCAAGACACAACCACCCTCCATGTAACGATCACCAAGACACCACCAACCTCCATGTAACGATAACCAAGACACCACCAAGCTCCATGTAACAATCGCCAAGACACCACCACCCTCCATGTAACGATCACCAAGACACCTCCACCCTCCGTGTAACGATCACCAATACACAACCACCCTCCATGTAACGATCACCAAGACACAACCACCCTCCATGTAACGATCACCAAGACACCACCACCCTCCATGTAACGATCACCAAAACACCACCACCCTCCATGTAACGATCACCAATACACAACCATCCTCCATGTAACGATCACCAAGACACAACCACCCTCCATGTAACGATTACCAATACACCACCACCCTCCATGTAACGATCACCAATACACAACCACCCTCCATGTAACGATCACCAAAACACCACCACCCTCCATGTAACGATCACCAATACACAACCACCCTCCATGTAACGATCACCAAGACACAACCACCCTCCATGTAACGATCACCAAGACACCACCACCCTCCATGTAACGCTCCACATCGAATGACGATTACCCAGAAACCACTCCCCTAGTGTTGCGTACTTTAGATATGGCCCCTTATTATAAAAAACCTTCGATTATAATATGAATATGCAACCACATTAAGCACGCATAGCTGAATTCCAGTATTTATATGATTAAATCTAAATCACCGTGAATACGAGTTCACGAACCATACAAGCCTCGACTCGAATCAAGGGGATCCTCCATAGCCATGCTATGTCGGCCATATATAGTCATGCTATGTCGGCCATACATTGTCATGCTATGTCGGCCATACATAGTCATGTTGTCGGCCATACATAGTCATGCTATGTCGGCCATACATAGTCATGCTATATCGGTCATACATAGTCATGCTATATCGGCCATACATAGTCATGCTACTTCGGCCATACATAGCAATACAAGTCATATTTACGAATTGCCGAGTGACGGGCATCTTTTTTACTGTTGTCGCGAAGTTTCGAACGCTACTTATAATTACATGTCAATAACTCATATTCACGGTAAATATGGGCGCACAGGAACGCAGCATTATGTTAGGTAGTTTTCGAAACATTCGAATTTACGAACGTGTCAAGAAGAAGTTTCTTTTGATTATTTCCACAGAATAAAAGTCTCCTATATACACCTCACGATCGGCGCACGTCTCGCTCTTGCTAATTTCGCTCGTTTTTCGTAAATTATTCAAACTGATGGATCTATCAAATAGGTAAACAGTAAGCGGAGTCAAAGCCGTTGGGACGTGGGTGTGACCCATCATCTTCCCGATCACGTGAAAGGGTGACGAGATTGACTCTATTGAAAAGTTAGTCGGTTGTCGAGTAAATGCTTGAACACGCTTTTACTATTTCAAATGTTAGCCTGATAATTTCACCAGCAATGCATAACAAAGTTGCACAAACGAGCTACCATATCGGTGTAGATACTAGGTAGGCTTGGTTAGCCGAAACATGAATTTTAAGTGAAATTAAAAAAAAATCTAATTTATTAAGCTGTAACGTTTAAAACTGTGGATCGACCCATCAGTTTACCCTAATTAAAGCAATAGTGCTATGTGACGTTTTGTGTAGTGCACAGCTGGGATAAGAGTAGTGAAGTCACACATAGGTTTGCAGAACAGTCAGCAATAAATAATGCATTAACACTTTATAGAATACAACACACAATGTTTAATGTTTACAGTTTATCTGACTATCTGCCGTGTTGGCCAATCTCTCTTCTCATGCGAAACGTTGTTGTGCATCCTATGGGATAAGAGATGGTAGTTGATTGAAATATCTCATTTGGGAGAGGTCAAGCCTTTGGGAGAGCACTCACCACGATGATATAATAATATTTACTAGGGTGGATGTTTTTAATTTGCGGTTACAAAGTCGACTGTACACACATGTTTTTTGACTGCACTTTCTTGATGTTTGCTGGCCACAGTAACTATAAACACATATTTCTAATTACGGCACTTTTCTTCATATTTGCTAGGTCAATATTATTATTTTATTCACAATAACTTCTCAGTCCGGCGTAAGGGTCCGGCTTTCATTCTCCTCCATAAGATGTATAGGCATATCCATTGATGTTATAAGAATATTTATAAGGATGGATGTTTTTATTTTGCGGTGACAAACGTCGACTATAGATACATATTTGTATTTTCGGAACTTTTCTTATTTTTTGATATGTCAATATTATTATATTATTGAAAATAATTTCTGAGTACGGGTCCGGCTTTCTTACTGCGGTCAGCGTCCAGCGTCCCCGTCCGCATCCGGCTTTCATACAGATGTCCGGGTCCAGCGTCCGCGTTCGGGTCCGGCTTTCATACTGGTGTCCGGGTCCGGCGTCCGTGTTCGGGTCCGACTTTCGTACAGCACCAATTTAAGTTGCTCTCCTCTTTTGGACGAATACAGAGGTTAAGATGATATAAAGTTAGGGTTTTTAATAAGTTATTGAATTGGTATGAAATTAAAATCTGATATAAAATAGATGTGACACGTGATGTGACATTAGTAAAGGATCAGTGCCGATTTGATATCCGAAAGTACTCTTTGTCTCAGAGGACAATAAATATATGGAACAAATTATCTACATGCGGTGTAAATGCAGCGTGAATACGTTTAAAAACAAAGTTGACACTTGTCTAAGGAGATCGGGTTACACATGTATGAAAAAAAGTATGGACTATCGACAAGCCAATGTATTCCTTGTTCACTTACCATAGCATTTTTCATTCAATGGCAATCTTGTTAAATATTGTTCAATCGAAAATAATCAGAGTGTGCTCTCATGAATTCAGTTTTGGAGGCATTGATGAAGAGTAAGATTTCCCCACACGTTTTTCTCAGCCCATGTTTTGTTTAATGTTCACTACACTAATATCCCAAGCTTTGGTTGTGGCTACGTGGCTGCAATGTATACAAACTAGCTGAACGATATGTGTTTTTAGAGTTTACGATATCGTATGTTTACGGCTGTAACCAAGGACGCCACCGGTTTGCCACTGTAACTCTACAATGCAGCTGGCGTGACAAAGACAACTTCGATGCAGTGTCCTAACAAACATGACGTTGACATTAACTACAACACACCATTTACAATATGCACAGACTAGTTTGTATCAACCACAATCAGACAAGTGCATTCGATTACATAATTGTCCTTGGAGAAAGGTTAGTAATACGGTAGTGACATCGGACTACTCAAAACGTTTTTGTTTTGTGTGTGCCAGTAAACACCGACAAACACTCTAATCTGAATCTACCGCGGATTGAAAAAAAAGGTAAGTGCAACTTCATCAGCTCGTGTTGGTGAGGATCGCCTCAAAGCAACCTGGGAGAAAACCGTTGTAAAAGAAAGACAACATCTTTGGTGGAAGTCATAGACCGAAGCCAAACAGGTGGCCAAAGCAGGACGTTCTGTAGAAGAAGCATTGCAGTCTTATGGGCCTTGGAGCCCGAAGAAGATAGGAAAGATACTAAATATTAGAACTGCAGTGCCATTCTCCGGCAAATCATGAATGCGGGTCGATCATCAGTGCCAATTTGTAAATCAATGCACTGGCTTCCTGTCCGATATCGCATTGTGTTTAAAATCTGTATATTTACCTATCAAACACTTTCGCCCAAGCAACCAGCATTTTATCATTCACTGCTCACACATGCCATACGGCCCATGCAGCGTCTATCGTCTAGTTATAATCCATCTTCCGCTCCCAGTGTTAAGACAAACGTCCGTACTAGATCTTTCTCAGTTGCCGCACCAACTCTGGTAAATCGGCAGAAAATATAGTAAGATTTCACTGTCGAATAAAAACCGACCTGATTAAACTCGCTCAACCTTAACTGCTCCTCCACGAGTCACGTACACACATACATACGTATATACACATATACATACACATACACACACACACACTCACACACACACATACACACACACACACAAACACACACACACACACACACACACACACACACACACACACACACACACACACACACACACACACACACACACACACACACATATATATATATATATATATATATATATATATATATATATATATATATATATATATATATATATATATATATATATATATATATATGTGTGTGTGTATATTTTATACATAAACGTGTTGAAGACATATATCAAGAAACCATTTTTGTAAAGATTTAGTCAGAGGCAATATATTTAAGTAAGCTATTCTCGGACTCAAATTTAGAGTGATAAAATGTTTTGCAGACAGTTCTTGAATAAAAACTTATTAAAACAGGATATTAGTTAATTAGATAGAAAATAAATAAACTGACATCTATTAAGACAAAGTTTTCGTTAAAAGTAAATCACAGGCAGTATTTTAGAGTCGCATAAGCTTGGTCTTGGTTCAGTCTGTAGTAAACGTGTTCGGTAAAAGTTACCAGCTGCATGGTTTTAGTCTCATTACTTTGTGTTCTGCGTGTTTGCTAGCTGGAAGGCTTTTTTGGATTCAAGTTTATTATTTTCGAAATTAAATTAAAGCCTAAATAATCCAGCCAAAAGTGTTCTTTTTGAACACAGAGAACAACCACATTCAAGATTACCGAGGTACAGAAAGAACATTTTAAACAACATTAATCTAACACAATCTAACTAAATTGAAATTCTGCGATGGCGCCGTGCAAACGCCAGGTAAAGGCTACCAGGCATTTAGTATGTGAGAGATGAAACAACTGGGTTGTCTTCGTCGAGTCCACCCTCCCAGATTTAGTCGACGTTTACAGGGCGTTGTGTGTTTACATTTGATACCTGATACTATCGTACGTTACAGAGTAAAGACTGTGGTCACACTCATAGACCCAGGCCAACTGGAAGAACACTTTATGCGGATATCAGAGTGTACATTTAAATGCAATTTAAATGTCAACTTGAGCGAGAATTGAAGGGAATGTAGTCGTACCACCCTATATCACCCAGTGACGGTTGAATACACATTCATACGAGTGACCAGCGACATAGAACAATGTCACGCCTGAGCAACCACTCGCGTCTCCATGATGAACATAACACGAGCTAAGCGTTTCAACACACTGCGTGATCCACCTAGCGGCAGGCGAGGTGGGATGACTACGAGACGCTCGGTGGAAACCCTGTCTTGCACGGCGAGCGACTCAATGGTTAACAGCGACTTAATGGTTAAACGTCACGACGAGCTTGAGCTCAATGTCACTGATGTCATGTTTGCAAACTTAACCCTCTCGCCGCCTCAAACATTAACACAGCTATCAGTGGTAGCGGAACCTCCTAAACACGTGACAAAGGCAAAGGAGAGAGGAAAACAGACAAAAGCAATTCTCTGTATTCCATGTAAACATAAAGAAAACGTATCAGGCGGAGCGAGGTAATCATGGGTGACGCGCCAGACGTCAGCAGTATGACGATCAGCAGTGCCTGATACAACAGGGGCACACGGTGAGAGGATTAAGGAAATTAACAATTTCCAGAAAGATAACTGTCGCGACACGGGTGCTCAGTTCGTAGACAGCGACCAGAATGTCCAGTTCCCCGATGTATCTTGCGACACGTCTGCCTTCCATGTGTCCACCGTTTTACTTACGGGGTGAAACGGTTAATGAGTAACCTTTCACTAGCTGCTATTCCATTATAAGCTAGTGATAAAAATTTCCATGATAAGCTCCAAAATGTGAACTACTGAGCAAAATTAATATAAAAGTTGTCAAAAAGTGGCTGATAATGCGACCCATCGAACACTTTTCAACTACATTTTACTGATTTACTCACTGGGTGAAGAGGAAAATGTGATTTAAAAAAAAGAAGACGCCATGTCACAGAGGTCAATATTTTTTGTGACAAACAGGCGACGTGTAGTTTTGGCAAGTGAAGTTTTGACCGTCTTCAATAGCAAAGCTCGCGGTAGACAAAACCCATAATTTAAGAAATATTCCTCGCTCACATTTTAAAAACTTAACTGATTGTGAAAAACTGGATCTCTACGTAAAAGTGAAGTCAATTTAACAAGCTGTTAGGTAAATTTGACTGTTTATAGTGGATATGTATTGTTTTATGGGCGCTCTAACCTCGTCTTAAGTTAGGTCTTAGGAGCATTTTTAAGCAGCGTTTCTAAATTATGTGAGCGGTTTTATTATTTATTTTCTGTTTTGATCATAGCTATGGAGCGAAATCGATTTGTAAGAGCAAAATCGTGCTCATGTGCTAATAACAATGTTATAGAAACGGTACGCAGATGTGAATGCAGACAGTTTAGTCACGCTCACGAACAATTCACGATGGAACACACCAGGTTGTCTGAATGTCAGCGATCGGTAACTGAGATTTGAGAAATTAGACGAGTTGCTCGTTGTGGCGAAGAACCAGGTGGAGAGAGGAGGTGGAAATGTAGCGTGTTATGTGTCAGAGACCGTGGTGTATAATCGGTTGCATTATATTGAAGATGATGAACACGAATTGCTATGAATTAGATTGAAATATAAAAAACTACCAATAAAATGCTAAAGTATTATTGTAGCGTGCATCTACCACCCACCTGGTGGTGAGTCTGCTGACAAAGACTCGTTGCGGGAGTACATAAAAACTAGTATGGACACCTTTTTGTGACGTAGCTCAAACTGTTGTGTTATTTTAAGTGGATATTTTAAGCAATTCAATTACTCGATTTTACGCACACATTATGGGTACGACC
>OY759261.1:40724495-40746995 GCA_963662155.1 Lamellibrachia columna | reverse complement strand
CCTCCGTGTAGACGTGAACCTGGAGAACACATTCAGAAACTCACCAGATTGCTCTATGGTTACATATATCTCTCTCCAGAATTGCAATATATATTATATAGTTTGTCTGGTGAAATAATTTCTACACACACGCACGTCGGCACTCCCGCACGCACGCACACTTACATAAAAAAGTGCATACGTGCGGACATGCAAGCATGTTAGCATACCTAGGATTACCTGCATACTTGCACACATGTACATGCATACGGGCATACGTTCCTGCAGTCATGCCAGCATGCACGCATTCACGCATGCCCGCATAAACACATGCACGCATACACACACACATACATGCATGCATGCATACATTCTTACATACATACATACATACATACATACATACATACATACATACATACATACATACATACATACATACATTATATTCATACACCATGACACTAATCATTGTCCAAGAAGAGGCTAACTTTCGATCCCATGCTCCCTCCACCTTCATATCTGCCTCCACATTCCATAAAAGCATATCGCAACTTGCACAACTTGATTATAAATTAAAATTGGGTAAATGCTGAGTGGCATAAACGACTGGTTGGCAGGTGTTGTTATCTATTGAGTAGCGTAACATTGCTACAAACAAAAACGAACTATACACATTTTTAATACAAGCATTATCAAACATTGTATTGAGGTATTTCCAAATGGAATTAATATATGCAGAATCAGCACGTCAAATATATGTCGTTGGAGAGGGGAAATGGTGAGTGGAGGTGTAGGTCAACTGGTCAATGCCTGAGATTTTATTCATACAACATGAAAAGTTCAACTGGTCTATAGATTGATGGCTTCAGAGATTACCTATTCATTGAAACAAATCAATGCAGACAACTGATTCCCTTGTGTTGTGTTGGCACTGTTGAGGTGGGTTGGGAGAGTAAACATTAGCAATGCCAGCCCTGAATATTTACAGCCAGAGAGAGAGAGAGAGTGAGACGAGAGAGATACGACAGGGTATATATATATATATATATATATATATATATATATATAGAGAGAGAGAGAGAGAGAGGGAGAGAGAGAGAGAGAGGGAGAGAGAGAGAGGGAGAGAGAGAGAGAGAGATAGAGAGAGAGAGAGAGAGGGAGAGAGAGAGAGAGAGAGAGAGAGAGAGAGAGAGAGAGAAAGAGAGAGAGAGAGAGAGAGAGAGAGAGAGAGAGAGAGAGAGAGAGAGAGTTTAGTGGTAGTTGTACTTATCCAGATTATCTTCCCAGTGACCCCACCAGTGGACAGTCTATTGTCTTCGGTTACCCTTCCATTCTGGCATACCTGAAGGATTAGCCTTTCATTCAGTGCTATGGTTACCAGTAAACCGTAAATTATCTATTCCTCCCTGTCAACTGTGTAACGTAGTATACGATTCTACAGACATGTTCATGTAGTGGGACTGGTAAGTAGTAGTACTTAGTGATTACAATAATGTACTACTGTATTTATCAAATAAATAAACAATGTGTTTGTGTTCATTATTACATAACAAACAAGAAACTAAACAAGTGTTGCATAAGAAATATACATACAATCAGCTGTGTTTGTCTACATTAGTTGTTTTTTTTACAAATAAAACATATAATATAAAGCCATTTGAAATTCAGTTATTTGCAAATGCGTAACCAAAATATATGTATTTGAATGTAATCCCAAAACATTTGCATTTGCATTTGCATGCGGTCCTGGAAAATTACATTTGCATTCGCATTTGCATATGAATCAAGTGAAACATTTGCATTTGCATTCAGATGCGTTGACATGCATTTGTAACAAGTCTTCAACATATACACACTATTTTTCCCCAAGCAGCACGTTGTTTACCTGACTGGCATCACCACAGTTGCCGTCACGAAAAGTGATTCGCACGTTGAAGTTTGACTGGGGCTCTGAGAGTTTCACTTTGAGGACGAAGTCCAGTGGATTGTATCATGACGTCACAGCCTCACAACTGGCACGGTTCTTATCAATGAAGAAGGCGCAGTCCCCGAACTCGCGAAATCCGGTTGCAGAGGCAATGATGGATTTTGGAACGACACGTCGATAAGTGAATATAATAGCATATGTTTATATGGACGTTATTTCAGCTATGTTCAGACAATTGCTGAGGTGGAATAGAACAATACGTTAGTTGCGACGTTGTGGGTGAAGGCAGTGTTAGTTGTTAGTCCCGGGAAACTACAGCAGCGACATATACATGGTACCACCCAGTGACTGAACATGTTATTGGAACACCATTGACGTACAATAAGTTCCATTTTTCACCACCGTCAGAAAATGTGAGATAAAAGTATGTTTTTTGGTGTTTTTCGCAACTTTTGATGATTGTGATTAATATATGCTGGTGCGTAGACTATCACCACATGTTATCAAACGTTGTTGTATGTGCACTTACACTTGGTTTATTTATATCATTTCGCACTTTAATGAGAAGTTAATAAAACAACTGAATTGTCGAAACGGGGCTGGTCCAAGCACCTAAGGCCCAAGGGAGGGTTCGTTGAGCAGCAGCTAAAGAACGAATGTTCTTTACCTATAAATGCATAAAGGAATTCATTTCCCGAACAAATTGAGACAACGGATAGTTACAAGGCACCTCAGTTAGTTACATCGGTTGCGATTATCCTATGAGTCTATGTTAATTGTGTCGAATTATCAATTAGGAGCGTAGACTTGTCAGAGACGTGTTGTTCCCATTGGGTAGATGTGTTGGCCGAGTTGTTATGAAATTTTAGTGCAAGTGCCTACGTAAATTATACAAATATTGCATTTACCCAACGTATCGCTATTTTCGTAACTAATAAGTACTGTTTTCAGCTGAAATTGCCGGTCACATGTTTCATATATACGTTTTGCCCCGATATACAGATACATACACACGGATATGATGAATACGCTCTTCGTGATTTCCTATATATTATTTCAAAGAAGGCATTCTTGAGTTTTACACACGGTGCAATATTGATGTCTAAAATAGCCATAAAATAACGTGGAAAACATTAATAGTGTCACTGTAGTTATACGTTCAAGAACGAGTCGAGAGCCTCGCTAATAGGAAATCACTCGGCAATTACTAAAAGGTTGAAGGCCAATTAGTACACTAGAGTGGTGAAGCAGTAGTCTCAACCGCAGTCAGATCTGTGTCTGGGGTCATCCTCCCACCTCCCACCAATTTCGAGAGTCCACCTCCTACCAATCCGACCTTCCACCTATTTTTAAGTCAACCTCCCTGGATAATCGAGGTTATTGAAGTAGCTGCGGACGACTTCCTTGATGAACGAGTCGGTCGCCAGAGGGCAGTGGCTGTTGCGAATGAACCCTGTGGGCAAAGACTGTGCGATTCAATGTGAATGATCTAGTTCTAATTAGTTTTAATACACCGTTTTATTTAATTGCATTGTTTCTGTGTGTATTATACGTGGAGGTAGTAAGATACCCACAATGAAAGAACATGGTATGTACATTCAAACACGTAAAGTGAACGTGCCACAACACAGTCCACGATATGGTAGCCACGCAAAAACCGGTGTTGCCGTTGGATCCTGTACATAGCATGTACGATAATGTTGATACAAAATACATATAATATATGTTATATGTATTTCCACAATAGCGACATAGCAAGCTGATTAATCTAACCAAATACAGTATCATTCGTACACTACTTACACAATCCAAATATATGGAAGGACACATGCACGTTTACATGGTGTATACTTACCAGACAGTTCTAGAACATACATATATGCTCATCAAATCACCAAGCAAGCTACATCAAGTTACATAAGGCAAATATTTGAAGTTTCAGATAAAAATTATGCAGGAAAAAATAACATGCAGTGGACAAGATTCCACCAATATGGATAATGGAAACAGCAGTTTGGGATATCTTTGCCATGTCACTCACTTATGTTTTGCTATATATGACACTCCTCATTCGATTTTTGAATAATGATTATATTTATTGCAGTGTTTAAGTATGTGAACATAGTTAGAGTGTAGACATATGAATTGCTTTTAATCAAACATTAAATGAAGAAAAAAGTGGAAAACCGACGGACTTCGCACTCAGTGCGCTTGTAGACCGCAACACGTATTTCACTGTTTGTTGACTCTGCCTACCTTCGTGAAAGTCGCTTCATGGACAACGAAGTCTCCGTACAGAATTTTCAAGTTACCAAATTTACCGACCAAGGTTAACTTTTTCGATGATTTTAACAAAACATATGCACTTTTTTATAAAATCGACAGCGGATGTTACTAAATTTATTCCCACACTTTATGTTTGGACATCAACGAACCGGATTGGCTGTGGGCGAAATTAGTTGATGGTGGAGTTTTAAAATGAACAATAAGACATCCTCCCCCGAAAAGTGACTCAGCAATAATAACAGATAGGACACGTGGGCGCATAAAGAAGTGAAACGTAGGTGCAAAAGAGGGCGCCCAAGCAATTTGGTTGCTAGAGGCCTTGAAGTGGGTGCGCGATTATTTTAGGTGAAAGTTATCTCACCATTGTTAACAGAGAGGAAACTTGGTGCGAAACAGTGCGCCGGAGCTCACCATTAGGAAACAAGTAGACAGTCATAATCTATGGGTCATATTATTGCAAATAATCACTATGGTGTCTTCCGTGATTAATAGTTGCATACCTATCCGCCACGGGCGCTTCGATTTTAATGCAAACAATAACCGTTACAGGACGATATATTTGATTACAATGCATACGTGTTATCACAATTGATGTTCGGTTGTTGCAACGACAGTGTTTAGCAGAACAACACAACGAAGGATCGATAGTCACCAAACGGTGTGCAGTGCCACAGCGAAAGGTCAATTTACGATGACACGACGGTTGTGTGCACTCGCCTGCATAAAAACACAACAGGGCCGTCGTAAACATAGTAGAGTTCCATACAAACAGTGGCTATTCATCATACGGTATGTGTCTCAACAGAATACAATACTTTATAACGCCGTTAAGTTTTAATCGCCGTGTTGTTGTAATATCAATAAATGGGTAACGACATAACTTAAGTAGGAACATATATATTTTCTTATATAAAAGGAGAGCGATAAATAATTTGTTAAATTAATTACCCAAGATTCGCACCCACGCTGGGGACAAATTGACAGTCATGCTGGAGCAAGTTGACAATAAAAAGCAATACAGAAGCAGTTATCAAGTAATTATAAATTAGTGTACATTAATAACCCTCTGTATTTCGCAACTAGAACTTATATATTGGCGTCATTCGATTCACTGGTGCCACTAGACCCAGTGTTTGGATGGCGGATTTCCAATCGTCGTATACACAGGATACATGCCATCATGTCTGTCATTAGCCACTGTGATATTAGACGTTGTCCTGATAGTGCAAGTTGTCCAGACACTCGGTTTTTCCTCCTTATTTTCAAATTTATTGTAGTTTACGTATGTGTACGTATGTTTACCTATGTGTACGTCTGAATATGCTACTTGCGCCTGGTCACCCCACACCAAGACAGACATTCAGAAAGTTGAACAAGTGCAGCGTTCCGCAGCTCGTTTTGTCACTGGTGACAATCGGAGAACTTCAAGTGCCACTGCCATGTGCGCTAACCTCATGTGGGATACATTGCGAACTAGTTGCATCAGACATGCCACTCTGTTTTGTAAGATTCACCATGGACAATTTCGCATCAGTTTGCCTATCATCATTATCACTGCAGATGTTCGCACTAAACGCCACCACGAGTATAAACTCCGAACACTACCAGCCTCCTGCATCATCTACCAGCACTCATGTTCGCTCTATCCCAATGTGGCATTCCCCCACCCAGGAAACAGTCATGGCACCAACGGCAAAAGCATTTCAGAAAGCCGCACTCGACGTTATTAAGTCACCGTAAACGTCAATTTTAACGCTGAACTGCACACACTGATTGTACATACAAACGTTTTAGATCACCCACATTTCCAGATGATGTTACAAACTGCAGGAGAGTAATTTATAATTTTTTTACCAGCATGTACTTGAAGACTTGAAGCGTATTTCAATTGTGGATATACGTGGCATTTCGTACATACCGTTTACAATTTGTGTAAAATTGCAAATGTCACCATGTTGGACGTAGTTGATGCGACCGAGAAAATTGAGGCAGCCACCGATTCCCTGTTTTAATCATTTTAACTCTTCGCGGAGATAATGAACCAACGTCATCCGAATGGGCAATTGGGGCCGCTTATATGCATTATTGTCCGTACCGGCTTCGCAGACGGTCACGCATAGTGAGTGACCTTTTGCTGTGGCCGCATCTAATCTATGGAATCGGTTAGCTGATTAGCTCGACTCCACGGTGTGGATGGCCACACACGTTAGCCGTACCTGCCGGACTGCCTACGCCCAACTACGAGGCGTATCTAATCTGTGGAATCGGTTAGCTGATTAGCTCGATTCCACGGTGTGGATGGCCGCACACGTTATCCGTACCTGCCGGACTGCCTACGCCCAACTACGAGGCATAGCGCGAATACCATCATCTCTGCCGCTCAGAGCGTGCTAGACGCTTGTACACGCGCTAGTCACGTCTCGACCTAGCTTGTTAACAAATGCAAATGTTGAGTATGTGAACCCGGCAGTTGTACATACAGTTGCTATTGCTCAACCAAAACTTGACTGAGTAGAGCAAGGAGGCATAGGCTCTTGCAGCAATTACCTAATCTCCCTTCAACGCCGGCCAACTCGGCTAGTATATAATACAGTTACTGCCTTATGATACTTGAATATATATTTCAAGTAATTGGTGTATAAACAAACTAGTATTTCCAAGTGTTTTACTTGTAACAAAATTGTTTTACTGAAGCCATCTTTACTTTTCAATTGTTTATATTAAATTGTTCGCGTTATATTTTCATTACATTCTGATATCGTGGAATAGGATTAGCTGTAGTCGACATCAACGATGATACGATTACGAGGGTTATCTCGAGACAGCAGTACATATCCACCCACGTGGATGTCACGTGCTCCGCAATAAATTGTGATTTCTTCGGGTTTTACGTGTGCGGTCGAAACGACGATTCATCTCGGCTAGAACGAACAAGTGGACCGTCACGTCAACGAAGAAACTGGGAATATCGCCCATCTGAACAGAATAGCGCGGACAAATTCATCCTTGCTGACCCGACACCTTTAGATTCTCCTGAACGCTCCGACGACGAACAATAGCAACTGAAGTGAGCCATGACATTGGATGCAGCTTTGTGCGAAACAAAGCTAAGTAGCAGAATGGTTTAAAATCTAATATGTCAAACTCTCACGCTATTTTATAATTGGTTGAATAAATAACTAATTTTCTAGACAATTATAAATATTACATTGCTGTATCTATAGATCTCAAGAAAGCATTCGAAACAGATCATTAAGTATTGACAACTAAATATAATTACTAATGTGTTCGTGGTATAGCATATAAGTGGATTGTGAGTTATTTAGCAAATATAGCACACTTTTTTTCAGTATAAAAATGATGATTCTGAGGTACTTAGAATGGGTTGTGGTGTACCACAAGGTTCCATCTTAGGAAAACAATATTTATAATGTATACCAATGATATATTCATTGCTTCAAAACTGTTTTAGTTTGTTTTATTTGCAGACGACACGAACGTATTCTATTGTAAAATGACATTAATGAAATTATCCGAAAGACAAATTCCGAGTTGGATAAGCTCAATGTGTGGTTTTCAGTGAATAGATTATCATTAAGTGTAACAAAAACAAATTACATGATTTTTGGAAATCGCGCATTGAAAACTTTTCTCTCTAAAAAGTAAACAATGTTACAATTAATAGAATTGAAGCAACACAATTTTAGGTGTACTGATTCAGGACAAATTAACGTGAAACAGCAGATTTCTATATTGAAATCTAAATTTTCTAAGTGTTGTGTAGTTATTTAAAAACTAGTTTCTTAATTGACAAACGTGGAATGCGTATCTTATGCTTTTCTCTCTTCTCGCCTTACATTATGTGTTTTGTTGAAGTATGCGGAAATACATATGCAGCAAACTTTAAATGCTTAGTCTTGTTAGAGAAAAAGATGGCAAGGTTAATATGTGGTGGTCAGAGGTTGGACACATCTAGCCTATTTTTTATCTCCGCGTTCTAAAATTACCTGATATGGTAAAACTAAAAATTGCTGAAATTATGTATACGGCATGTAACTATTCATTGCCAAACAACATACACAAGCTTTTCTATATATGACCCGACACAATGCGTATTTAAACAAAAGTATAAACGCACTAATCTAACGACAATGTGTATATCAATTAACGGTGTAAAATTATGGAATTCCCTTGGCAACTCACTAGTTCATGGCAAGAGTGTTTATCTTTTCACAAAGAAATATACCGTTCAATTATTGCACAGCTATGTAACCAATGAGTAACCCGATTATGGTGAAAAAAATTAACTGTATTGCCTTAGAATTGTTTATGAATTATTGTATTTAACAAAAATAACAAATATACTCAGACATGAATTGTACCATGCACATTTACACTTGTAGACTATAACTGTTTTATTTAGTGTCACTTATAAGTGAAAGGGCAAGCAACATAAGCTGTACGTTTCATCTTGCCCATTTAAAAATGTTTAACTTGTACTACTGATGGTTAAAATTCAATTGTGTCTGCATGTTTACTATTGTTGTTATTGAAATAACTTTATTATGATATTATTATTATTAGTAGTAGTAATATAAATCAGACACGGCCAATTTAGAGATTTGTCTAAAGCTGCTCAGTGAGGTCTCGTCCGTGAAAACTACTAAGAGAGGGCAACTTCCAAACCCCTTAAGATTCGTAGTGGAATAACACTGGGGTGTGCCGTAGCACCGACACTCTTTGGTATACACTTATCCCTGGTGCTGTCGTACACCAATGGTTCCTTCACAGAGGGTGTATATTTACATAATGTATCTGAAAGGGAGCTGTCTAACATCGCCCGCATAACACACAATTCAATATACGTTTCCTAATTATAAGCAACACACAATTTGGGTTGAGCATTAGCACCAAACAGACAAATGTCGTGGGGCAGGATGTTGTTCCATCTTCAATCAACATTAACCACGTGACATTGAAGGTTGTTGATAGCTTCAGGTATATAAGGCCCATAGCCACCCGTAATTTGGTACTTAATGTTGAAATTAGCATGCGTATAGCAAACGATGCAGCCGTCATGTGCAGTAATATTTCAGCAGAAAAGTGTGGAGCAATGATAAACTTATTGAAGGCACGAAACTGAATGTATGTCAGGCATGTAACAACAGCACAAGCAAGTCAATAAGTGATATTGAATACTGATAACCTTCGCTGCCTCAGACGCACGCCGAAGAAATTATTTCCTTACCATAGCCTACCGCTTCATCTACCTTCTCTATTTATGTTATTTTGTTCCATTAAACTTGCCTTCAAATTCTCTTCTGTGGTGTTCGAGCTTACATTACTTTCATATAGACCAAATGCTGCATATGCAATATTTATGTTTTAGCACCAGAGCATCAATCCCATTCCGCCCACATCAGTCTTATTGAAACGGAATAACATTTACCCTAGCATTGTCTTTTCAATTTTTTGCTGATTTACGCGTGGAATTGTGACACAATATGTTTCTATATTCTCCTTTTTCTCTCACACCATCGTCTATTTTAACAATACATACGAAATTAGTTCAGATGCACACATTTCTTCGGTATATTTGCTGTTTTCCAATTATCTAAGTATTTTAAAAGGTGGCTACTGAATAGCGCAGGTCGCCGTGTTGTTCACACTTCAGTCACCACGTGGCAACAACGGCCAGTCATATTCCACACCTGAGCATTGCTTGAAATGAGCTGCGGGGAAAAAACGATTCTGATTTTTTGGAAAGATGCTATGTCGCAGGATGTGTGTATATGTACATATGTATTTATTTATATGCATTTATTAGGACGGCCTATACAAATCTAAGTTTGGACAATCAGATGTTCTCATTTCACACAATCGCTATAATTATGACTAGAAATAGTTCCATTACAACATAATCTGAAAATGTTTAGAGGTGTCCCGTGGATGCTAACATTTGACCTTTAGGTTGATCCACATCAACTCACCAGGTTTCCAGAAACCCCCACCCGCCAAGTACTCAGATCTCGTCAATAACTCTTTACTAGATATTCACCCATTTATTTGCATATTTTGTGTTATTATATTGAAAGAAGGTACAACTGTTCCTGCATAAGTCACGTTATTACCATATTAGTGATGTAAACATTGGCGACTAATGCATAGCGTTAACACCATGCCCCATGTTTCCCTGTATAGCGTCGTAATGTATTGTATTAATGCTTAGCGTCAACACCATGCCCCATGTTTCCCTGTATAGCGTCGTAATGTATTGAATTCCATAGCCGAGTGCACACGACATGCGTTTCACCGCACATCGTCCTTTCATTGTGACATTGCATAGCGTTTGGTGATTATCGATCCTTCGTTGTGTTGCGTTGCTAAGTACTGTCGTAGCAACGTCCGAACACCATTTGTCATAATACATCGACTGGTGTGATCCGGAATTGTGCGCCCGTTCGCAGAGCAAGAGACGAACGAACAAGCTGACAGCCGCGATAACGCGACGATGACTTCAACAGTTTGGTACTTACCCCGGCTTCTCGTTCGAATCTTTCTCCTGGTGGCGGTCGTTCTGGAAATTAGTGCAAATAACCGTAAAGGTAAGATTGTTTTCTGGTTATAATATGGATGACAACATAACATAATGTTATTGGTATTGGCGAAATTATTGATATTATGCGACAACTAAGTTGAAAACATTAAGGCTAGTTTCCATGGGCGATTTATGTATGATTACATCTTTCGACATTACATTGTACAACATAATCGTACACAGATTGTTCGTGTAAATACCTTCGCGAGACAAATTCACAAGACTATTTAGTGGATACGATTGTGTCGTAGAATTGCAACTGGGTTATATGTTACGACAGTAACATAACGGTTTAGACAAATGCAAGTATGTTAATATGGCCCCGATGCATCAACCGTATGCATTGTTAGAGAACAATGTCGGAGAAAAGCTGGTGTCGTGCAGATGTGAATTATCGTCATACTGCGCGAATTAGACACTCGTACGCGGAACCAACAACACACTTCGCTTGGTGTTGTAAGAATAACGTGCCGACACGTCTCTTGAGTTGATGCCACGACTGCCCAGATCGTCTACAAGAGTTTCGTGGAAAAACTGTGTAGAATTCAGAACATATTATATAGAATGTTTGCAGAATATTCTAAAAATTATGTATTTTTAATACAATGTTGTACTATGCGCTATAGATTGTAGACACAATTCTGAAATCAATTGTTGGAATCTATACAAAATTGAAGTAGCATATGCGTCCCTTACAATATATGCCGGATAATTTTTTTTGTGAAACGGGTCATCTTATCTTCCTGCGGAATAACGTCACTTCCAATGTAGCGCCACCTAGCAGAAAACCGACGTACTACTGCCCCCACTTACCGGACTTTATGGAACTATTTAACGCCCTGTATTATTCAAAATATGAATTGTAATAACGTAAATAGAGCTAGAACCGATAATGTTGGTACTAAAATACGACTGAAGCGCCGGTGGCCGATATGAATGCAACTATAAGTTACGGAACAGAATAGAGAATATATGGAATAACATAACGTATTAAATATTAATGCCTACTTTCATCACACTATTACGCTACGTCGCACTCTTTTACATCTACTTTTCCTCTCTGATAACAATAACCAATAATGAAATATAATTGCGCACCCAATTGAGAATCTCTAGTGACCAAATTATTTTGCGCACTCTTTGAAGTAGTATTTTGGTAGTGCAATTTATCGTACGTTCTTGCAATAGAGGCCCTTTCACCCATGCACCTGTTACTGTTTGTTCCCATATCTCCGTCCGTGTTGCATGCACGAGGCTGACATTTTGCAGGGTTTAATTGGCGTGGCTTAATTGAGATGGTTCTTAAATTCAAAAAATGGAGGAAACCCGCGTATTGCGCGGGAGATGGCGAGGACGCAGAGTCACATGAGGATGTCAACGGCCCGCGCGGGAGATGGCGAGGACGCAGAGTGACATGAGGATGTCAACGGCCCGCGCGGGAGATGGCGAGGACGCAGAGTGACATGAGGATGTCAACGCCCCGCACGGGAGATGGCGAGGACGCAGAGTTACATGAGGATGTCAACGGCCCGGACGCAGAGTTACATGAGGATGTCAACGACCCGCACGGGAGATGGCGAGGGCGCAGAGTCACATGAGGATGTCAACGGCCCGCGCGGGCTGTGATTGTGTCATAGACACAACAACTGCATTGTTGCGTTGTTGTAGTTAGCCGGGAGCTACCATACTTGAATGCATTGATTTGCATGAACTAGCATAACCTTTAAAAACAGCGCTTGTCAGTCAGGTTGTACATTCATCCTATATCAATATCCACAACACAATATATAACCAGGGAACATCAACCATCAGACTCCACAAAGATAGCAGCAAGATCAATACATACTTGTGTGATAAACAAAACAAAATGTGTATTTTATCACATGTGTTCCACCTGAAACAAATCCCTGTACAAAAGGGAGATGGCCGTATTCCTTACCAAATCCACAAAATCCGCTTTACATACGGGAAATTCATGTAATGAAGCAAGTGTGAAAATACGTTAAGTTGGTTAGCTCATATAATTGGTACGTGTGCACGAAGTCAGAGTATACATACCGGGAGTTACATGACCCAACCTTTGTTATGTTTACGAGTTATAAAGTCAGTTATGTTCTTCGTCCCGCTTTCCCAATTTTTGGACAAAATGTCCAGCATGTAATGTTCAAAAAGCAAATCAAGATCAACCTAAAATCAATATCTTTGTTGCTCACGAGGCCATTATGGAATATCTTATTTATTTGGTGTCAAATGATGTCACGTGTTCGCGCGCGAAAGAGAACGGTACATAACAGTTTTTTATGAATACGCTCCCGTTTTTCCATTTTCCATTTTCAGATGTTAACACCTGGTGCATGCTCTTTTAAGCACTATTGCTTCTTGTGAGCTACGCTTGGTTTTGACCCTCGAACACAAACTTCCACCGCTGGCGCCAACTCACCGTTTCGCCACTGCCACAAGTTATAATTTATTTACATATTCTGCATCAATAATAATTGTGCGTTGAAAATACAAGTAGAACACGATAACGTTTTTATTTGTATGACGTATGAAGTCATAAACAACAGTGCGCTGCCCTGCCTATCAATCGTTTTGTATTACTCCGCAACTGTCCATTTTGAATTCATGATTATGTCTGTTCGAAACACTGGCGTGATATTCATCAATTGTAATTGCAAATGGTAATGTTTTAGAAATTCTTATAGACGCAAAGGCCCAATGGCATATGTGCCTTGAGAGGATACCAACTGATAAACGACGCTCTTTTAAGCACTAATGCTTCTTGTGAGCAATGCGCGGAACGCATGTATTGATTTTGACCCTCGAACACAAACTCCCGCCACTGGTGCCAACTCACCATTTCACCACTGCCAATGGTTTCCGTGCCTTGAGATGATACCAACTGACAAACGAAGTTCTATGGCATGAGGTGTTTGAACAGTGGTTTGCTGACAATTGTCATGAACATGATGTGGAAGTCAAACAATTTGCCCAAATGTGAATAATTTACTCAATAAGAGAGATAATAATCACAAAACTAAACTTCACGATGCAGTAAGTCCGCTATGTTATAAGGCACGAGAATGTTCAAAGTGTCAAGGAAGAGTTAGGCTAGAAGCACTCTGTCATTCCACACTTCACGATGTGGTCGGTATATATGTAAATGGCGGTGATCCTGTTGGACTTGATCACGGTTGAGAGGGATGACAACTGGACTCTTCACATAGAAGTGTCATGGAAGAGTTAGGCAAGAAGCACTCTGTCATTCCACACTTCACGATGTGGTCGGTATATATGTGTAAATGGTGGTGACCCTGTTGGACTTGATCACGGTTGAGAGGGTTGGCAACTGGACTCTTCACATAGAAGTGTCATGGAAGAGTTAGGCAAGAAGCACTCTGTCATTCCACACTTCACGATGTGGTCGGTATATATGTAAATGGTGGTGACCCTGTTGGACTTGATCACGATTGAGAGGGATGGCAACTGGACTCTTCACATAGACGCCTTCTTTGGAAAGCTATCATGGCTCACTATCTACGCCCACTCAAACTATACCAGCTACGGACCTGGCTATCGTACAGCATGGTTGAAATGGTTTGCCAGTGGATAGGACAGATGCCATAGTTTTTTTGGCAAATCTCTTTGGAGTACATCCTCCAAAAAAACTACCATATCTCCCATAATTACATAATTATTAATGTCAGACTCATATTCCCTCCTTTCGTTGTGCTCCAAATCATGTATTCACCCGTGTGTAATAATCCAACTAGACGCCATCGAGTGAAGTCAGATATTTTGAATGTTGCAGTGACAACCGAAGTGAACATTGCACTTGGCAAACCGGCGTTCATGAGTTCAACATACGGCAAATATGAAGCCTCCAATGGCAATGACAGAAACAAAAACAGCCAGTTCACAACAGCAGGACGTGGAAGCAACGCATGGTGGGCTGTGGACTTCGGGGTAGGGAGAACCCGAGTTACCGGGATATGCATCACCAACGTAATGAACTCTGACTATGGTAAGTAAAATATATGGCTATGATAAGGGTGTGTGTGCGTGTGTGTGTACGTGTGTGTGTGTGTGTGTGTGTGTGTGTGTGTGTGTATGTGTGTGTGCGTGTGCGTGTGTGCGTGTAATATGTGTGTGTGCGAGTGAGTGTGTGTGTGCATATATATATATATATATATATATATATATATATATATATATATATATATATATATATATATATTAATGTTCTTTTTGCTGGTTTTCTGCGAAACAAATTTCAAAGCCTAAAACATCATTTTGGGCCTTCAATAACGTTACACATGAAGCTATTCGGGAGCTGCCAGCTTGCAATGCAAACTAACTAGCGTTGCCTTTCTAAATCTGCGTGTATGTTGTCGCCAATATATTGCTCTACGGAAGTGTAAAGTACCGACAGAATGTTTGCAACATTATATTGTTTTATGTATTCTGGAAAACATTACTGGTAACGTATCTAGTTTTTGTCATAGTAACTTTCAATGACAGGTATCATTGAAACATACCTATTAAAAGCACCACACTTTCTAGAAACCCATTAAAAGGCACATTTATATTTAGTTTACATTTGTGCAACATGAACATATATATATATATATTGCAAAGTAAATGGAAATTTATGCACTGGTGGTCACTATGAATATCCATGCCTTTAAGAAACACAAATCACCTTATATATGTCTACTGCCTTGAACAACTATATTTTCATCCTTTCCTTACTCTAGAGTAATGATAGAAGTATACATCCAACCTGAAAAAAACTAATTAAAACAAACTATTCCTAGTGTGTGACATTTTTGTGACGACCTTTTGCTCATATGCACACATATATAAAGGAGTGCTCATGTCCCATGGGATGTGCAAGCTAGCATAACAACCATAACTATGTGTGTGTGTGTGTGTGTGTGTGTGTGTGTGTGTGTGTGTGTGTGTGTGTGTGTGTGTGTGTGTGTGTGTGTGTGTGTGTGTGTGTGTGTGTGTGTGTGTGTGTGTTGTGTGTGTGTGTGTGTGTGTGTGTGTGTGTGTGTGTGTGTGTGTGTGTGTGTGTGTGTGTGTGTGTGTGTGTGTGTGTGTGTGTGTGTGTGTGTGTGTGTGTGTGTGTGTGTGTGTTTATGTTTGTTTGTTTGCTTGTGTGTATGTGAGTGTGTGTGTGTGTGTGTGTGTGTGTGTGTGTTTGCGTGTGTGTTTATGTTTGTTTGTTTGCTTGTGTGTATGTGAGTGTGTGTGTGTGTGTGTGTGTGTGTGTGTATGTGTGTGTGTGTGTGTGTGTGTGTGTGTGTGTTTGTTTGTTTGCTTGTGTGTATGTGAGTCGTGTGTGTGTGTGTGTGTGTGTGTGTGTGTGTGTGGGTGTGTGTGTGTGTGTGTGTGTGTGTGTGTGTGTGTGTGTGTGTGTGTGTGTGTGTGTGTGTGTGAGTGTGTGTGTGTGCATGTGTGTGTGCGTATGTGAGTGTGAATGTGGGTTTGTGCGTGTGTGTATGTTGCAGTATGAATTTACCACACGATGCCTCGTGTTCGTCTTCATATCTTCACACCTGCCGTGGTCAGTGGGGGCCGTTCACATTCTCATATCATCTCGCATCATCGCCATCTCCCGTGCAATATAGATATCCCCGGTTGCCCACTGTCTCTCACGTTGTTGATTGCCTCGTGTGTGTATCATTCAAGACGTCTTCCTAGGGTTATCCATGAAGTACGTCATGCTTATTAGGTGGGGGTGTCCGCGTAACCGATTCGGAGCGTTATATGGAGTTGAGGGTGTTCGGGTAAGCAATACGGAGGGTTATATATGGAGTTGAGGGTGTTACGGAGCGTTATAGGGGGGTGGGTGTGTCGTGGCGATCGTTGTTAAGCTGTTGTACGGCTGGTCAGGCTGTCGATGTGAGTCTGATAGCATTGCTTGCTCTGCCCGATTTTTTGTATATTTCAATTGAATTCCAACAGAAAAGGGAAAAGGATTACGGATTCTACCATGTGTAGCATTTCTGCTGTTTCTTTATCATAATACTATTTACTGTTTCTTTATTATTTAGTTAAACCTTTCAAGTATGAAATAATGCAACCGACCTGATGTATGTATGTATGTTTGCTCAAGTAAGCCCGTGTCCGTATCTACGGCGTGGGTTTGTTTGTCTTAGATAATGTTACATATTGAGTAGGCAGGGACCGGAGTATTAACCAATTTAGGGGTGATTCGTGTTATTTATGCTAATATACAGGAACCTTTTCTAAGTGGACTAAACCAGGAGACGGTGGTTGTGGAACTAGTGCCGTGTGTTATCTCAGAAAGAAGGATTATAAAAAGAGACTGGATGCACGTCTGGTGATTTCGGCGAGCAGATCACTGTGTAGTAGAGTGGACAGAGAAGGGTCGTGTAGCCCAGATCACTGTGTAGTAGAGTGGACACAGAAGGGTCGTGTAACCCTGATCACTGTGTAATAGAGTGGACACAGCAGGGTCGTGTAGCCCAGATCACTGTCACTGTGACGGATGTCAAGTCAAGGGCACGAGTGGGTCAACCACGTGGAAAATAAGGCTTTGTGTCTGTCAGTAGAATTGTATACTCTCCAACAAAGAAGGGAACGCGTGAGAGAAATATTGACCAAGCACACGGCCGAGAAGCTCAACATATATAAAGAGGTGTTGTTGGACGCCCGTCCACTGCGTCTAGTGAGGCAACGAACTGCACGATGACAGCGGACGGCGCGCGGGGCGAAGCGAACAGCCCACTCTTCGCAGCAGACGGTACATTCGACGACAGCGGACAGACCGCTCTCCTACTGCAGACAGTACGCTCGACGACAGCGAACGGCCCGCTCTTCAGCTGCAGGCATTGCGCTGTTCGGCAAAGGAAGGCCTGCTCGTCAACTACAGACGGTACACCGACCCGCTCTTCGACGGCCGGCGGTACACTATTCGGCTGATGACCAGACACTCTTCGACTGCAAGCGACACGACTGCCGAAGTTATATGCCAAACGGCGACAACCCTCCGTTCACGACGACCAGGAAATCATATACGTCACCCGTTGTAATGGGGACTGGCCGCTACACAAAGGCCAGGCCTAATGAAAGGTTAGAAGGAATGCAGTGATTCGACTATATTGATGTTTACGCAATAGATGCTTAACAATTAAATATTATGTTGCTTAGGCACTTGTCGTCCTCAATTTTAATTAGGATGTTGTTTAGGTATTATGTGTCTTAGAATCAACCGTGCAGCTGTGGATACATGGAGGCGGTTGTACGACTATTCACGTGAGATATGCCTTCGCGCCAACTTGGTAGATTTCCGTGACGGAGTATTGATGATATAGGTTTTAGTTTGAATTTACGTACAAACATATTTTGTGTGTTAGGATCGTATGTTAGTAGAAGCTTCTAAGAATACACTTGTTGGTTAACCCCGGTCCGATTGTCAGATGATCGGAATATTAGATTATATTACATGAACACAAGTGTCTACTTGTTTCCTTGTAAACTACTTAGTAACTATCGTGCATTAAATGTAAATTGTTTCTTTCACTTGTCTTTGTTGTCTTCTTGGGGCATCCCAACTAGACCCGAGCCAATCTAGTGAGCGGAAATCCCATCAGCCCGTGACATCATGCCTTAGTGAAGTATTTAGTAGCGCGCGAAAAAAGTCTGCAAACTTAGTGTGTCAACAAAAAGCTGTACAAAATAACAGCCTAGTTGTTGCATCACAACGAAAAAACGTCACCGAAAAGTCAAGTGCCTACACGGATGATGTTGAATTGGAGCGGCTTGATGAGGAGGACGTACACCTTCATTGCACTCCCCAAGCAGCACCGGTGTCTCTCTGGTCATCAAAGACACCAATAATCCCCTTGGGTAGGACTGTGAATCATTGGGGGGTGTATAGGGGTGGAGGGTCTAAGACAGTCCAAATAAGCGTCCCATACTTTATGGATTGCCCCCTTATTATGTTATTTATGCCGGTTTCGTGTAGATCGACTACTTAACTTCACCGTGGGTCTGACGGACCAGAAGCCGAACAGTGGCAGCGGACCATTCATCTCGCCATTCCTGAAATGCGCAACACACGGAGAAATGGGAAGATTTGAAACCGTCAGCCTGAATTGTACACATCCACTGCACGCCTGGCGGCGCTACTTGTTCTTGGCGGCGAACGTACGAAACAACTTCCTTTTGATGGAAGTTGAAGGGTTTAATGGTAAGCTGATATAGTGGTATATTAACGCTGTCAACATTCACAACACCATTTATTACAGCAAATATTGTTGCTGTTGTTGTTATTGCTGTTTGTGATGTTGCTTTTGTTGTTGTTGCTGCTGCTGCTGCTACTACTGCTGTGACTGCTGCTGCTACTGCTGGTGCTGCTACTGCTGGTGCTGCTGCTGCTGATGGTGATTTTGGAGTTAATGGTGGTGGTTGTGGTGGCGATGATGGTGACGAAAATTGTGGCGATGATGATGGCGATGATGAAGCTGATGCTGCTGGTGGTGTATTTCTCCAATACAAACTGATGCTGCTGGTGGTGTATTTCTCCAATACAAACTGATGCTGCTGGTGGTGTATTTCTCCAATACAAACTGATGCTGCTGGTGGTGTATTTCTCCAATACAAACTGATGCTGCTGGTGGTGTATTTCTCCAATACAAACTGCCTGTTCTTCTGCAAACATCCTGTTTGTTTGTTGGTGATGCCAGCTGGGTAAAATAAAAATACCTTAAATAATGATACTGATGGTTGAATACACTGGTGGTTCTATTGTTGCGTCAAGTTCCAATGCTAGACAAATATAATTAAACACCTTTTAATTTCACAGCGTGGCGAACTTCTTTCGCATTGTTCACAGTCATGTGTTTACCAAATTCCCATTACGGTTGATTTGCTAACACCACTCGACATACCATTAATGACAGGTTTTATTTAAAATTGAGGTTTTGGATGACCTATTCCAGCACGGCCTCGCTGCGTAAACATTTCTAAAACAAAACTAAGATTAAAGCGAAACGTCCACATCTTCGAATTATGCAGTTTACCTATGTTCTGTAAAAACACGTAACACTGATAGACATATAATATATCATTATGTTTTCTTCTTGATTTGTAGCTGCCGAACACGTCGTCGTCTCTGCTGAGGGATTTCGCGAGTTCGGAGATTGCGCCGTCTTCACTGACTACAACCGCACGACGTGCCAAACTGTGACGTCATCAGACAATCCTTTGGACTTCGTCCTCAGAGCGAATCTCACGAAATCGATGATTAACTTCGATACGCGCATCACTTTGCGTGACGGCAACTGTGGTGACGCCAGTCAGGTAACAAAATTATTGCTATAATGAAGGACAACTCGTTTTTATAGGGTGTCTAATTTAAATGATGGCCATGTGAGCGAGCAAACTCGCCACTGGTGCCGCCATTCACCATTTCACCACTGCCACGACTTACGTTGGTTGTACAGATTCTGCAAGTACACGTGTACATGTGTACATTTGTTTATGTGTGCGTATACATGTTGTTTCACTAGAAAAAAAACAATATAATATATGTTTATTTCTGGAGAGATATAAGCTCCCCATGGACGTTTTCAAGGAACGCCTCATAACTCATTATTTGAAACTCGCTTTAAATGTATGTATAAGCTACTTTAACTGAGTGGTATTATGGTTTCTAACTTTATTTTCTGATTGCCTAAATTTTATTATAAATACATTGTCTCATTTGTATTACACACAAATTATAGCAATGATGTTTATAAATTACGCTAATCGTTCTTTCAGGCTGACTTTTGGTTTATTTCACTAAGTTTCATATATATATATATATATATATATATATATATATATATATATATATATATATATATATACTGTTTTTATTGTAGCGACCCTGTACACATTATTGAACAAGTTCGTTCTCTGGAAACCAGTGTTTAAATAAAGTTCATTATTATTATACATAAACACTTTATATACATAAAGTAAAGAGAGAACAATATGACGACCTTTCTGAATATGTTGTACAGGTTCACGTCTACACGGAGGAGAAGTCGCTCAACGCCGGCCCGTTCGACGGCTACTTCAGACGGTGTCAGGTGACGGAGACAGAACCACCTGTAGACGGCACCACTGTCTGCTCCTTCGCGTGTGGCGACAATAAACGAGGCAGTGACTACGTCATCGTGCGCGTCTTCGGCCGATACGGGCCAGAGAGATCACTGTGTGAAGTCGAACTGATTGTGAATTAGCGTGTAATGTGTTAAATGCGTTTCCTGGCTGGTTTGCAATGCCGGATTAATGACGTGGGGGGCCGTTTACGATTGTATTAAAGTCGAAGATCGAGACGCGTGGTATTGTCAATGTATACATACCAATGTCTACGTAGCTGTGAATTCTCTTGATCAACACGTCATACATAGTCGCCTCTGGTGAGACATCATGGAAAATAAGTGGTTTTATGGGTTGCCTCTTTTCGTAGGGGGCCTGGTACGAGCGTACTACGTTTATTCTTCTTTTCGTAGGGGCCTGGTACGAGGGTACTACGTTTATTCTTCTTTTCGTAGGGGGCCTGGTACGAGCGTACTACGTTTATTCTTCTTTTCGTAGGGGGCCTGGTACGAGCGTACTACGTTTATTCCGGCATTGCTGGTGTGTTTTATTTAGCCATTATGTGCTTCCAAGAAGCTAGTTTTGAAGTCAGATACTGGGTATTTACTTTTAATGTGACTTCCTAGAAGAATCGCATACACGTAGTTGGAAGCATTGGTTGTATGCGTAGCTATCTTGTTTGTTTTGCTTATATTTCTACCCTTGCTGGAGCAAATCTATATTATAGCAGTTGCACGAATTATCACTGCTGAATTCCAATTGATGTGTGCTACAATTACATCTATCCACGACTACATCCATGTATGTGTAACATGGTTTTATGAAACAATTTGTTTTCAAACATATTCCAGCTACCATTTCCACAATCAGTAATTAACGTATTCCATTCTATTTTCTTCCTTTGTCAATAAAAAAATTAATATTGATGTAAGTGTGTACTTCAAGCTGAACCAGAACTAGAGTGCACTAAACCGCATTATTAAAATGTCAATGTACATTTGATATGAGAACTTAGAGCCTACGCATCTTCGCCGAACCGAAGATAATACATGAATTGAATATGGTATGTATTGAGCTTCTCCATATTAGCCTGTATGTGTGTTTTTGTCGCCAAAATTATTGCAACTGGTCTTGTTAGTGGCACTAACTTCCTAAAAAGTTCATATCAACGCTAATGCTGTATGAAATATAGCACTACAACTAAAATCCCACTTGTTTAAAATGTCTTATTCTTTACAGCTTCTCAGCACAATGATCCAACTGCTTACGACTAGAATTGCTAAACCGGCTAGAAACTGTGAAACCCTTTTGTTTTGGAGCACTACTAAACTTGAGTTTTCCGAGAGTTTTTAGAGCAATACAAATATATATATATATATATATATATATATATATATATATATATATATATATATATATATATATATATATATATATATATATACATACATATATATATATATATATATATATATATATATATATATATATATATATATATATATATATATATATATATATTTATATATATATATATATATATATATATATATATTGTATCGTATTGTACATGAACTGCGTC
>OY759261.1:40654495-40719495 GCA_963662155.1 Lamellibrachia columna | reverse complement strand
TGTTCCAGCCTCCCAGGCGGTCCGGCTCACACATAACGAATCTCTGGCAGGTGTTAGGGTCAGCCGCGAAGCCGGGAGTGCTCTTTGTCTTCTCGTAGCAGAGAGGACACTCCTCTGCGCAATACAAAGGACAACTACGCTGAATATGGCAACTTGCCTACTACTACTTAATACAACCAACCCCAGCCCAAAAATGCAGAGAATGTACGTATGTTCCAGTGGCGCGTTCTGGCGGATAGTTTAGATAACACAAATCATGCCTGAGCGTTCCGGCGGATAGTTTTTTATGTGGTTAAATAAATAAATAATAAATAAATAATAAAGGTCTTGTCAAAAAACGACTGAAGAGTTAGACAGTTACCTTGTTTAACACACGGCAAGTTATTTTAATACGTCATCTTATTTAACTGTATTGTGGATTATTACTCTCTTGTATGTAAATGTTGTTAACACTTAATATAACATATAATAATTTATACATATACTTCTTACTTAATATGTTTTATTGTGTAGGCATATATATATATATATAAAACATTGTTTTACATAATTATATATATTTATACATAATTTGACACTTTTCATGTGCTTATTCACTGAACGCGAATGGCAACATTTCCAGCGTCACAGGTAACTGAATGATAACGCATAACATATTAAATAAATGACTATACCAGCGTGTATACTAGTGACCAATGATCGTCGGCTGACATACAAGTATGGAGATTATCGACAAATATCCACAAATAGTAAAATAAATAAAGAGATAGACTGAATTAACTTTAATAGATTACCTAAAACTGTATGCCGAGACACTGGCATTAAAGGTCCCTCCTAATATCCACTGGAACCTGCTGGCTCTTTTATATAGTTATGCGGTTACACTGGCAGTAAGAAGAATGCTTAGGTAATTTTGAGGTCTGGGCATTGATGAGGATGGAATTATTAAACTGGCAGGAATTGAAGAAACACTCAACAAAGGAGAAAGAAAATTAATCAATAGTATACATAAAAAATGGCTTGCACGCATCACGAAATATTCAGGATTTGTTTAAAGTTTCGTTTATCGTAGGACATAGTGTTGGCATCGCAATAACAATTAGAGGCCTACAATGTCCAACAATGTTCTCGAATCTGGGCAAGGTTAGGTTTCTGACGTTAATAAAAGTATTTCAGGCGGGACAGTGTCATAAACTGTCAATATCTATTATATCATCGATTGATGTTTCTGTGTGTGTGTGTGTGTGTGTGTGTGTGTGTGTGTGTGTGTGTGTGTGTGTGTGTGTCTATATATATATATATTTATATAAATAAATATATATATATATATATATATATATATATATATATTTCTATACATTAATATATATATATATATATATATATATATATATATATATATACCTTTTTCGAAATATTTTGAAAGGGAACTATTACCAATTGTTTATAACGAACTAAATTTTACAAACACTTATATGGGGTCGTGCAATTGTTATATATATATATATATATATATATATATATATATATATATATATATATATATATTATTTTAATGGTTGATCGTAGGAAATTGTGTTGGTATCGAGAGTACAATTGGAGACAGACAATGTCGGGCAATGTACTCGAATCTGGGCAAGGTTAGGTTTCTGACAGTCGTAAAATATTTAGGCGGGACAGTGTCATAAACATGTCAATATCCAATATATATATATTGGATTTATAAATATATATATATATATATATATATATATATATATACACATATATAATTTGCTTGGACGATTTCGAGAATCGCCGGTGTATATATATATATATTTATTAATATATATATATATATATATATATATATATATATATATATATATATATATATATATATATATATATATATATATATATATATACCGGCGATCCTGCAAATAATATGTGTGTATATGTATATGTATATGTTTATCTATATATATATATATATATATATATATATATATATATATATATACGTATATATATATATATATATATATATATTATATATTTATATATAAATATATATATATATATATATATATATATATATATATATATATATATATATATATATATATATATATTATACACACACACACATAATGATCCAATCAATACATCTTTAATTTTGAAAATGAAATAAAAGATATAATTTATTAGTCCTTCAACAATCCTGTTTATGCAATTCCTTGGGGGGAAATTTGCTACCCAATCAAGATTAACACATATCAATTCTTAATTTTTTTAAGTATTGCTATGAAAACCACAAATTCGGGAAAAGAAGTGATACGGGAAAAAAATGTTTTGTTGTTCTTATTGTCCGAATCTGTGTAATATTATATTTAAATTTCGCATGGACAGAACAGGAATTCGTCAGACCGATAACATTTTTATATGAATTTATTATTAACTTATTATTACAAATATACATTTAGTTTCTTATAATATATTATTCATGGTAGGATTATTTGAGATTTATTATTTGTATTATTTGTTAATATAATTAATATAGTATCAATACCAATGTAATATTAATGTTAATATATTTATTCTTTGTATCACTTATTTATTTTTTACTAATACAAATTTAATAAGTAATGATTTCCTTTTGTAAACTTGCTTAATCGAGCATTTATACTTTTATTATTTTACGGGCAATTTGTCAGCATGAAAGGACATCGTGGTTTACACCACACTAGTAGTATAAGTGTAATTTTTAATCTTCAAATGAGGTGGAGGTAACTACCTCATATATTTTTTACGTCACATCCCCTGACTTCAGTAGCGCCCCCTGGCGACTGGCGCTAACCCTAACCCTAACCATTACGTAACTCGGAACAATCGTAGCCCTAGCAACAGGGTTTCCCCTAGCAAAGGGGTTTCCCGATACAGTCGTCAGGGGGCGCTCTCGGGGTTTCCACTTTATGATTTACCCAAGTTTTGCGCTTATACACTCGTCAGGGGCCGGTCACGGGGTTTCCCTTTAGGATTTCCCTAGGGTTTGCGCTGATACAATCGCCAGGGGACGCTCACTGGGTTTCAGGTGACTACGTGCACGATGGACTTCCGTTTTCGGTTTCTTGCACATGCACAACATGCACACAGCATTCTGGGTAGCTTGAGAACCCCCGGTGACTGTATCAGTGCCCCTGACGACTGCAGCTATCCCTAAGCTACCTATTCTGGACCTCACAACGTACAACATCGACGATTTATATATAACCATAGCGAAGTCGTTGCAGTCGATACTGTGGTTTCAGTAAGTTGTACACATGTTTGCTTATTTATATAAAAGGCGAACACAGTTCCCGCAGTTCCCGTGTACTAGAATTATGCCAATTTACGGGTGAATAGTTGTTCTAACGCGTATTTAGGAGGACATTACGGTCACATAATTTTAATTTGTTTTCTGAATCCTTCTGTATACAAATTAGTGTCACGCACTTCCATATTTGGTATTACAAACGGGAACAATACCAAATAAGGACATGCAGCTGACGTAAGCTATAAACGTGTCAGGCCATACAGCTTGCGGTCTTCTTCTTTCATGTCCTTCACACAATGTGTTGCCACTTGCGGGCGCACGCCTTTGCTCGCTCAGTGACAGTGACAAGGTCTTCTGCGGTGCAGGCCTCATCCAGTAGTCGACAGCAGAGGAGGTGGGCCATCGTTTGTAGTTCCCCACAGTTGCAGTTCAAAGACTGGGTGTCATTAATGTATCCCCACCTCCTCATCGTACTTTTAACACGGCCAACGCCAGTGCGTAGGCGGTTCAGAGAACGCCAACAGAGCCATGCTTGGTCAGACCCCGCTGGCAGGGATTCAGCCGCCTCTAATCCCATTTTATTGGAGGTTGGTATATCAGCTATTTTGCTGTTCCACATCTGTATTCTACTGATACTAGGAGACGAGTCGAGCGGTGTCACTGTGTGCATGAAGCTCTTCCGCGACTTCAGCCGGCTAGCAGCTGGCATATGGTTGAACAGTTGGTGTCTGGTATCTGTCGTTAGTCGTGATCGTTCCATGCGGCTGGCAACAGTTCTCCTGATTTGAGGGGGAGCTATGCCGGCCAGCAAGTGTACGCTGTCGACGTTCGCCGGTTTGAGGCAGCCTGAGATGATGCGGCAGCAGTCATGTAGAGCAGGGTTCAACTTGCTTGCGTGTGTGGACCTTTCCCATACCGGACAGGCATACTCGGCAGCTGAGTAGCAGAGAGCGATACAACTAGATCTTAAAGTTGATGCTCTGCACCCCCACTTCGAGTTGGCAAGTTTGCGGATGATGTTGTTTCTTGCGTTTACTTTCATCTTGGTTTTATGTATGTGTGTCTTAAAGGAGAGAGTTCTATCGAGATGAACGCCGAGGTACACTGGTGTTGATGTGTTGTTGAGACGGGTCCCATTCCAAACAATGTTTAATTCTCGCTTAGCGTCTCTGTTCCTCAGGTGGAAAGCACACACCTGCGTCTTAGATGGGTTTGCGCGCAGTTGGTTGAGGTCGTAGTATGTGGACAAGATGCTTAGTGCAGACGTCAGATTTACTTCGATGTTATTGAAATCTTTTTCTTGCGATGCAATGCATAAGTCGTCCGCATATATGAAACTCTGTGTATCAGTGTGCACGGGCTGATCGTTGGTGTAGATGTTGAATAACATCGGTGCCAGTACACTTCCCTGTGGTAGTCCGTTTTTCTGTCGTCGCCAACGGCTCTTTTTACCATTCAGCACCACGAAGAAACGTCGGCTTTCGAGGTAAATTGTAGGAAGTATGGGTAAATTGTAAGAATTATGAGTAAACTGTAGGTGTGGGTAAACTGTAGGAGTTATGGGTGAACTGTGTCAATTATGGATAAAGTGTAAGAACGCAATATTTTTAAATATTGACATATAACGAAAATATGATGAAGGTGCACTTTCCGCGACGCGTCTGTTGTGGCTTACATCAGCTGCATGTCCTTATTTGGTATTGTTCTATGTTCGGCTTATGTCAGCTGCATGTCCTGACACGTTTATAGCATTTCTTTTTTCTATGTAGTGCGGCTTACGTCAGCTGCGACGACCACATTTCACCGTGCTAGCAGATGACGACCTAGCGGTCGAATGTCCATAGATGCAGCGAGAAAAATGTAGCCATGCATATAGGCTATGCAACACATATCGCATCATCACATTATATTAAAAACTTTTCATTGTACAGAGCAATACCATATACGGTCGAAATAAGAAAGCGCGCAATATTTTAAAATAACATACCCATATTTAATTATATTACAATGCTTTACTATGATATCCTTTGTCATTATTTTTAACTATTTAATAACATTTGCTCGTACTCTTATTCGATAGGAAGGTGTCGTGTCGATTTCTAACCACTTTAAAAAAAATACGACCGTTTTCACCTTGCTAACAGATCATGACCTAGCGGTCGAATGTCCATGCATTCAGCGAGAAAAACGTAGTCATGCATGTAGGCTATACAACACATATCGCATGATCACATTATATCGATAACTTTTCGGTCTATGTCGTCTGATGTCGACACCTATATACTGCCTATACCGCCTCAGTCCTGCAATACATAACGGGGTTTCCACGCAAACTGCATATCCTGACACGTTTATAGCTTACGTCAGCTGCATGTCCTTATTGGGTATTGTTCTGCGTGCGGCTTACGTCAGCTGCATGTCCTTATTGGGTATTGCTCTGTATGCGGCTTATCGCTCCCGTTCGCGACACCAAATATGGAAGTGCGTGACACTAATTTTTGCACAGAAGGATTCAGAAAACAAATAAAACTTATGTAACCGTAACGTCCTCCTAAACCCGCGTTAGAACAACTATTCACCCGTAAATTGGCGTAAATCTAGTACACGGGAACTGCAAAATATGTGTTCACCTTTTATATAAATAAGCAAACATGTGTACAACTTACTGAAACCACATTCAACGACTTCGCTATGATTATATACAAATTGTCGATGTTGTACAGTGGTGAGGTCCAGAGTAGCTGGTTTAGGGTTAGCTGCAGTCGTCAGGGGGCGCTGATACAGTCACTTGGGTGTGTTCAAGCTACCCAGAAGGCTGTGGGCATGCTGTGCATGCGCAAGAAGCCGTGCACGTAGTCACCTGAAACCCCGTGAGCGTCCCCTTGCGATTGTATCAGCGCAAACCCTAGGGAAACCCCGTGAGCGCCCCCTGGTGATTGTATCAGCGGAAACTCCAAGGAAAACCCTATTGCTAGTGGAAACCCCGTTGCTACGGCTACGATTGTTCCTAGTTACGTAATGGTTAGGGGCCATAATGTACGATTGTTCCGGTCGCCGGGGGGCGGAACTGTCGTCAGGGGGTGTGACGTCACAAATGTATAAGGTAGTTACCTCCCCTCATTTGAAGATTCAGAATTGTTTCTATGTTACTCACACTGTTATGAGCATTATTTATAATGTGGTGAAGCAGCAACATTTGAATACATCTGATATTAAAACTATCATTGTATTGGGAGAAACAATTGTGATAATGCATGTGCGTGACGCCCGTGTATATGTAGATATAAAATACAATTTCCAGTTACTTTACTATTCCAGGATTCACGATCAATGCTGTTGCTTTATTCCACTACTTGACTACGTCAAGTCATTTACAATAAAATGCTTATTTGAAGTTTTAGTGCGGGGTATCGACTGCGGATTTCTTCGAATTTGTGCGGCTCAATTGGTCGTCTTGCTGGGGAGGCGACTCCGCTATATTTGGTGTCACCAACTAGTGTTTGACGTCATGCCTATGACGCCTTTATAAGTATCCATGCCCTTTGAACTGTAGTAGCACAAATACAACCAACAGACAGCCACCTGATTCTTAGTTTTGCATAATAATGAGTTTGACGAATATCATGGCTTGGCAATTTCTAGTAGAATAACTGTTGTGTATATGAGCACTTCCGCTTCACAAATGAAAAGAAAGAAGCCATTTTGCGACGTCTCTTGACAAGTTCAAGTTAAGCAATGTCTTGATGGAATTCCATGGGTCTCCATAAAATAACAAATCTAAATGTCTTGATAGTAGGACACACTATGTGTGCAGCCGACATTCAGCAAGCATTCCTACGATACGCTGTATCGTCGTTGGCTGAGTGTCAGTCTGTGGTAAAGGGGGGTTTCTAGCATCAATTCTGCCCCACTGGTCGGAACAGAAGACGATAAGATTTAATTGACTGTTGGAGACTGGCTAGCCCACATCAGTCATCAGTAAGTTCTACAAGACCCTGCTTCGTGCCAAATGAACATGCACTTTCGGTTTTCTCTGCACACTCTGGAAACCTGTTGGTGCACTACGCACTCGACTCGGCTGAGGCAATCTTCGCCAGCATGGTCAGCGAGTACAGTGCACTGAAAACCACCGCAACTGTCGCTTTGCCAGCACCCGGCATGAGTGCACAGCGACAGTGGTACTTGCACGAGTCCATCCAGGAGTATGTGAAGGAGGCTCAGAAAGACATTCTGTGTCCATGTTCAGGTGTGGTGAAACCAACTCGCTAGCATGGGAAGCGTGTTTTTATAAATTGTGTGTATTATTGTGATTATTGTGATTATTGTGATAATTGTGATTATTGTGATTATTGTGATTGTTGTGATTATTTTATAATTGTAATAATTGTGATAATTTTTATTATTGTGTTTGTTATGATTATTTTAATTATTTTAATTTTCATGATTACGATGAGTGATATTATTATTACGATTATCATGATTATTGTGATTACAATTATTATTATGATTATCATAGTTATCATGTTTATATTAATTATAATATATTTTTATAATTCTAATTATCACAATAATAATCATAGTCAGAATCACAATCACAATGATAATCATAATCATAACAATAATGACAAGCATTATCATGAAAATAATCATCATTACCATAATCGTAATATTAATCTTAATCATGATCATCATAATCATAATACTGACTCAGCTTTTGGTATTGTTGCTTCTGATATATCTTATTATAATATGAAGTGTGCGGTTGCCCCTTCCAAAGTAACATGTGTGTTGCCAAGAAGAAGTGTATCAAATACGTTTTAAGTAAGCATTTTATCGAAAAGTTATGGCCAGGCGAGATTGGATAACGTTTCAGTTAACTACATCACTAATTAATCCGAATTATACGCTGAACGGTCACGTCGGATGAGGTATTAACCTACATATTAACGACACATTTATATCCGTATTGTGCTAGAATGATACCGAACATTATGCACTATACACGCACACTAATTTGATACGCACCAATTCGAGTACAGAATGGATGGACAATGCCATTTTTTTGTAACAATATAACATAATATTGTAATGTATCGATAATATGTATGGTTGAAATTCACGAATATGTCCCCATTAGCTTTTACGTGCGTATTTAATCCAGAAAATTAGTGAAATGGTTTTAGTAAAATAAAAATAGCTTTATTCGATGGCGCTCAATTATCTCTTGATGGCAATGGTTGTTTTGTGTATGTGGTGTGATAATGTATTAGTGTTTGTGGGTCCACAATATAGGAACCATCATCATGACGATTTCTACGTTTTCTGACGAGAGGCTTAATAGCTTTGTTTTAATGAAATATTAACATGTTGTAAATTGCAACTGTACTCAGCTCCTATATATGGGGGCTTTCGTCCAATCAACTTCCCTGGTCGTCACAAAACATCCAAATGGCGGAAAGCAACGTCCACGTTAAGAATATTCTCTACGTTATCCATTGATTTCACTTACAGGCTTTCCAAGGTTTGTAAATTGAATAAATGATATGTAGAAATATCACAGCTGATCTGACGGTGAAGACATTAAAACTTATATCGGCGTCACACAAATGTTATGTAACTGATATTGCTCGGACAACATTTGATGTGACGTATACATTGTTTATCCAGGAAGAGGTGAAGTAGGGATCAAGACAATTGGCATCCCTTGAAGATGTTAGATTTGAAAGCACGATGAGGACTGACGCTGTGAAGTCAGTCAACGATAATAATTACATCCATGTGACGTCCTATTTGAATCCCTGATGCTGGTTTTTGGGCATCTTCCATCCGAACTGTCCCGGTTGAATAAAACTAATAATCAAGAGTGACCCAATAACAGCGGAGAAAGACGCATACGAAATGCTGGCAACTGAGAAACCAACAACTCAGACAACCCTGATATAAACCATATACCTACAAACACGCAGTATTTACTGGTACCTGTGGAGCTCGATGACGTAGGATCAGAACGTCCGACTCTCAACCGAGACAACCAGGTTCCAGTCCTCTTGCTGCCGTTTCGAAGCTTTGGTATTTTGTTCACCTGCATATTACCACAGTTCAGTAAACTGTATACATTAGGATATGGCAACATACTGAGGTGGACATATCAACGAATAGTCTTCGCCCAGTAATTGCAGATAAGTCGAGATGTTGTTGTAATGAACTGAACTGTAATGCTTGCCAAAGCATCATTAATCGAGACGATTGGGACCGACTCAGCCAAGTATGGGAAGTCTTGCTTGTCGTGCCAATTGCGAGCTGAAGAATAACTAGTAATTTCAAGTCAGTTGTTGATGAATGCTACCGAAGATTCCCGAAAGGTTGAATAAGAAAATCTTAATAGTTGCCTTCAAAAACAATTATTTATTTCATTATTCTATGTTGGTGTATAATTAATAGGCCAGATATGTAAACCCCATAACTAATAGCGATCCACCAGGCGCGCTGCGATTGATTTGTACCCATATTAACGGCATGATGACCTTTGTTGCACAAGAAGACAAAGGCAATTTCCTAGTCAATGCACCAGGGCAGTCAACCAACCAATATGGAAGCCGGCGTTTTATTATCCTCTTAGTGGGCGGGACAGGAAATAGACCGGGAACCAATTTCCAAAACAGGCATGTAAAATGGGTTCTTTCAACTACACAGTTTGTGTGCCACAACAGGCTCCTCGCTGGAAGTATCTGGCACATTTTTAAATAAGTAAATCCCTGACGTACAATTGATTTGGGGCTATCGCTAAACTTTTACAGATAATTATCCATTACGGTTGTTAGGGGCCCAGACGCAAAGCTTATGTGTATAGTAATTTTATTTATCACATGTAATATGTGTCAAATACCTTTTTCTTAGCGTAGGTAAATATGTTCGAAAGTTGATTAACATCGATAGGCGTTTTGCTTAGTACGCTGGTAAAATGGGGGCAGTGGATGTCACGAAGTTTTTTTTATTGATGCTGTCCTCTTTCCCCCTGAAATCAGGATTGAGGCTGGAGGCTATTGAACAGGTAATCTTCTGCTGTCGCCCAATATGTTAGCATTGCCATTAGCAAGAAATTGAACTAAATAGCAAAGGAAGTAATCAAAGTAAACACGTGTATTAGAATGCAAAATCACGCGACTGTAATAAATATCCAATACTCTTCCAATATTTACCAAGATCTTCATACCAGGCAAAGGCTCAGATGGCAAGTGGACAAGGAAACCATTGGCTTACCGAGAGTCTAACATTTGTTATTTATATGTAACCCGCCCTCCTGAGATATTTGTCAACCTTGCTTTTAAACATAGTCATGCTGCTAGCATTTAGACAATCTGTAGATACTTTGTTCCATTCATTTATTCTCCTCGTCGAGAACGAGTACTTCTTGATATATAATCTACATTGATCCTTTGCTAATATTCATGTCCTCTGTTTCTAGTATTTTTCTTGAGTGACAAAAATATATTTTTATCAGTATTTTTATGCCCATTCAATATGTTAACAACTTCAATCTGATCTCCTCTTCACCTCCTTGTATCTAAAGTTGTTAAATCATATACGTTTAGGCGTTCTTCATAACTACGGTATCTCAGTTCTTGAATCATTTTAGCTGCTCTCCTCTGTATTTGTTCAAGCGTATATATATATATCCTTCTTACCACACACACACACACACGCGCGCGCGCGCACACACACACATACACTCACATGCACACACACGCACGTGCACTTATGTACGCATGTACATATACACACGCGCACATACATACGCATGTACGTACGCACACTTGCACCCACAAACAACTATGTTCACACACACATAGGCATGCCAGTACCGTATTGGCCATGCCTGACAAACAGACTTCTGAGTCCATTTCTCGTGATTACCACGAATAATTCTTATTCTTTCGTAGCCATCGCCTAAGGTAGGCCGTTGGCGTCTCCTTGCAATCTATGTAGTAACTATTTAAGGTGTAGTAAGCGGGAGGTGGCGTGTGACGTGAATGTTCGTATATCGCCAAGCTATAATAATTGATGTTGTATATATTTTAAAAAGATTTAGTTGACTGCTGCTTATGTTAAATTATCAAATATATGACAGTTAATGTTGTCATTTGATTGGCAAATATAATGGCGTTGACCCGTGTTGACTGTTAGCGCCACATCGATTACCCGACCTGTGCTGCGGCAATAAAAAATTACAGTAGTGAGGATTTGAATAATTTATTATGTGGGCGATCAATGCGATACCGCAAGGACAATAAGTAGTTTTGCATCACTGTTTGCGATGGAATAGAGCGTAGTTGAATTTCGCAGCGCACCAGTCGTCTCCATACCAGTCGTTACTCTTCACCGAATCAAGTAGCCGTGGTCCTTAAGATTGTTTCACGATGCAGCGTCTGACGACCAATGCCTTGACACTGATATCATTGATCGGCATAGCGTGCGGTATGTAATTATATGATAGTTCACGAAAAGCTATTTTAGTCACTATGACAAATCAGTTGTACAGCAGTAGCTCCATTTAACAATGTTGATCAAATTGAATCGTCCACAGTTTTTTGTGGTACGGATATTTCCTGAGGACACCAAATGTGTTTGGGTAGTTTTCGATATACCAAGTTTGAGGAAATATTCAACAAAGCATTCACAAGGGTAAACATAACACAAAAAAGCAAGCCGTATGTTCTGCTTGAACTATATAGATGAAAATATGCCGGTTAAATTGGCATCGAAAAATATAGACCTAGACCTATATTTTAACTTATTGGCGATACCGAGCGGATGACGAAGACATATTGATTGTGGCCAGGATTTTAAATATTAGTTCACGCATGTACGACCGACCGCTCAATGCAAGTAATAGTGATATATTAGAAATGTAGTCAAATGCCTTAATTTGATATGGCAATTGTACAACTGACGGTACACGCATGCATGTAGGTATGGAAGTGTGCACGTATGCATGGACGGACGGACGGAGGGACGGATTCGATGTGACGTCATCCCTCTGGTGTGTTGCAGTGACAACCGAAGTGAACATTGCATAGGCAAGCCGGTGTTCGTGAGTTTTTTGAAGGAAACTAAGGTGGCCTCACTCGGGAATGACGGTGACAAAACAACACACTTCAACACAAATCGGGGTAACAATGCGTGATGGGCAGTAGACTTCGGGGAAGCGAGAACCAGTGTCACCGGAGTATGTATCACCAACAGAGACGACCGTTTCTATTGTAAGTAGTGTGTGTTATTGATGTAATGATGAACAAAAAGGCGTGCATGCATAAACAAGCGCGCGAATGTATGTGTGCGTGCGTGCGTGCGTGCGTATGTGCGTGCGCGTGTGTGTGCGTGCGTGCGTGTGTGTGTTTGTGTATGTGTGTGTGTGTGTGTGTGTGTGTGTGCGTGCGTGTGTGCGTGCGTGTGTGCGTGTGTGCGTGCGTGTGTGCGTGTGTGTGTATGCGTGCGTATGTGTGTGTGTGTGCGTGCGTGCGTGTGTGCGTGTTTGTGTGTGTGTGTGTGTGTGTGTGTGTGTGTGTGTGTGTGTGTGTGTGTGTGTGTGTGTGTGTGTGTGTGTGTGCGTGTGTGCAGAACGTCATGGGGATCACCGATTCGGGGTTACTTTTTGACTTCGTCTCGTTGACATACCGACTGTCGCAATGGCAAAGGAGCGTCTATTCAGAAGAAAGTCTAGTACATATGGCAGACCATTCGTAGTTTTGAAATTAGTAAAGACAATTCAGCGTCCGTCCTAAGTGATGACCAGTTTATTGCTGAAGTGAGGTTTGTTACGGTTCCAAGTGTCCATTCACAGTTGCTTTAAACAAATATTGCTGTGCATTTCATATTAGGCTTTTCCAGATATATGTTGTTAATTTTACTGTTCAGACGAATCGGGCGTATTTCGTTCCGCATTTTCATAAGACGCTACAGCATATATAATGAAATATTTGTCAATTAATAAATACTTTCCAGTGTCTAAAGTGCTGTACCCGGTGGAAATTAGATGACAAGAAGTGCTGACACAATTCTTCAGAGTTTTTATCCGCCCACGATATCACGCATCTCATCAAAACTTGGCAGCTCTGACTATCTTAGTCACCAATACTCTTTTTTGTGATGCTGACATTTACGGTCCACCACTCTCTTTGTCTTGCTGCCGTACTACTACTTGGTTGGTTGTGTTGAATGGAAGATATCGCGTGGGAGGGTGAACTAATTCACCCACTAGTTTACCACATGGCGGAGCAACACGCTATATTCGAACAAATTCAAAAGTGTAAACCAAATGGGGTCATGGCCCAATCCCAACTAAATACGCCACTGTTGGTTGCCATGTCGTATTTTTTTCATTGAATGCACTCACAAAATAGTTGTGTATCGTCTGAATACAAAAGGTTTGCGGATATTATTAGAGTATGTTGATGTCCTTTCCCTACGTTCACTGTTAAAGCTGTCCAATGCGTTCCACATTTATATGTATTTATTAATATAATGTTCGTGATACTAGAAGAAATGTGATCAAGCATATTGTGCGTCAATGTGCGTTTAGTAACGTTTTTTTTTGCAAATTGACCGTTTCGCCTCGAAATCGGTGTTCACATCCGGGGCATAATCATCCCACCGTTACTGCGTACAAAACCAAATGATGGAAGCTTCATAGACAAAAACTACGACACATAGAAACCTAGTATGCTATTATAGATAAGGGTCGTAAACTAGTAGTAAGATCAATTGTATGAATAATATAAAAAGTTTTTGAGAGCACACGCTTTGTTGATAATGTTCATTGCAATAGCAAATTATAAACAAAGTCCCAAAAAAGGACTATTTAAGCGTAAGTGAGTAACCCGGCGTCGCACGTGGAGAAAATCAGCCATATGTAGTTTATAATTAAAGCAATGTATATTGATATCTACAATATTACAAATATGGAGCTTTCATATGTACGCTATGCTACTTCTTAGACGCTTTCGACACCGGGCGTCAAACGTTCTACTGTTCATCTACGTCCCCAGGAAGGAATCGTAGCACAATTTGTTTAAATTATCCGTTGGTTAGGACCCCAATCGGCACCCGATTTGCGGTGGTGCGCAAAACAGCCTGCGGCTGCATAAATCGGTTCCTGGTTCATTACATAGACGTGCTCTGCACACTATGCGATTCATAACAGTGGCGCCACACGGTGGACCGGACACCAGTCAAACAACAACAACTCTCGCCAGCGCTGCATGCTGCAATAACTTGACAAGTACTTAAGGTTGCTCCATTCATCTAGGTACATATTTGTACATATCATTGTTGCATTTTCAAATACAGCTGCACATAGGAAAACATGTAATTCCACATTTGAAAAATTCCGATGCATTCCATTTGAAATGTTGACCCTCAAGACCCACACACCCGGAGGAATAAAAACATTAAAATGAACGAACCAACCTTGACCCCCGCGCTCGTATGATATATTTCAGCCATAAACATGCATCATAGTACACGTATAGACAATGTGTGGTAGAATATATAACACTAGATGATTTGTTACCACAATGTTACACAGAATGGGCACCGAACGGGGTGTATCAACGAACAGCATTCAGTGGACGCTGCCTATTATGTTGTTGTTGTTGTTGTCATATGCGGATAAATAGTTATATAATGCAACCAAATGAAATCACCAAATGTGAAGCAATGATAAATATATTCAGGAATGTTTTATGTTGCGCAATGGTAATCGACGTCGCTATTTTGTCTGTTCACCCAGTGATTGCCAGTAGGTGGCTACACTGGTCAATCACTGCTGGTTGAATAGCCTCTTTCCATGCCGTTCCGCGACACAGAAACATACCTACAATTGCTTCCAATATGGTAAGCAATTGCACTTATGTCGACTTTTTACAGATCGACTAATAAATTTCGCCGTGGGTCTGACGGACCAGGACCTTAGAACCGTCAATGGACCAATCAGCGAGGTGCCTTTTCTGAAATGTGCCACACACGGAAGATTGGGACAAGCACAAATCGTCAGTCTGAATTGTGAACATCCACGCTACACCAGGCGGCGCTACTTGTTCGTGGCTGCGAGCGTAGCTGGATTCTTCCATCAGAGCGAAATAGAAGTGTTTGACGGTGAGCTGAGGAGTTTGTTTAGTATATTCACGTTTACATCCAGCTGGTACATTTCATACAGAAACGTTCTCTTTTAACGACCATCTAATTACTTCGAATCTGTTGAAAGGCATCGGTGAAACATATACTACTGAATCATTCATTTACTTCCTTTATGGTGGACACTGCTCTCTCTCCATTGCATATGCAACGCATACAAGACATGAAAAATATGTTTTAGATCACCAATATCTGCAACCCTAGCTGCCTGCAAAATTCGTTACCCTTTTCAAGGCAAAAACGTTGTGACAAATCCAATATGGTGTTGTGGACATCCTTGTATTCTTTGCATGTGTTTCTCCGATGAGAACATGCCTTGTTTTATTGTGGGTGACTCCGGTTGAGAAAGTGAAAACTAAAGAATATAATTACGATACTGATGGCTGAATCGATTGATGACAATGATGGATGGTGTGAGTAGCTGGTGGGAGAAATTATTTTAGTGACAGGTGAGAGAGAAATTTGAATTTTTTAATGAGAATGACGAGTGTGTGCTTGATGGGAACTATGTTTGGAGAAGTTGACGAGATGTTGGCTGGTGAAATGATAAATATATTCAGGAATGTTTTATGTTGCGCAATGGTAATCGACGTCGCTATTTTGTCTGTTCACCCAGTGATTGCCAGTAGGTGGCTACACTGGTCAATCACTGCTGGTTGAATAGCCTCTTTCCATGCCGTTCCGCGACACAGAAACATACCTACAATTGCTTCCAATATGGTAAGCAATTGCACTTATGTCGACTTTTTACAGATCGACTAATAAATTTCGCCGTGGGTCTGACGGACCAGGACCTTAGAACCGTCAATGGACCAATCAGCGAGGTGCCTTTTCTGAAATGTGCCACACACGGAAGATTGGGACAAGCACAAATCGTCAGTCTGAATTGTGAACATCCACGCTACACCAGGCGGCGCTACTTGTTCGTGGCTGCGAGCGTAGCTGGATTCTTCCATCAGAGCGAAATAGAAGTGTTTGACGGTGAGCTGAGGAGTTTGTTTAGTATATTCACGTTTACATCCAGCTGGTACATTTCATACAGAAACGTTCTCTTTTAACGACCATCTAATTACTTCGAATCTGTTGAAAGGCATCGGTGAAACATATACTACTGAATCATTCATTTACTTCCTTTATGGTGGACACTGCTCTCTCTCCATTGCATATGCAACGCATACAAGACATGAAAAATATGTTTTAGATCACCAATATCTGCAACCCTAGCTGCCTGCAAAATTCGTTACCCTTTTCAAGGCAAAAACGTTGTGACAAATCCAATATGGTGTTGTGGACATCCTTGTATTCTTTGCATGTGTTTCTCCGATGAGAACATGCCTTGTTTTATTGTGGGTGACTCCGGTTGAGAAAGTGAAAACTAAAGAATATAATTACGATACTGATGGCTGAATCGATTGATGACAATGATGGATGGTGTGAGTAGCTGGTGGGAGAAATTATTTTAGTGACAGGTGAGAGAGAAATTTGAATTTTTTAATGAGAATGACGAGTGTGTGCTTGATGGGAACTATGTTTGGAGAAGTTGACGAGATGTTGGCTGGTGAAACCTGGAATGAACTCGCCTGGCTCGTTGGCCGGATGACATTTGTTGTCGCCTTATGCTACACGGGGGTGAAAAGGGTTGAGGATGGGGTGAGTGAGAGCTGACCATACAGGTGGACGAAATGGATGCTGAAAGTGATGACGTAATGACGACTGTCGGCGGGAAGGTTTGGTGATAACGACGATATTCGTGTCCCAGTGTAGTTCCCATTTTATGTAGGATTAATTATTCACAATCGTGTTTTTACACGTTATGGTGTGTTGGTTTCAACTAACGATTAATTCAGTTCCTGCTTCAAAGTGGAATACTGGATGAAATACTAAAGAAGGGACATGTTCGCAACGAAGACATAATACTACAAATTACATAATAATGGTTTACAATTATGATCTACAGTAACGGTCAAGGTCAATACAATAATATATGTAGTTCCTGGTATTTTCTTAACTGTTGGGGTAGGTCGATCGATATCCTTTCTTTTATTATTTCCTTGGTGGCTATTTTATTTTAGTTAGGCATTTGAGTGTTTTTTGTGTTCTATTGTTTTGAGAGTGTCATGGCTAACTGCCACGACAACTGGCACTGTTCCGATTTCCGTTACATTATACACGTACATCAGAACAATAATTAATGTTAGCTACGATTTGCCACGTGACATGCATGTTTCAATTTGGAATATGGATAGAGTGAACTTGTTAATATAAAAAAATACACTTCATCATACAAAAAATACACAAAGACATATACGACTGATGAATAATCCGATACATAGCGTAACACCAGGCTTACATATAAGTATAGAGTTTTTTTAAAAAGTATGTAAAATCAAATAATATATTTCCAGATATGTCACAATAGATATTGACATTTTAAAATTAACATAATTTTTTTCTTCAGCAATTGCGTGCTGTAAAGTGATCCAAAAATGCCTTATTAGACAGTGTTATGGATCCATGGGTAGATAGTGCCAGGTGGTAGGGAACCGTGGGTAGATAGAGCCAGGTGGTAGGGAATATTGTCCCCGACGGCAAGCCGGTGTTGTTAAATGATACTGTTTATCGGGATTCGCTTCATCATCCACATGCAATGTCGGGAAACTCGAATTATCGTTTTGTCAACTAGTCGGTTTCACATACGAATCAACTATAATGCAATTTATTCAAAATGTTACATACAAAGAGTTAAATGACGACATTTATTATTTGTTGCACTATATATTTAAGGTATTTTGACAGCAATAGAGGTTCGAATGTAAGCAGTGCTGCACGTTACGTATTATTAAGTTAAGCCGTATCAATGTTATGAACGCTGAGAGGAACATATCTGATTATGTTCACTTATTTATGTGTAGCCGCAGAACTCGTCGTTGCCTCTGCTGAGGGATTTCGTGAGTTCGGGGACTGCGCCGTCTTCACTGACCATGACCACGCCACATGCCAGGCTGTGACGTCATCGGACTTTGTCTTCAGAGCGAATCTCTCGAATTATTTCGCTAACTTAGACGCGCGAATCACCTTGCGTGGCGGCAACTGTGGTGATGCCAGTCAGGTAAAAAAACGTGTTACTTTAATGCGGGAAAATTGTGTGAAAAGCCTGTCTAATATCAATTATAAACATGCAAGGGATCAAACTCATAATATTAATTTCACTTGTAAAATCTCAGTGCAATTGTGAAAAATGTCGTTTTTCGTTGAAACTGTGTTACGTTAGCCAAGTGCACAGTTTCAATGACACCAGAACTATGATGGTGTTCAGCCAACTGGTCGTTTATGCAACCACGCATGTGTCCGTCAGTTGTGGTAGTCGCGATGTCCTGTTGGAGAAGTTATGGCAGAGAAGAAGTAGGAGGGAGCTTGGGACTGGAAGTGAGCCTCTGTTTGGATAATGATTCGTGTTGTATTGTATACATATAATGTATGAATGTATGTATCCATGTATGTATGTATGTGTGTATGTATGTATGTATGTATGGATGTTTGTATATATGTATGTATGTATGTATGTATGCATGTATGCATGCATGTATTTTTTGCATTTGTGCTTGTTTGCATGCATGTGTGCATGTATGAATATGGGCATGTTTGCGTGTTTGAACATGTGCGTATGTGCATGTGTGCGTGCGTGCATGCGTGCATATTTGCATTCTGCATGTGTGTATGTATGCATACGTACAGGTACGCAGGTATGCTGATACGCACGTATGCACGTACGCACGTTTTGTATGTGTGCGTGCGTATGTGTGTATGTATTCTGGAAACACATGGACGTAAACAGACAAAAGTCTGATTATATATATATATATATATATATATATATATATATATATATATATATATATATATATATATATATATATATATATATATATGTGAATGCGTTGTACAGGTTCACGTCTATACGGAGGAGAAGCCGCTCAACGCCGGCCCGTTCGACGGCTACTTCATGCGGTGTCAGGTGACGAAGACAGAACCACCAGTAGAAGGCGCCACTGTCTGCTCCTTCGCCTGTGGCAACAACATACGAGGCAGTGACTACGTCATTGTGCGCGTCTTCGGCCGATACGGGCCAGTGAGATCACTATGTGAAGTCGAACTGATGTTGAATTAGTTTGGAATGTGCTAAATACGCTTCTTGTCAGAATAATCCTTTCCCTCTCTGGTTTGCAGGGCCGGATTAACAATGTCGTGGGGGGGTTGTCTAAGGGTGGTATTGTCTATGGAGGTAATCCCATATGTTATCGTTTACTCAGCTGTGTTTGTGCATTTGCATTTGCATAGTGCTGTCGACGATGGCATAGAAACACACATACAAGAAACTACTGTGCACGGCGGCTAACAAGAATACAATCGTAAATCGACAAACAAGAATCACAGCTAACCAAAAAATTATACAGGAACATCGTATGATGACTAACAAGGAAATTCCACGCACAGCAACACGATAGAGTTAGAGTCTACAATGGCATACCAGAAAATACAGCGCACAGCAACACGATAGAATTAGAACCTACAATGACATACCAAAAAATACAGCGTAAACATGAGATCGCTTTCCCGAGCAAAGAAAACGTGACTTACTAATATGTTCCACCAAATTAGTTACCAACGAATGAATTGTCAGATCTGATTGTTCATAAGTTGATCTTCCTCAAAAACTAATGGACTGTTTGCGCGTTCTGGTAGCACTGAAATTCGACAACCTCTCACCACACAACACCTCACCGCACCACACCGCACCGCATCGCATCGCACCGCACCGCACAGCACCACACACACCGCACACACCGCACACACCGCACACACCGCACACACCGCACGCACCACGCACACACCGCACGCACCACGCACGCACCACGCACACACCGCAGACACCGCACACACCACACTCACCGCACACACCGCACACACCGCACTCACCGCACACACCACACACACCGCACACATCACACACACCACATACATAGCACACACCGCTCTCACCGCACACACCGCACACACCGCACACACCGCACACACCGCACACACAACACACACCGCACACACCACGCACACCACACACACCACACACACCACGCACACCACACACACACACCACACACCGCACACACCGCACACACACCGCACACACCGCACGCACCGCACACATCGCACATACCGCACACACCGCACACACCGCACACACCACACACACCACACACACCACACACACCACGCACACCACACACACCACACACACCACGCACACCACACACACACACCACACACCGCACACACCGCACACACACCGCACACACCGCACGCACCGCACACATCGCACATACCGCACACACCGCACACACCGCACACACCACACACACCACACACACCACACACACAGCACACACCGCACACACCGCACACACATCGCACACACCGCACACACCGCACTAACCGCACACACCACACACACACCGCACTCACCGCACACACCGCACACACCGCACACACCGCACACACCACACACACCGCACTCACCGCACTCACCGCACACACCGCACACACCGCACACACCACACACACCACACACACACACACACACACACACACACACACACACAACACACACAACACACACCGCAAACACCGCACACACCGCACACACCGCACACACCACACACACCACACACACACACACAATACACACAACACACACCGCACACACCGCACACACCGCACACACCGCACACACCACACACACCGCACTCACCGCACTCACCGCACACACCGCACACACCGCACACACCACACACACCACACACACACAACACACACAACACACACCGCAAACACCGCACACACCGCACACACACCGCACACACCGCACACACCGCACACACCGCACACACCGCACACACCGCACACACCACACACACCGCACACACACCACACACACCGCACTCACCGCACACACCGCACACACCGCACACACCGCACATACCGCACTCACACACCGCACTCACCGCACACACACCGCACACACAACAAACACAGCACACACCGCAAACACCGCACACACCGCACACACCGCACACACCGCACACACCGCACACACCACACACACCGCACACACCACACACACACCGCACTCACCGCACACACCGCACACACCGCACATACCGCACTCACAACACACACCACACACACCACACACACCGCACACACCGCGCACATCACACACACCACGCTCCTGTCGCGCACGCACGTACGCACGCACCATTAGGTGAATATGCAAGCTAAATTTGATAGGAATAAATGGAATCGACAAATGACTGCGATGCGGATGTATTGTGTGGTTTGTGTGTGCTATCACAGTTAATACTAACTCGTGCTACCGCGACGATTGATTAGATGTGATGTGTTCTCATTGATTTTGCCTGTGGTAGTTTCTAGGCATCGTCATGCTCACTGCAAGTAGCATTCATGCTTAGCGCGTCGATACAAAAGAACGTGCGACGAGAGAACGTACGATTCTGCTGCCACAAGCTCACTTCACAGCTCATCCTGGGTTGAGAATCGATACAAAATAACGGTTGAGAAGCGAAATTGTGATCTCTGTGGTGCAATACACATTGTTGAATCGAACGCTTGTGATCCGGACGGAACTAAATGGTGCATGCGTTGACGAAGTGAAGCCGCCCAGCCTCTCTGTTCCTGGGCGTCTTGCCTAAATCGTGTGCTAGGCTTGCTTTCTATGCCGTAAAATAAACTATATATGTTTGAAACATTATTGTTGTTCAGTTTTCTTAGCATTCTTCCGCACCAGTGCAGTGATACCAGTGTAGTGATACCAGTGTAGTGGTACCAGTGTAGTGGTACCAGTGTAGTGATACCAGTGTAGTGATACCAGTGTAGTGATGTCAGTGTAGTGATACCAGTGTAGTGGTACCAGTGTAGTGGTACCAGTGTAGTGATTCCAGTGTAGTGATACCAGTGTAGTGATACCAGTGTAGTGATACCAGTGTAGTGACACCAGTGTAGTGATACCAGTGTAGTGGTACCAGTGTAGTGGTACCAGTGTAGTGGTACCAGTGTAGCGATACCAGTTTAGTGATACCCAACCTTACACAGTTTCGCGTTTCCCAATGCCATTTCCCGCTGTCTATGAACAATCTAATTACCCTTTGTAGTTATCACAATTGTCGTCAACCTTACGTGGACAATTACGAACAATTGTTGACAACGTCATGCGTCGTTTCTTCGCCACTCGGAACATTCTGGCGTGTCATTGATTTTCTAATGTAGTCATTGTCCAGGTTTCAAAACCATAGGGATTGGTTACTTCTTAGAGATTGGTTACTTCTTAGGGATTGGTTACTTCTTAGGGATTGGTTACTTCTTAGGGATTGGTTACGTCTTAGGGATTGGTGACTTCTTAGGGATTGATGACTTCTTAGGGATTGGTTACTTCTTAGGGATTGGTGACGTCTTAGGGATTGGTGACTTCTTAGGGATTGGTGACTTCTTAGGGATTGGTGACTTCTTAGGGATTGGTGACTTCTTAGGGATTGGTTACTTCTTAGGGATTGGTGTATTCTTAGGGATTGGTGACTTCTTAGGGATTGGTTACTTCTTAGGGATTGGTTACTTCTTAGGGATTGGTGACGTCTTAGGGATTGGTGACTTCTTAGGGATTGGTTACTTCTTAGGGATTGGTGACTTCTTAGGGATTGGTTACTTCTTAGGGATTGGTGACTTCTTAGGGATTTGTTACTTCTTAGGGATTGGTGACGTCTTAGGGATTGGTTACTTCTTAGGGATTGGTGACTTCTTAGGGATTGGTTACTTCTTAGGGATTGGTGACTTCTTAGGGATTGGTTACTTCTTAGGGATTGGTTTCTTCTTACGGATTGGTGACTTCTTAGGGATTGGTTACTTCTTAGGGATTGGTGACTTCTTAGGGATTGGTGACTTCTTAGGGATTGGTTACTTCTTAGGGACTGGTGTCTTCTTAAGGATTGGTGACTTCTTAGGGATTGGTGACTTCTTAGGGATTGGTGACTTCTTAGGGATTGGTGACTTCTTAGGGATTGGTGACTTCTTAGGGATTGGTTACTTCTTAGGGATTGGTGACTTCTTAGGGATTGGTTACTTCTTAGGGATTGGTTTCTTCTTAGGGATTGGTGACTTCTTAGGGATTGGTGACTTCTTAGGGATTGGTTACTTCAGGATCCTCGTACGCTTCATGCTGCTGTCTTACCTTGTTTATATATTCTTTATTAAACTTTCCACTAAGACTCCTAACAACCTGAAGTCATTAATTATTCAAGTTCTAATCCTTCCTTAGACATTTTACTTGCTATTGCATGGTTTTTATATCATAACAGCCAAATAACTGCTCGTTTAGCTTGTTCACAGCAATTTGTGAATTCAGCCTACTCAGTTTTACGTTTTCGCTTTTCGGGAAAAACGCATCCAGTCTAAGGCCGTCTTCACATACAACGTTAATCCGTATTAGGAAGCGGATCCCAATTCGGGTAGCGCAATGTGAACACCCTTAATCCGCACTAAGCTACCCGAATTCTAATGCGGGAAAACAGGTGGATTAGGATGCGGATTAGCCAATGTGAACGCTCCGTTTGCCTTGATTATGCGATGACGGCGCTGCTGCATGACAGAGGGCATGTATGAGTGCATGTGACCCGCACACCACGCCCTCTGGTGCACTAATTCGGTTGGCGGTTTAATCCGGTTTAACTCGGTGTATGTGAACAGAGCCGAATTAGTTGATCGGCATCGTAATTCGGCTGAAAATTACATATGAACACGGCTTAATATTCTCTGGACACATTGAAGGCAGAATGCGAACAATTATGGAAAGCAATTAATTTTAGCAAATCTGCCTTTTTAATCTTTGACATTTTTTTAATTATAAGGCAAGTTTGTTACAATGTTTTGTCGTTATTGTATCCTTGAGTTGTAACACTATTTTCAATATTTAATTGATACCGGCTAAGCTACAAGATAGATGATTCCCAGAGTTATACAATTATTATCATGTTTGAACGTTAAAGTACCATTTGCCTTCACATTTCAAGATGAATCATCAGGTCTTTTGCTTTCATAATATATAAACGTATGCCAGTGAACTGTTACATTAGTATTATCACCAAAGCAAAATGATGGGTTTGCAGGCCAGAAGCGAGGTGGGCGGTTTTCCCGAAACAATATTAGAAAATAAATTCCATTAAAACAAAACATAAAATATTTTATTATAATATATTATTTAAAGTCTTTAACGATCCCGTCCAACTTCCAAGTTATATTTTCTATCATAAGCTTACAATAATTGACTGGGACCTCAAAATGCGGCCTGTGCAGATATTTCGTCCCTTTCGCGATCATTGCATAGCAAAATGTGAAAGTGCAGCAATCACCGGACGTCGTCGTTGCTGCACTCATGATTGCCAATAACGTTGACAATGTTGACTTCGCAACCACTAACAACGGCTCTTGGCATACGTGTGCTGCTGCACTAATGACGAGACGCTTTGTTCACTGTACCGGTCACAGCAGCCGTGTACCCTGGTATGGTACCTTTACCAGCAGGCATGTATTTTAATAAGATTGTCCATGTTGCATCTCTCATCTTAATGCTTCATCTGTACAAAGCAAAACCAACACTGCCGTCTTACACTTCCCTTTTGGCAGGTCAGAAAAAAAACTGTTCACTTGGGTATTTTCATTCAGGTTTTTTAATGAGACTGGCCTTCGTGCCTACATACCCCATATCCCATCTTCATGAAATAGTAACGGAGTATTTCTTGCTGCACTGATGATTGCCAATAAGTTTGACGATGTCTACTTCGCAACCACTAGCAACGACCTGTGTCGTGTCAACAATGGATCACTCTACAAAGAAATGTCGTTCTAAAGCGTGACATTGTAGAAATGTCAAGTGCTGTTGAAAATCCACTCCATTAATTAGAATAACAACAACAGAAGTAAACCTGACATTAATTTGCGTGTAATTCTATGATATTTTTAATATAATTTGTTGTAAAACTTTTTTCACGTCAGTCTTTCAAACTATTAGTTAGATGATTATACATTACACAAGAAGCAGAACGTTTACTCGTTGCCGACCAAATTGAGAAAGTAAAATTTTATAAATATAGGGTATCCTACACAAACCCACAAAATGATATCCAGTGTTGAAAATCCAGGCATTGAAACAGTTTGCAGAGCGTCCACCCGCAGACACACCAAACTTATTATCTTCAGGACAACTGTCGAAAAGATCCTGATTTTTATGCGATTCGTGGATTCTAATACAGGCTCTAGAGAACACACTGGATGATCCGTACGCAAGAATACTGCGGACAATTGAAATGGAAAATCCAAGCGATCACATGACCAATTAAGAAATGCACTGCTCCATCTCACACTAAATGGGACAAATTTAGCGAATGCACTGCAAGCCAAAACCACTTTAAGGAAGCCTTTATGTAACCACACTAAGTGGATGACAAAAGTAAGCAAAATATCGATCAATCAATCAATCAATCAATCAATCAATCAATCAACCATCCAACTAGCCAGTCAGTCAATAAGTAAATTACTTCCAACAACAACAAAAGAACAAAACGAAACACGTTATTATGAAACACAACACCATTTGCAACACGTATGTATATTGCTGTCTGATTATATAACTTCCACGTTTTGTTAAACAACACTAATGTTCTAAATAACACAAACACACACCAGGCACACACACGTACACGCACGCACCCACACCACATACCACCAGTTGATAGAGTGATACAGAAAACGACATTATACTAGATACATAGGAAGATATCGTGTAACAATAGTGTAGAGTCTGTTTTAATGTTATTTAATGACTTGCATTGCAACATGTGTTTATTTTTGTCAATATATTCTATACACTGCTGGCACAGCTGTTGAAGTAAAACTGTTTGATACGGCGGGATACTTGTAATTGCTAATTTATTTATAACTTGCATATGTCATACTGGACCGTATAATGTCAATGGTTCGGTGGATGTGAAATCGATAAATTGCTGCGATGCGGGCGTATGTTGTGCTTTGTGTGTGCTTTGACAGCAGATAATAAACTCATGCTACAGCAACGTTTCATTAGATTTTATGCGTTCTTATTGATTTTTGCCTGCTGTAATGTATCGGTATTTTCATGCTCAGTGCAAGTGACATTCACACTTTGCGTATCGATACCAAATAACGTGCGACCAGCTTAGGTACGATTCAGCTACCACAGGCTAACTTCCCCGCTCATCCTCCGTTGTGAAATTGTGATCTCAACTTTAATTCTCAATTCAGTCAACAATTTGACGAGTTCATCCTTTTCCGAAGGTGGGATATTTAATTTACACGACTATTTATTAACATATTTTTAATATTGATATAAACCAGGTTAGAATATATTTTAACTGATTATTACACACGGGTTTGATATGAGCCGTGCGATGCTATGGTGCAGTACACATTCTAGAATCGAACGTTCTTGATCCGGATGGAACTAAATGGCGCGTGCGATAACAAAGTTAAGCCTTCGGTCGCACTGTCGCTGGGCGTCTTGCCTGATTCACGGGCTATGTTTACTTACTGTGTCGTAAAGATAAAATATTAATGTTTGAAACATGTTGTCGGTACATGTTCTCCGCATTCTTCCGCACTATTGTAATGACACTCAGCCATACGCAATTTCAAGGTTCCCCATTGCCATTCTCCGCATGCGCACGTTCGATGCCGACATACGGAAATTTTATTGTTCTGAGGCTTAACGATAATCGACTGAAACAACATTGAACATAGAACGTAGTGCCCAACTCTTAATAACAGTAAAGGCGTGTTAAATAAATATATTCGCGGGTGTATGTTCCTTTGCATGTACGTACGTATATACGTACGTACGTACGTACGTACGTACGTATGTATGTACGTATGTATGTATGTATGTATGTATGTATGTGTGTATGTATGTATGCATGTATGTACGTACGTATGTACGTATGTACGTATGTACGTATGTTAAATAAATATATTCGCGGGCGATGCACCTCGCAAAGGTATCATCTTATTATAATCGTGCAAGTGTATGTTCCTTTGCATGTACGTACGTATATACGTATATACGTACGTACGTACGTACGTACGTATGTACGTATGTATGTATGTATGTATGCATGTATGTACGTACGTATGTACGTATGTACGTATGTACGTATGTACGTACGTATGTACGTATGTATGTATGTATGTATGTATGTATGTATGTATATATGTATGTATGTATGTATATACGTATGGTGTCACTATAAAGTACCTAATGGTGTTACTCTAAATATCGACAAAGGTATGGTGACTATTAGATAACTTATTAAACGCTTGTCAATATGGTATGGCATATATGGCACAGCTCTGAGCTGGTTTTCATTATACTTAGCTGATATATACCAAATATTGAAGATAGCTGATTGCTTTTCAGCGGCACTAGCCACTTCATGTGGCGTTCCTCGGGGTTCTTGGCCAATTGCTTTAACTCTTTACACTACTCCAATCAGAATTCCACACCGGCCTTCTCAGCACGGAAGTTAGGAGTCATCTTTGATAATAATTAACATTTTAGACAGCACATTTCACAAACTTGTCGTTGCTATTTTTATCACAATGGTTACCTTCGTCGTATTCGCCATTACATGTCTTATATTGTCACCAAAACAATTGCAACTGCTCTTTTTAGCAGTATAATTTACTATTACAATTTCCCTTGTCATAATGTTGCTCTCAAGGACATATTGAAATGGGGTTTACCCGGTCTCCTCGTTTCTCTCAGTCCACTAGCACATCTTATGTCATTGCAGGAACCAGTATATTTACATTCACGGCTCACTACTGCAAGCCAACCTAGACAACTTCGACCATCTAATTCTAATCTATTTTAGTTCCCAGTGTTAAGACAAATGTCGGAACTTGAGCTTGTTCAGTTGCTGCACCAACTCTTGAACTCACTCCTTGTTAGTGTTAAGTATGTAGGAAATATAAAAACACTTCGTCGTAATCTAAAACCCCATCTGTTTAAGCTTGCTTATTCTCCATAGCTGCCCAACGTACCAATTCAAATGTTTACAACTGTAGCTGCTTATCGATTAGAAACTGTTTAACCCATTTTGTTTTGGAGCGCTTTTAGCGCAATAGAAGTATTTTATGTTGTATTGTACGTATGCATGTATGTGTATAAATATGTACATATGTATGTAATAGCACTGTGTATATATGTGTGTATGTATGTGTGTATACGTGTATGTATGTATGTCTGAATGTATGTATGTATGTATGTATGTATGCATGTATGTATGTATGTATGTATGTATGTATGTATGTATGTATGTATGTATGTATGTATACGTGTATGTATGTATGTATGAATGTATGTATGTATGTATGTATGTATGTAAGTATGTATGTATGTATGTATGTATGTATGTATGTATATATGCATGTATGTATGTATGTACGTATGTATCTTTGTATGTATATGTGTATGTATGTATATGTGTATGTATGTATATGTTTGTATGTATGCATGTATCTTTGTATCTTTGTATAGATGTATGTATGTATGTATGTATGTACGTATGTATCTTTATATGTATGTATATGTGTATGTTATGCTACTCCTCCAAGATGCTTTCCATCTCGGGCTCCCAACTTTCAGGGGTTCGTCTACGACCCACGGTCAGGTCTTCTCAGTTTTATTTTATCGAATTTAACCCGCTGTTATCCGTTTTACGAACAATCGAATTACCCTTTGTAGTTATTACATACAATTGTTCACAACGTCATGCGTCTTTTATTTGATTTCTCTGAAGTTACGTAATACAAGGGCAAGGCTTCGGTAGACGTTGCTATAAATCTAGTATCACGCCGCAATTTCGAGAGACATTGACTGGCAGCCCCACGTTTAAGGCATAGATGGATATTTCTGAGAACATTTATAAATATTGTGGTCGTGACAGTCACTTACGAGCTACCACGTTATTCCCTCCAGAGGATGGGCATTTTTAAAATATAAATAATTATATATAATTATAAGATAGATAATTGTAATTCACACCGCAAAAATAAACATATATGGAAAGTGAAGCATCTCTGTAGTCCTGCATGACATTAATTTTACTATTGCTTCCTGTTCTTTGTTTTAACACGGACAAACCTACATACAAGTAATTATGAAATGTCGACACCAAAATAGACTGCACGCAGTATATAAGATTCACAAATTTTCGTCGTCTACGTTTGAAATGTAGCCAGTGTCCGCTGTTGCTTATGTTTACTTGCTTATATCGAGTGAGTTCCTTGCATTGATGTCTTAATATGTAACATTCACATCAACATTTAACTACACTCATAGATGAGGTTAATAATGAAAATCATAAATAACAAAGTGGTTCCACACAAATAAACTTTCCGTAAATGTTACAAAAACAGAACTACATTATGTTCACAAGCAATTCAAATTAACGGTTGTAACACTATTTTCAATATTTAATTTACACCGGCAATACGCTGCAAGAAAGAGGATTCCCAGTGTTATATAAATATTATTATGTCTGCGTCCATCCGCAGACGCACTAAACTGAATATCTCCAGGACAAAGGTCGAACCGATCCTGATTTGTGGATCAGATGCATGGATTCAAATACAGGCTCTATAAAAAAAACACTGGATGACCCGTACGCACGAATGTTGCGGAAAAATGAAATGTTAAATCCACGCCACAATTTCATGACCAATCAAGAAATGCACGGCTCTATATCACACCAGACGCGACAAATTTAGCGAATGCAATGCGAACCAAAACCACTGTAGTAGTAGTCTTCATGTTACCAAACTAAGTGGACCACAAATGTAAGCAAAATATCAACAAACCAACCAACCAAACAATAAGTAAGTTACTTCCAGCAATAACAAAACACAGAACGAAACACGTTATTATAAAACACAACACCATTTGCAACACGTAAAATGAAAGTATATTAAACAATAAAATATTGGAAAAGGGGTGACATTTTTGTATGCATATGCTTATTTCACCCCAACCAGAACATTTATTATACAGAAACAATATCGTTAAAACATGCTATTTAATATATATAGATTTTATTAGACTTACTAATACATATAAGGAATATTTAACCTGTACATTAAACACAACCTTTGGATACTTCTGCACACAGTGATTTTTTGGTGGAATCAATTCCACAATGTCACACCATACATAAAATGCACATCGATTTTATGTTGGTACGAACACAATGACTACGGAAGGTATCTTTCTGTCGAGTACCACGTGTGTGTACATGTAAATGTAAACATATCCGGTAGTTCATTGTGATATACCTTACACATAATAACAGCTGTCTTAAATTTAACTAAATCTGCAAATTTCAAACTGCACAGTTGTTTACAAAAGGTGCTGATGTGTCTAGGCGTTTTTCACCTTACAAACTAGACGAACTACTTGTATAATTAGTACCGTCACACATTGAGTGTTTGTAGCATATGTGTTTTCCACATTTCACTACAATAGCTAACATAAGGCAAAACACAAGGAACTATACAATATGCTCATTCCATCATGGTTAATTAGACAATTTGCTTTGTAGATGATCGCTGTAACTTTCGAAAATTTTTGTATAACCGTATTAATTTGATGTTCCCAGTTCAGATCGTCATCAACATATACACCGATACATTTGATTACACGCTGGTTGTTCGTTCATGATTTATGAATACATTAATGTCCACATCTGGCGGGCGTTTCTTGAATAAAATGTAATAGTTTTTTTAAAAGGTTCAGCGATACTTTGTTAACAGGAAACCATTTGTATAACTGGGTAAGTTCTCTATATAATACATAATGCAGCTTGTAGTTCAAATAGGTTGTTACAACAAATACAATTGTGCTAATTTTTATACATTGCAGATATCGTTAACATAGAGGACAAGTAGCGTTGACTCTAAAATAAACCCCTGCGTAACTCCACATTTGACATCGAGTAGCTGCGAGACAAATGGACACATTTACCAGTTGCTTTCTGTTCGTGAGGTGCCTTTGAATACAATCATTTGCTAATCCAGGCGCACCACAATAGTTAAACTTTCTCATAATGATTCCACGTTCTACTGTATCGAAAGAAATAATTATTAATTTATTTTTTATTATTATTTTTATTTGCTAATACTAATGAATCTTCACTATATTGTTCAACTATCATTCTGCCTCACGTTGTTATATTGTGCTAGATTGATGGATTACGACCATTTGTTGTAATTTTCTATATGCGTCATATTTACTATTACTAACGTATTTTTTTTAAATGTTAACGAATACTCACTATATTGTTCACTTAACACATCTTTAAATTGTGCTAGATTGCTGGATTAAGACGCCCAATTAATTTTTTTTATTTGCTTCATATCTACTATTATTAACATAAATGCCAACTTGCAGCATTATTCCATGACAAGATTACTATACGTAATCATGGGTGATTCTCGCAATAAGCCCCTTGGGGTTTTAAGAGAATCTCCTGAGTTACTAAATCAAATTATTTATGCCCGTATCTGTAATAACATTGTAAATGAATAACCAAATACACTCACATTGATTGATTGATTAATTGATTGATATATTGAAAACCTTTCTAAGATCAATAAATACGCCCATTGCATGTTTTTGCTATCCGTAGCATTTTATATTTCCTCTATCAATGTCATTACCACTTGTAACGTGGACATAGTATATGCACATAACCCGTACTCACTCGGGCTTAATATATTGTTCTGTTCCAGTAACGAACATTTTGTCCAACAGAGAATTGTGGTAAGGGAGAAATTAGTATAGAATTTGGTAAGGTAAGCTTTAGCACAGTTTTTTAATGTTGGTATAACTTTGGCAATTTTAATTCTTGATAGCTAAAAACTACCTCCTAAATAATCAAATATTGAAATATTTTCATCTGGTGATGTGTCTGTCCTCAGGCATTAAAAGAGTTGGATAGTTCGTCGACTGCGGACTGCCGTTGTTTTCATATCGCGGTATTCAAAATCGCCCACGGTTCTTTCTATAGCCTCTTCTCTCTTTTGTGAATGAAACTAAGGTTGTACAACGTACTAAATGTGTAAAAAAAATCAGTATACAGGTTTACATATTTTATATCTTTATAACATATTTTCCCACTTTTCTTGCCTCAGACTTTCAATAAATAAAAGGACGTGTTCGTCCTTTAACTACCTTGCAACGTTTAAGATATAGAGGAAGTCGGGGCAAACCGCCCTGGTACATTCGATGACGAGAAAGAATCGTTTGGGTGTATATCATCTATGTGCTATGAATAATCTAGTTCATTATCTCAGGTACATTCTTTGTGTTGAAAAAATTGGTCAATTTAAGCGGTGGTTCTATCTTGGGGAATGAACCCCACCTATGGGTGGAAAAAAGCCCAGAGGCGGACGTTCGCAATATTAAAATGTTTTATTTGAATATGTTTTCATACAGCGCCCGCAACCGATACATCTGTAGCATTACTACAATCATGTTTGCATAGTTTATACATTTATTGGTTTTGTCTCAGTTTCCCGTGGCTACTATAAACAGTCCCATTTCTGTGAGGACGTTTTGGGTAATTTAAAAGCTCAAAGTGTAATGTGAACATACTTCGATGTGTCTGCTTCTGCTGCAACCCTAGTGTAACAAGATGGACATGATACAACCCTAGTGTAACAAGATGGACATGATACAACCCTAGTGTAACAAGATGGACATGATACAACCCTAGTGTAACAAGATGGACATGATACAACCCTAGTGTAACAAGATGGACATGATACAACCCTAGTGTAACAAGATGGACATGATACAACCCTAGTTTAACAAGATGGACATGATACAACCCTAGTGTAACAAGATGAACATGATACAACCCTAGTGTAACAAGATGGACATGATACAACCCTAGTGTAACAAGATGGACATGATACAACCCCAGTGTAACAATATGGACATGATACAACCCTAGTTTAACAAGATGGACATGATACAACCTTAGAGTAACAAGATGGACATGATACAACCCTAGTGTAACAAGATGGACATGATACAACCCTAGTGTAACAAGATGAACATGATACAACCCTAGTGTAACAAGATGGACATTATACAACCTTAGTGTAACAAGTTGGACATTATACAACCCTAGTGTAACAAGATGGACATGACATGCAACTCAATATGGCTACTTCGAAATTCTTATTGTCGAGCTTCATAGCTACATCGGGTGGGGCATTTCGCCCCACATGGGCGTTTTACCCCCTCTTACTCTATCGAAATTAATAGTGGATCGTATCACAGAGTATTAACAATGTCCAAATCATTTCGTTTAGCAAAGCAACAGTACAAATATTTGCGCTCGTTTGATGTGACATTGATGTGACATTTGTCTATGACATTTGCCATTAACATGTGGGATATTATTAGGTAAACAACATGTTACAATTTCAGGACAGTGTTCTACAAACATTGATGACTTGCATAAAGTCTTCAGCGTGGTAGTCATGTAGGATGCGGTATTCCTACACAACCCCATAAAAGGCACACAGTTTAATGAGGTAATTGATAACCCCTAGTGTTGGCACGCCTTGAAGTAGGAAATATTCCTGACTCACTGATTTTTTTAATATTGCTTCAAACATTTCAAAAACTGTGAAGTTTGAATACATAAAAACATATCAAAACCATTTGTTCTAGACATTAAGCTTCGAAGCTTAGTATAAATTAATTAATTTCCTTCTGGTATCTAGATCACAGGTTCATGTATATGTTGTTATGGACCTACTCTTTACTTATTATTATTATCTCTGAATGTTATTATTATTACCTCTGAATGTTATTAGTATTACCTCTTAATGTTATTATTATTATTATTATCTTATTATTATTATCTCTGAATGTTATTATTATTATCTCTTAATGTTATTATTATTATCATTATCATCTATATTCGGACTCAAGACCCACAAACATGTTACGCATTAAACAAATTATAAGTTAGAAATAGCAGCTAGAAAAAAATATATTGTGCTGAGATATGAAATCACAGCCTTACATTCTTCCATATAATTTTGCATTGTCATAGTATGTATTGATATTTCACATTTCTTTACACTTATACTTAATAGCACTCATAGGCGCATACAACAGTTCGTGGTGGGTCATGTTATATTTGGACAAACTGTGTCTTACATTTTTTTTCCATAATGAACCTATAGACAAATGTCATTGTGTTTGCCTTATAATTAACAAACGTGTAGTCTGACTAGGCTACTCTTCTGTAAAACGTACGTGTGGACGTACACTTCACATTTCACTATTTCAAATGCACAAATGCCATAATTCAACTTTAAAATATTACTGATTGAAATAAAAAAATTAAATGCATATATTGTGAAGAATCAGAATATTAATTTAATTTTGTTTTAATGTTTTAAGAACAAAATAATAATTGTCACCATTCCAGAGGAAGCCTGATGTTCGGTCAGTTATCTTTCTTTTTCAAACTAAACATATGTTCGGTTTCTCAGGAAGGCTCATGCAGCATAACTAGTAAAGAAACATAGACCCAAGAGATCATTATGACAAACAATTAACTGTGAAGAGTGGCAACATCCAATAACGTAATGGATGCATGACATGTTTCGTAATCAATAATTTAGCGCATGCAACTTGACATTTAATGATAATAATAGTATATTAGTACATGCACTCCAGTATTTATTGCTTTATTTATTGTTCTCAATGTTTGTTTTAAGAATTTTGCTTTATTTGTATACCATGGTAAACCATGACATTACATCGTAAACTGTGGTATTCCATGGTTTACCTCTTACCATGGTTTTCATGGTGCATCATGGTATTTTACCATGGTTTACCTGTATATTTATAAGGGGGAACAGGAAGGAAAAAACGAGCAGACAGTAAACAACTTGTGACATCCAACGCAAACGAGCTGACAGTAAACAACCTGTGACACCCAACGAAAGCGAGCTGACAGTAAACAACCTGTGACACCCAACGAAAGCGAGCTGACAGTAAACAAACTGTGACACCCAACGAAAGCGAGCTGACAGTAAACAACCTGTGACACCCAACGAAAGCGAGCTGACAGTAAACAATGTGTGACACGTAATGCACACACTGCGTGAACCATGTACCGCATACAGTGGAAGCAACGTGGTGTCAGATTACGACATGTCTGAAAACATTTTACACCGGGCTGTGCTGCATCGACGAGTAACCGGGCAGCGCGGGAGAGATAAGGGGGGGTTGAAGGGAGGAAGGTGGAAGGTGGAGGGGGGGGGTAAGGAAAACGAGAGATACCTTTGATGGTAGGCAGATTTCTTTAAGACAAAACCTAATGTAGGTTGTTTGATGTAGATATTTTATAACACACTCCACATCATCGTCTGAGCCACACTTACCTGCTTCTAACACCGGACATACAAGTGCTGCTGCACTAATGACGTGAGGCTTTATGCATTGTACCGTTCACGGCAGACGTGTACCCTGGTATGACATTTTTACCAGCGGGCATGTATTTGATAATATGTCCATGTTGCATCCCGCAATTGCTAGTAATGTTTCACCTCTGTAGAGTGACCAACGGCATACATAGCACCATCAAAACTGCCGTCTTCCACTTCTCTTTTGGACGACCAGGAACAATGTTCTCCTTGGCATCTTCATTCAGGTGTTTAATTCAGACTAGCCTTTGTGCCTACATATATCATGTTCCATCTTGCTGACATAGTGACGGGGTATATCTTGCTGTACCCATGATTGCCAATTACATTACAAACGCTACCAATGACCTGTGTCATCCTTACTAGCGCCGCAGCGTCATCATTTAAAAATATTCTGCATAGAGTCCCTCTTTATCTCGCAGGTGGCCTTCATATTGTCGTGAGCTTGGTAAAAGCCTCCCAGAAGCAGTATAATATCTTGAATATCGTCTCTGTGTCTGTTCCCAATAGTCAGTTTTTTTTCAAGTTCGCATATGACCTTATCCACAGATAAGGTCACAGGCTGATGCGATGGCGTCGCCAACGCATTTCAGCGCAGCAGTGTATGTTAATGATGTTGTAATCATATGCATTCACCAAATTTTGCTTGCTTGTGCTGTGGCAACCAGGCACAGAACGCAGAAAAGCGTGTCAAGCCTACATCTCTCTTACGTTATATATCCAGCAGCTTTGATGTTGTCACACATCGAACAAATCTCCAAAATAATATGTTTATAAAACGAATTGTTTGCCTTAAGTGTAGGAGAAGGGATTTTTTGTATATTCCAATGCTGTAAATATAGCAGGCGCAGGAGGTTACATACTTTCTATATTCCACCAGGAGCGCTAGTAGCCAGTTGCCACATGCGCCTAGCTGGATAATGTCACAAACAGAACGTTTGTTAGAGCATGTCGTCGTGTGGTCACTGCTGAGCCAAAACAACTTTTATAATAATTAATGGAAACGAACATTTCACGTTAGAATACATAAAAGCCATGCGTAATGTTCAGTATAATTTCCAGTTTCACGTAATTGAACAATAGGCGATATTGACAAAACTATTGGCAAACTCACCACCAGTGACGCCAAAAACATCTTTAGTTAGTTTGGTAAACTCCTATTTAATCACGAAATCTCTCTATTTCAGTTGCATACAATTGTGTATAATGTTCCTATTAAAAATGTGCCTAGAAACACAATAGCGTTTTTGTGTAAAACTGTGTTACTCAAATGCACAGTTGCAATTATGTAACAAGTCGTAACAACAACGGCGTTGCCCGGCCAACAACGGCGTTGCCCAGCCAACAACGGCGTTGGCCAAACGACAACGGCGTTGCCCAGCCAACAACGGCGTTGCCCAGCCAACAACGGCGTTGCCCAGCCAACAACGGCGTTGCCCGGCCAATAACGGCGTTGCCCAGCAAACAACGGCGTAGCCCAGCCAACTAACCTCTGTGTCACTCCATTATACGTTAATTTGGAATTTATAAACAAGTTATAGCAATGGTGATGCGCTGAATAACGCCACTGTTGGGGTGCTTTGATTTTGTGATAATCCGCATTCATGGTTTCATTCTTAGCTATATAATATATATTGTACGACAGCAGATAATAAACTTGACTACATATGCATTTAACTATGTAAAATCGGAAAACATAATAAAAAACATAACATATTTTATGACCAATTTAGAAATGTACCTGTTTAAGGTGTTGCAGTGACGTTATCATTCAATGTTCAATTAAATTAGTTATGTAAATGCATATACATACGACTTGGAAACATGGAAGAAGATAGTAAAATGGGGGAAATATATATAGACAAGAAGAAAGTAAAATGGGGGAAATATATTTAGACAAGGGCTTCGCAGTAATATTTAGTACTGACAAATTATATTATTCTACTTTCAAGATTATGGCGATAGATAACATAGACGAAGCCACTGGCCAAACGAATATGTCAGATATCCCGGAATGTTTATGCTATTGGATTGCACAAGTTAAAAATAAATAGATGAATGAATATTGTGTTCGTGGTGTGTGCCATCCTTTTGACGAAAGCTGAGAATATAGATCGCATTCATACATTTTTCATCATGAAATAAGAATAATGTGCGAATGTGCAGTTTTGTATTTGTAGTTGCATCTTCGTTCACTAATTGCACATATTGTCATCAAATGTTGAAATACATATGTTCCTTTTTAGCGCCTGCGCTGAATGCGCTGGACCCGCGTTTGGAGATAATTTAACGTCGTTTGAACGACACCAACAACGATACATGTCTGGTCCTGGCAGAGGTTGATCACTATACGTTTGACGCAAATTCTGGTGGTTGGTTGCCGCATCAACGGAATAGGTGTTGGTTTATTGGAATTGTGATCAATATGCGTGTGTATCTAGCATTATTGTATGTATTGTATTAATAGTTGTCTAACAGTGTTACGATGACGTTCCATTTTCACAATTACATGTTTAACTGTGAGGCATATAATATCATCTCATCAAGTTGCATATATATTTAGCGTTGACAGGTATGGTACTAAACCAAGATTGATAGCGTTTCTTTGACACACATTGTTTTCATACTGTACTCAACACACTGATAATGTATGGATGTTGTTATATATGTTGTTATATATGTTTCACATTGGTAAGTATTATGTGTGTGTGTGTGTGTGTGTGTGTGTGTGTGTGTGTGTGTGTGTGTGTGTGTGTGTGTGTGTGTGTATACATACATATATATACACACACCTATATATATATATATATATATATATATATATATATATATATATATATATATATATATATATATATATATACTTGTTAGTAAAACACATGTTGACACTTCACTTTGATATTTCAGGTTGACACTTCACGTTCACACGTCACTTCGCTATGAAATTTGACGATGACATATCCAATTGACACTTCACGACAACATTTCCCATTGATATTTCAAGTTGACTATTCATATTTCACTTTGACAATTCACGCTAACATTTCTTGCTGACATTTCACGTAATAATTTCAGTTGACATTTCAGGTTAACATATAATTATATTTCATATTGACACTTCACATTGACTGTTCATATTTCACTTTGATAATTCATTTATTTGCTGACATTTCACGTAAGAATTTCAGTTGACATTTCAGGTTGGCAATTCAGGTTAACATTTCGTGATGATATTTAACGTCGCATTGTAGGTTGTCTTGCAGTTATATACATATGCCATGCACTTAATTGTTCCATATGTCATATGCACTTGCATTAATATGTATCGCTTGACACACATGCTACCTAAATGTGTTCATATAATAATTATGCTCAACACATTAATATTAAACGTTTATTGGTGTCGTTGTCTTTTCCTTCGTGTTGTTAATTATTAGTTCCGTAATTCGTAACTATGTTTGTTAATAATATGGGTGTATATCTAGCATTATTACATATCATTATACGTACTTGCATGCCTTCGCATTATATAACCCCCAAGTTGTTGATATTGCGGTATCACGTTCTTATACATGTACGTTTTTTTGTGCGAACAAAAAACTTTAAAACGTATAATGTCACTGTGTTTATATTAATGTTTGTCTAAAGGTGTTTCGATACCGTTCAGTTTTCACAATTGCACGATTACAAGTTTAATAAGCATAAATATTTCGCGTTGACACGTACGTTCGACAGCGTTTCTTTGACGCACATTGTTTGCATATTGTATGTATACTAAACACACTGATATATGTTTGTATGTTGTTGTCTTTGTTTTGCTTTGGCAAATATTATGTGTACATGTACTACTATATATATATATATATATATATATATATATATATATATATATATATATATATATATATATATATATATATATATATATATATATATAAGGGCGCTGCAGTTCTTGCGTGTGAGTTTGTCAGAGTTGTCGACGAGGGCACAGTTACCATAGATTATTTAAACAAGATGCGCAGGGGGAACTGACAGAGAAAACTCAAAGGAGTACTACTACAAATACACATCCAAAGAAATGTTCACCAATAATTTCAGACAATGAACTTAAATGTGTATGCTTAAATGCCAGGAGCATAGTAAATAAAAAAAGTGAGTTAGACATTATGGTAGCAGATATTGATCCTCATGTAATAGGCATCACAGAATCATGGGCAAATGAAGATATAGTAGATGCTGAGTTAGCACTGACAGGCTATGTAATGTTTAGGAAGGATAGACGAGAAAGAAGGGGAGGTGGAGTAATTTTGTATATTAAAGAATCTATCCAAGCATATGAAATTACACTGAAAAGTGAAGCAGATAATGTGGAAACAATTTGGTGTAACATAGTTACCAGGAACTCAACATTAACAATAGGAGTAGTTTATCGTAGTCCTAACATAGGACAAGAGGAAGATGTAAAATTACAAAAGACGATAAGGGAGGTGAGCAAGGGAGAATGTGTTATAATGGGTGATTTTAACCATGGCCATATACAATGGGAATCATTAGAGAGTGCTGGAGGTGACGACCATCAGTTTCTACTTCTAACTTTGTTAAGGATTGTTTCCTTACTCAACATGTCTTGGAACCAACCAGAGGTGGGAATGTGTTAGATTTAATTTTGTCTTCTCAAAATGAATTAGTTGACAATGTTAAAGTACACGAACCTTTGGGTTCAAGTGACCATAACCAAATCCATTTTAATATAAAAGTAAAAACAGGGAATACATATAAAAAACAATGGAGGAGGAACTTCAACAAAGGCAGATATAAAGTGATGAGAACATATCTAGCAAATATAGATTGGAATAATTTGCTGAAGAACAAGACAGCAACAGAATGCTGGACTTGTTTAAAATATGAGATTGAGGGCATTATTGAGAAATTTATTCCATTAAGAAAACAAGGGAAAAGATCCAGGAAAAAGCACCTGTCAAAAGAAGCTATTAGAAAAATTGCTCACAAACAGATGCTGTGGAAGGTCTATAAACACACTGGAAATGTAGAAGACTACACCAACTACAAAGAGGCACTTAACCTAGCTACTACTGAAATTAGAAAATCTAAAAGAACCTTTGAAAAAAAATTGGCAGGTAATATAAAAAATGACAGCAAGAGTTTCTATGCTTATGTAAGGAGCAAACAGAAAGTTCGAGATAAGGTCGGACCACTGGAAAACAACAGTGAAAACATAATTTCAGATGGGTTCCAAATGGCAGAGGTCCTGAATGAGTATTTCAGCTCAGCTTTTACCACAGAAGATATCAGCTCACTTCCAGTTCCATTGACTAAATTTGAGGGCAATACATCAGAATATTTAGGGCAGTTATTTGTAACTCCTGAAATGATAGCAAAGAAAATTAAGAAGATGAAAGATAATAAATCACCTGGAGTTGATGGGATACCACCAAAACTGCTAAAGGAAATTGTTGGTCAAATTAGTACACCACTTGCAAACTTATTTAACTTGTCACTAGAAGAAGGAATAGTTCCTTCAGAATGGAAAGAAGCAAACATTACGCCGTTGTTTAAGAAGGGATCGAGGAAGAAGCCAGAAAATTACAGACCAGTGAGTTTAACATCAGTTGTATGTAAATTACTTGAAACATTAATTAGAGACCACATGGTGGAATTCCTCATAAAACATAAATTAATAAATACATCTCAACATGGATTCCTAAAAGCAAGGTCATGTCTAACCAATATCTTATGTTTTGTTACAGATAAACAAAGTTTACAGGATGATCTAGAAAAAATTGTTAAATGGTCAGAAAAATGGCAAATGTTATTCAATTTTGGGAAGTGTAAATGTATACACATAGGACATGGAAATATGGACGAGGAATATAAAATGGGGGATGCTGTACTAGGTAGAACCACACAAGAAAAGGATTTAGGAGTAACATTTAATGCTGACATGAAAGTTTCAGAGCAATGCGGGATTGCTGCTTCGAAAGGAAATCAAATTCTAGGCCTAATTAGGAGAACTATCACGTATAAGGAGAAACATCTAATTGTACCCCTGTACAAAGCAATAGTTAGACCACATTTGGAATATTGTATTCAAGCATGGAGGCCATATCGTAAAAAAGACATAGATAAGCTAGAAAGAATACAACGAAGAGCAACTAAGATGATTCCAGAATTAAGAGACCTTAGTTACGAAAGTCGCTTATTACAATGTGGTTTGACAACACTAGAGACCAGGAGACTAAGAGGAGACCAAATAGAAGTGTTTAAAATAGTGAACGGTTATGAGGATGTTGATAGGAATATGTTCTTCAAACTTAAAGAAGGCAGTAGAACCAGAGGACACAAAGCAGCATTAGTTAAGGAGCAGTGTAGGTTGGACATGAGAAAGTACTCATTCTCACAGAGGGTGATAAATGAATGGAACAAACTGCCAAACGATTGTGTTAATGCTAGTAGTGTGAATTTGTTTAAAAATAGAATTGACAGATATATGATAAGGGCGGGCTACACATAGATGAGAACATTGTTGGACTCTCGATAAGCCAATGGCTTCCTTGTCCACTTGCCATCTGGAACTTGTTGTTCGAGATGGCAATCTTGTTAAATCTTGTTAAATATATATATATATATATATATATATATATATATATATATATATATATATATATATATATATATATATATATATATTTATATTGAATAATGTTATTTGCTTGATTAATAATATTACGTAACCGATACAGAAATAAATCAAACAACTGCAGCTGTTCACTGCCTACATTGCGTTCGTGCCGTGTCCTATCCTCTCGACGAAAGCTGATATTACTGTTAGTGTCACATCAATTAATTTGTCATCATGACATAAGAATAATGTGCGAATATGCAGTTTTTTAATTGAAGTTGCATCATCGTTCAATATTTGCACATATTGTCTTCAAATGTGACATATAACAATGCTTTGAAATACATATGTCCCTGTTTAGCGCCTGCGCTGTATGTGCTGGACCCGCCTGTGGAGACAATTTCACGTCGCTTGAACGACTCCAACAATGACACATGTCTGGCCCTGGCAGAGGTTGACCACTACACATTTGACGCAAGCTCTGGTGATTGGCTGCCGCATCAACGGAATGAGTGTTGGTTTCTCGGACTTGCCATCGACATATCTGTGCCGGGCGGAAAGACTACCTCGCTCACCGTCAAAATCATTGGACACCATCTCAAGTGCTCCACGTCCGACTTCCAGGTGACGATGAGATCAACAGCGTGGGAAGGATGTGGACTCACTGGGCTGTACAGAATTTGTGAATGGAGTGGCGCTGTCGAGTCCGCAGGTCTGACCACGTGTGTCGCAATGTGTCTCTGTGAAGGGAACGACTGCACACACGTGATTGTCCGCATTCCGAGAGTATACGAAGAATGGGAAATATGCGAAATCGACATAAATTGACAGGGGTAGTTGAAATCGACGAACCCATCAACCTCTTACCGCCAGATAGTGTGTGTGTGTGTGTGTGTGTGTGTGTGTGTGTGTGTGTGTGTGTGTGTGTGTGTGTGTGTGTGTGTGTGTGTGTGTGTGTGTGTGTGTGTGTGTGTGTGTGTGTGTGTGTGTGTGTGTGTGTGTGTGTGTGTGTGTGTGTGTGTGTGTCGGTTTGTTTAAAGGAATTCTTTTGTAAACTACAAAACAAACACGCATTACCACCGTATTCACCTTGAAAACTATACATGATCAGACTGTCAGTCTGAAACAGGTGTGGTATCACATCAAATTTTTTCTGTAAATGGCGACAATTCATTGTCAGTGAAATAGAGTGACATTTTACGATGACATCTCACGCTGACATTTCACTTGTAACTTCACGTTGACAATTCTCTTTGACAATTTGATCAGACTGTCAGTCTGAAACAGATGTGGTGTCACATCACATTTTCTCTGCAAATGGCAACAATTCATTATCAGTGAAATAGAGTGACATTTTATGGTGACATCTCACGCTGACATTTCACTTTGTAACTTCACGTTTAAGTTGCATTTAATCTTGATATTTCACGTTGACGTTTCACTTTGTAATCTTACGTTGACATTTCGTTAATGTTTCATGTTGACATTTGACGTTGACAATTCTCGAGGACATTTCACGGTGACACATCACTGATATTTTTTGCGTTGACATTTGACGTTAACGTATCACTTTTACATTCCACGTTATCGTTTGACGTTGACATTTATAGTTGACGTTTATATTGACTTGATGTTACTGCGCTTTTAATATTAACGAATTTAATGGCCTCACATGCAGTTGCATAAATATTTCGCGTTGACTCGTATGGTACTAAACCTAGTTTGGTAGCCTTTCTTTGACGCACATTGTTTGCACATTGTACGTATACTCAACACACTGATATATGTCTGGATGTTGTTATATTTGTTGATGATAATCATGTTCACATTTCACGTTGATATTTCACGTTAGCACTTTACGCTGACATGTCACGTTGAATTTTCACACTGATGTTTCACTTTGAAATTTGATGATGACATTACAAGTTCTCATTTCAAATTGACACTTCACGATACCATTTCACATTGATATTTCACGTTGACACTTCAAAATGAGGTCACGTTGACAATTTGCGTAGTTGACATTTCATATTGACACGTCACGTTGACACTTCAAGTTGACCGTTCATATTTCACATTGATAATAAACGTTACAATTTCTTTTTGACATTAACGCTTCACGATAACACTTCATTTTGATATTTCACGTTAGAATTTCAGTTGACATGTCACCATGACATTTTTCTTACATTTCATGCTGACACTTCACTTTTGGACTTCACTCATACTTTTCATAGATCACCTTAGCAATTCACGTTGACATTGTAAGTTGTCTTGCTGTTATATCCTTTAATATTAACGTGTTTAATGGCTCCATATGCACTTGCATATGGATTCATCGTTGTACACATATGGTATTTCATTAAGGTTGATAACATTTCTTCGATGCAGATTGTATGCATATCGTAATTATACTCAACACAAAAATATAAAGTGTGTATTGGTGTCGTGGTGTTTCCATCGTGTTGGTAATTATTATTTTGGTAATTTGAATATATATGTGTTAATAGTATGTGTGTTTCTAGCATGTTTTACATAATACGCGCTAACATGAATACACATTATTTAAGTTGTTGGTATTACGGTATGTAAGGCGACATCCAGTCCGAACAATTGTTCAGAACGCTTTACACATTTCTATAATTCGTCACTTCACTATGCTTTAAAATATATGCTTTTTGTGTGTGAAATAAATCTTAAAACGTATGTCACGGTGTTTTTCTTAATGATTATCTAGTGGCGTTACGATGCTGTTAAATTTTCGCAATTGCACGATTGTTCTGAGACGGTATGGCTGTATATCACAATATGTCACATGTGCGTGCGTGTGTTCGTGCGTGCGTGTGTTCGTGCGTGCGTGATTGTGTGATTGTGTGCGTGCGTGCGTGCGTGCGTGCGTGCGTGCGTGCGTGCGTGCGTGCGTGCGTGCGTGCGTGCGTGTGTAATTACGAGGCGGCGTAAAACAACAACACGGAATTCTTCAGGACACCTTTCAAAATGTACGGCCCACACTCAGAATTTGAGAAGCCGTCAACAAAAAGGGTTCGAGAAATAAGTCAGATAATTACAGACTAGTGAGCTTAACATCAGTGATTTGTAAATTATTAGAAACCATACCATACGGTGGACTTCCTTGTTAGGCATACATTATTAAATCCATATCAATATGGATTCCAAAAAGCAAGGTCATGCTTAATAAATATGTTTTTTGTGAAGAAATCACTAAGTGAATAGACGAGGGATCACCAGTAGATATTATCTACTCAGATGTTCAGAAAGCATCCGTCCGTCCATCCGTCCGTCCGTATGTACGTGCGTGCGTACGTACGTTCGTACGTACATGCATACGATCATACGTACTGACGAGCTAACGTACATGCATACGTGCGTGTATGCGTGCTTCCATACGTACATGTGTGCGTGCGTGCATGCATGCGCACATATGTGCATGCATGAATATATATATATATATATATATATATATATATATATACATACATATACACGTACATACATACGCAAATACATATACGTCTTCTTTGTGCTCGCCAGGTCGAGATATATAACTGAATGTGTACTGATTCGAACAATGGGTACATAGAATGCTACATAAGTTTCAACTACACCCCTTTTACGAGGTCGGAAGGGATCTTTCTGGTTCTACTTCACACTACCTCCCTGCTTTTTGTGATGTTCCGGGCAGCGATGATGTTCAAATCTCCCCTTTTTGCAATAACCAATATCCGATGGGCTAATATAAATACACACACACACACACACACACACACACACACACACACACACACACACACACACACACACACACACACACACACACACACACACACACACACACACACACACACACACACACACACACACACACACACACACACACACACACACACACACACACACACACACACAACGTCGTCATGAACATGTAATGCAAATAATACAGACATTCCACCATCAATACACACATTTAGTTAAAACAGGTGGGGCCATTTCGCTAACCAATATAAACATAAGCCAAGAATACCGATGTAGAAACAGGAAGCCTTTCTGAGTTGATGGCAGCGACTGCGTTCAAATGTTCAGCAAGTTTCGCTGCTACAAAAACGTTTAGTAGAATACACATATAATTATATTTTGTATAATTGATATTATCGTCGGTGAACTATTTCATACATAATTATACTGACTATATTGATATTTAAATTAACCTTTCTTTTTATTCAGGTGTATCTTGTTGTTGATTGCTTTACGTAGGCAGAAGGCACGCCTCTTTCTTCTCCGGATGCTAACTTCGGCCTTCTTCTATACTTCTTCAAACATTCTAAGACACAGTTCTGCGGTCATGTTGCATATATAAATAATATATGTAATTAATTTTTAAATATTATATATTAAGAAATAGATAATTGAATGATTGCATTAAATCACACTCATAATTTCGTTTTTACTTTGTGTTGTACCTGTGTTGCCCTGAAGTAAGGGTGTTTCTATATATATATATATATATATATATATATATATTTATATATATATATATATATATATATATATATATATATATATATATATATATATATATGTATATATGTATATATATATATATATATATATATATATATATATACACACATATATGTATATATATATATATATATATATATATACACACACACACAAATGCACCTATTCAAATTTGTCGACATAACTAATGGATTACCGTACTGAACTTTCGAGATGCACTGCATTGGTTGCTATACATATCAGCAACAAATGATGAGCAGACATTGCACGAAGCTATAATCACTGTTACAACAACATCTCCCACCGATACAGTTGCAGAGAGTAACCCATCCGTGTAGCGAAAATCTAACAAGGCAGAGAACAATCGACGCCATTACTATATTCAGCCAGTTTAGGTGATTTTCCATATGGTTTCCAATTCCACACCTGCTATGGTGTTCTTATTTGGGGCATTCTACCGTTATGTTCAAATTATATCCATGTTATTTTCATTATTGTTGACTTGATTGGCTCTATAATCGCTTTAAATCATTTAAAAGTGGTCTGAAAACGTGCTAGTTTATGTTCACTTGTTTTGTTGTTTTCGTGTTTCAAAGCAATAGAGCATGATTGGTATAATATTCTTTTTCAGCATTTTTATCTTGTTTTTTATCTACGGTGTTATACCATTTAACCTAAAAAAATAAAAAAAATTCTTTAATGCTCCCCCATTTTTTCCAAACCATTAATTGATATCAATATAACAATAGCCATCTACAAATGTAGGAGAAATGATTCATGTCGGCAAGGGCCTTGTCATTAAGTTTCGTAAAAGGAATTTCGGCGGGAGAATCTTGGAGCAGCAGTGATTTTAATTTGGTGCAGTAAATTGTCTGAGAAAGCGTGGAATATTTTTTAGAATAATTATTACTATTACATATTTATTATACATCAACTTATATATATATATTAAGAAACAGTTGTTGTTACCATTTAGTCAGCGGCAGTATTTTAGTGTACGTTATTAACGCAGAAAAGTGAGCGAGCGAAAATAGGGTTTGTTTACAGTTCCATGATTAAGTTAATATAGTAAATTGTCAGAGAGAGATTGGAATATTTATTAGAAAAAGTATTATTATTACAGATGTATTATGCAAAAACTTGTTATATGTATATTTAAAGAAACCGTTTTTTCTCAACATTTAGTTAGAGGCAGTATTTTTAATAATTATACCTATGTATAAAGCAATAGTTAGATCTCATTTAGAATACTGTATACAAGCGTGGAGACCATATCGTAAGAAGGATATAGATACGCTTGAACGCATACAGAGGAGAGTAACTTAAATTATTCCAGAACTGAGGGACCTTTGTTATGAAGAACGCCTGAAAGAATGTGGTTTCAAGACTCTTGACACAAGGAGGTTAAGAGGAGATCAGATTGAACTTTTTAAGATATAGAATGAGTATGAACATATTGATAGAAATATGTTTTTTCACTCAAGAAAGATAGCAGAACTGGATGACATGAAGCAAAATTAGTAAAGGATCAGTGTAGATTGGACTCAAATTCAGAGAGTGACAAAAGGATTTGTTTACAGTTCGTGAATTTAGTCCTTAGTTTATTCGCAGGAAAACAAACTGATTAAAATCAGCACATAAGTTGAGTAGATATAACATAAATAATCTAACTATTGGCATACAGTAAGAAACACTTTTTTGTTAAAAGTAAATCACAGGCAGTATTTTAGAATTCCAGAAACTTGTTCTTGGTAAAGTTTGACGTATTTATTTAGGTGTATCAACATATCGTTTAAATTGTTGAACATTTAACAACTGATATAATTATAGTAATCTTTTTCGGTAAAATGTAGCTAACTTCATGATTTTAGAGTAAGTTGGTACATACTGAGTCTTATTATTTGGTTTGCACAGTACACTAATACACACAGTACACTAATACACACAGTACACTAATACACACAGTACACTAATACACACAGTACACTAATACACACAGTACACTAGTACACACAGTACACTAATACACACAGTACACTAATACACACAGTACACTAATACACACAGTACACTAATTGGAAAATTGTTTTGGTTTCACAGGAGCTTTGTAGATAGAACATAGTTAACAAGTGTATTATTTTCAAAATTAAAACCTAAATAATCCAGCCAAAGTGTTATTTTGAACACAGAAAACAGCCACATTCAAGGTTAGCGTGGTAGGAAGAGACCATTGTAAACAACATTAACTGCGATGGCGCCGTGCAAACGGCAGGTAAATGTTACCAGGCATTTAGTATGCGAGAGATGTAACATCTAGATGCTAGAACTTCGTCAAGTCCACACACCCAGAATTAGTCGACGTTTACAGGGCGTGGTTTGTTTACATTTGATACTTGATATTATCCTACGTTAAAGAGTAAAAACTGTGGTCATACTCACAGACCCAGGACAATTGGAAAAACACTTTATGAGTATATCGGTGTGTACATTTAAATGCAATTTTAATGTCAAATTGAACGATATTAGTAGGGATACTTGATGTACCACCCTATATCGCACAGTGACGGTTGCATGCACATGCACACGAGTGGTCAGTGACATAGTCGAATGTCACGCTTGAGCAACCACTAGAGTAACTCGCCGGCCGTCACGCGCCAATGCTGCTTGACGTCTCGATGATGAACATAACACGAGCTAAGCTTTTCACCCGACTGCATGATCCCCCTAGCGGCAGGCGAGGTGGGATAACTACGTGACACTCGGTTGAAATCGTGTTTTGCACGACGAGCGATTCAATGACGAAAAGTGCTAACTATCTTGACGAGTTCACAGTCACTGACGACATGCTTGCAATCTTAACCCTTTCGCCGCCTCAAACATTAACACAACTAACCGTGACAGCGGAACATCCTAAACCTGTGACAAAGGCAAAGTACAGAGGAAAAAAGACACAAACAACTTTCTGTATTCCACATTTCAAACATAAAGAAACGGACGAACGACATGGTACAATGCCACCTGTGTCAGCTGTGTGTCCACTACGAATGCGTTGGCGAAAAGCCAGAGACGATCATTGGCGTGTGGAGTTGCCATGCTCGCAGACAACTGCCCAATGTTGTAATGCATCTGGTGGACAAAGAATCCAGTTTCGAAGATACAATGCTGGTGAAGGCGCAGTGCGATGCAAATGATACCATCAGGGATAAAAACTGTGCATTGGTCGAACAAGTAGCATGTCTTCGCAATGAAATAAACCATGGCAACGAAATCGTAGCAGTGAATGACAAATTTGACAAACTTTCGTCGGCAAATCTGACCCAGGCGCCTACTGAACGCGAATCGCAGTAACAAGTAGGAAAACATGCAGATTCTTCTTGTTTGACGACCCTATTGCACGGGACATCCACAAGCATCTAGGGCTACGCCAAAGGACTTATCAAATGCCGTCCAGTGGAGTGAGGTTTGCAAAGAGGCTGACAAACTTACTATCGTTTGAAGCGAGGTAGTCATGGGTGACGCGGACATGACTCAAGTGAAGCAGGACTTGCATATATAGTTTAGCCAAAATGAGGAGACAAATCATGCCACCCAAGCAAGTCGACAAAAACATGCTGTGCTGTGCTTTGTTTATGGTCAAGAAGGGCCACAAGAGCAAACATAATAAACGAAGAGTTACCTTAGCATACCACAACACAGAATATCAGGGGAGCGTTTCACTAAGACAAATAGCGCATCAAGAAAATCCATCATAGCACAGAATCCGTCATAGATTGTTAAACACGTTTTTAAAATGCGTTTCACTAAAATGCTCATGAAATCCACTATAAGCTAATGATAAAAAATTCCATGATCAGTTCCAAAGTGTGCACTATTGAGCAATATTAATAGAAAAGTTGTCAACCTGTGGCTGATAATAAGACCCATCGAACACTTTTCCAAAACATTTGGTTGAATTACTCACTGGGTGAAGAGAAAAATGTGATTTAAAAAAAAGAAGACGCCGTGTCACAGAGGACACAATTTTTGTGACACACTTCAAGTGAAGTTTTGACAGTCTTCAGTAACAAAGCTCGCGGTAGACAAAACCCATAATTTAAGAATTATTCCTCGCTAACATTTTAAAAACTTATTTGATTGTGTAAAACTGGATTTCTACGTAAAAGTGAGGTCAATATAACACGCGTAGTAAGTTAGGTCTTAGGCGCCTTTTAAAGCAGCGTTTCTGAATTCTGTGAGCGGTTTTATGATTTATTTTCTCTGTTTTGATAATAGCTATGGAGCGAAATCGATTTGTAATAGCAAAATCGTGCTTACGAGCTCATGTAAATGTTAGCGAAGCGGTACCCAATTGTGAATACAGACAATTTAGTCACGCTCACGAACAATTCGCGATGGAGCACGCCAGGTTTTCTGAATGTCAACGCTCGGTCACTGAGTATTGAGAAATTAGATGAGTTGTTCGTGGTGGCACGCATGAACGACGTTGCCTGCGTGAATGTCACATAAACCTGGTTCAACGGATGCATGGCTTCGGATATTTTCGGACTAGCAGGTTTCTGTTGTGAAAGGAAGAACCAAGTGTAGAGAGGAGGTGGAGGAGGAGCGTGTTGTTTGACAGAGACCGTGTAGTAGGATCGGTTGCATGATATTGAAGATTATAACACAAAGTGCTAAGGATTAGATTGAAGCCCAATAAACTACACAGAAAATGCTAATGTATTATCATAGCGTGCATCTACCACCCACCTGGTGCTGACAAAGGCTCGTTGCGGGAGAACCTGAAAACTAGTATGGACACTTTTTTGTGACATAGCTCAGACTGTGGTGTTACTTTAAGTGGATATTTTAATCAATTCAATGACTCGGTTTTACGTGCACATTATGCGTATGAGCAAATTATTAAGGCAGCCACAAAATAGAGAAATATTATACAAAATGTGGTCCAAAATGTCACCCGTGTACGGTTGTCCGTCAGTGATTGATGGAGTGGGAACACCTTACCACAAGATGGCGTTACTGGTCCCATCGTGTCTCCAAACACCTGACACGGGCTTGATCATTAGTATCGTTACCAGGTGCATGAGTAACAATGAACGAATGAATGAACGATAAAAGTTTACTTCAGCGCTGTCACATACCAGATGGGAGTATAGGCACACATTGCCTTTGTGCGAAGAACAGTTTAATCTCTTCCAGGAAACCATGGACTATCTACTGGGCACGTGTTTTCCGTACAATACTTTGCCAGGTCATAGGACAGATAAACCATGGATCACAGATGGCTTCCTGCACCTGATCAGAGAGCGGCAACGTGCTCGTAAGTCTGGTGACATGGAACAGTCCAGAAGACTGAGGAATTTAGTGAATCCCACAGGGCTACAACTGCGCCACCACTTTACCAATAAAAAATCGCATAACTCGAGCAATCATCGACACGTGACTGGTTAAAACACATGACGTTTCTCACGGGAACGTCATCTGGGAGCCGCAATGAGATGCAGCGGCTGGCCAATAAATACTCTAATGGGGATATGGACAGCTTGGTCAGCCCTATGAAGAGATTATTTGTGTCAGTGTGGGCAGACTTACAAAGATTGCAGTCATCTCACCCAATCTTTGACGCCAACGAACCATTGTCAGCTGAGTTCGTTATCAGCGTGACAGATACGGAGGTGGCACTTCAAAAGGTCAAGGTTGACAACGCTACTTCGCCGGACAACATTCCGCCATGGGTATTGAAAGACTTTACGCATATTCTCGCGGCACCGGTCACAGTTTCATTGTAGTAGCTCACTCAGGGAAGGAGTTCTACCCAAGCTACGGAAGTCAGCAACTGTCATTCCGTTGCTAAAGAAACGTCCACCAGACACAGTGGAAAAGGATATTAGACCTATATCGCCAACTCCAATTCTGGCAAAGGTGTTTGAGTTACTTGTGCTGAAGTGGGTCGATATTTGTGTTGAACCCCATATTTATGATAGGTAGTTCGGATATAAATTGGGGGTATGGCAGGGATATGTAGTACTGATGTTCTGGTTGAAATGCTCCACAACTGGCATGAAGCAACGGGTGTAACGGGCAATTTTGTGAAAGTGTTATTTCTGGACTACAGGAAATCATTTGATCTAGATAATCATGATATATTAATCGATAAACTAATCACAATGGAATTATCAGTACATCTAGTCAAATGGATGACAGCGTTTCTCCTAGACCGTGAGCAACGACATTAAGACCAGGCTATCCTAATGAAGGTGTTCCTTAGGGAATTTGTTTGTCATATCAATTATTTACGAACATCTTGCCCTATCTACATGTACTACATATACGTGGATGACAGAGCAATATTTGAAATATGCAATTAAACAGAGTATCTATCATACAGGATTCAGCTAACATTGCTGCACAATGATCTAGCAATAATGATATGCGCATTAATAAGAGCAAGACAAAATAAATCGTTCGTTTTATGTTTTTGTACATATAGAACATATATTGAATCTCTGCCGTATGTTGATATAAATGGGACTGACATTGAAAGCGTTATTCAGGCAAAAGTTCTCGGTGTAACTATATCATCTGTTTTAAGTTGGAGTGCATATGTAGATGAAATACTTACGAAGACATGATCATTATGTTAAAACGTGCAAGAATCAATGACAATTATTTGTTTAGAATATTTATGTATATGTGATCAGACCAGTAGTGGAATATGCTTGTCCAGTATGGCACACGAACTTGCCTAAATAAGTATCGAACAATATCGAGATAATAAAAAAACGGTGTCTGAAAACTATATTTCATATTTTTACGTACGAGGATATTCTGCAGATGGTAAATATACCAACGCTGCACGACAGGCACAGTGACATATGTAAAGGGTATTTCGGTAGAATGAGGGGTGATAACCACAAACTGAATAAGCTACTACTGGACACTCGAATTATTTCATACGCTCTGAGATCATTTATCGAGCTACTTGTTCCAAAGACCAACACAAATCGCAACATAAATTCTTTAATAACATGATGTTTGGTACATTGTCAAAACATTTAAATATGTTCACATACAATTTTAATAGTTTTTATTGTGAAATTCAGGGGCCTGGTGATAATATCAAAATATGAAAAGTGGCCCAAACCATTAGCTTAGCAACAACATTGCCCAACACAAATATATACAACAAAAGAAAGAATAAAATATAAAATAATTTATTTATTTTCATTTTAATGTAATTTAATTATGTTGATTGTAATGAAATTTATTAAAGTAATTATAATGATATAGTCAGTTTCAATGCAAAGTCCCTCCTAGTGAGTGCGTTGCGTTCACGGTTCGTTTTGTCAATGTTTATTAATGTAAATTGAAGGTAAATGCATTACTGCTATTATGTACAAACTGTGCAATCATTATTGGTCCGTATTTCCTGGTCTTCAGTCTGATTCTGAAGTAAATCTGGTTGTGAGAAGCAATGGCTCAGGCGGATAGTTTTAAAGTTGAGTGTAAGGAGTGTGCGAAGGTGAAGCCAGCTGAACAATATGTGATTTTTAAGTTTACAATATCGCATGTTTACGGACGCAACCAAGGGCCCCACTTGTTGGCCACATTAACGCTACAATTTTGCAGGCGTGACTAAGACAACATCGATGCAGTGTCCTTACAAACATGACATTGACATTAACTACAACACACAATTTACAATATGCACATACTAATTTGTATCAACTACAATCAGACCAGTGCATTCGACTACACAAGGTCCCTGAAGACAGCAATAGAGCAATGGCATCGGACTAATCAACGAGGTCGTTGTGGTTGCGCCAGTAAACACAGACAAACACCTGTCATTGCCTATGCCCAATCGATTGCAAATGTAAAGCCGATATATCGTGATTGGTCTGGAAACGCTATCAAGTTGGCCAGAGTTTATTAGATATTGGGGTTTTCAAGCCATTAGCGTTCGGACCGGCTAGTCCACTGTGGAAGAAAAGTTAATTTAGTAGCTTACTGTTGAACAGTTAAACACATAAATCAACCTCACTCCTCAGTGGCTCCTCTGGATACCACTACATAGCGGTCGTGGTATAACGATGCTCTGGCCAGGGGAAGGAAAACCTCAAATATAAACCTAATGCAGAGGGCCAACAACCTGCCAAGTTAAAAACCATGTTTTGGAAACGATACGTGCTACTTCACCAGCTCGTTCTTCTTAGGGTTCCCCTAAGCAACCTGGCGGAAAACCACTGAAAACGAAAATCTGGGGTGGAAGACATAGATGAAGCAAACAGGTGGGCAAATCGGGTCGACCATCATTGCCAATTTGTAAATGATTGCACTGGCCTCCTGTCCGTTGTCGCAGTTTGTTTAACATATGTACAGTTAACTATCAAACACTTTCATACAAGTAGTTCGCACATTTACAGTCACTGCTCACACCTACAAGACAACCCAGACAGTTTCCATCATCTAGTTCTAATCCACTTTCGTTCCCAGTGTTAAGACAAACGTCGGCCTAGAGCTGCCTCAGTTGCCGCACCAACTCCGTGGAATACACCACCTATTAGCGTTAAATCAGGCAGGAACAATATAAACATTTTGCCGTTAAACAAAAGCCCGCCTGTTTAAACTCGCTTATCCTCCATTGCTCCTTCGCGTGCCGATCCAACTGTTTACGACTGCAATTGTTAAACCGACTTGAAACGATCTAACTCGTTTGTTTTGGTTCGTTGTTGAGTCTGAGTTTCCCTAAGATTTTAGCGCAATTTTTTTTTATTGAGTTATAATTATAGTAAATTATATACCACTGGCATGAATATAGATTATCGAAAAGATAAAACAAACAAGCGAAGACGTGATCAGAACTTATGTGGGTTATTTGTTTACCCGCTGTGAAACCAACTAGTTTGAGCTGCTACAACTATCTTGCTCTAAGGAATCGCAGTAATTTGGGTTGATATTCACACCACCAAAATGAATGTGCAATTGCGTCCTCTTGTGTGGCTGACTGCGTGAAAAGTGTGATATCGAATGCTGTTATCATTTAAAGATTGGCTGTACGTGTTGGCTTTAGTAGTCATATTGATGATCCGGCGAAGCAATATTTGCGCACAGTCAAGAAAATGGCGTAACTGAACGAGGTCCCGAACGTGTGCCATGCAGAGACAATGAACAGAGGGACATTCCGTACACTAAATGGAAACTATATGTGATGAGCATTCTATGCGTAACAAATGTGACCGCCTTGGTTGAGGATATCCCCGAAATTGCGCCTGGTGCATGGACGATTTATTGCTTTCATGGAATTCATGCATGAATTGTGACATACCCTTTCTGCAAATGTTCTAAAAGGAACTAAATATTAAAATCATTCATAAAAAACACCGATGTTCAGTGGAAAAAACATTAAATATTATGTTATAACAAGAAGTCGAAATCGTCTAAAGTAAAATTTCAATGTCCGACTTGTGCTTGCTTTTGTTTCCTGGTTAATTGTGTGTATTTCTGGTGTACCGTCCCTTCTGACGTTGTCGGTGCGTTAGTGCTACTTCTTCTTCCATTTGCTCCCTTGCGGGGTCACTTGGTAGCTTCTTCCACTTCCTTTGTTAATTCTCTCAAGCTCCCTCTGTCTTCTGCGATGGTCTTCCACTCTTGGCCGTTCGTACCTGCCATTAGCCGTTCGCACCTGCATTAGTGCCAGTATATATTAGTAATCAAATGAATATGTTCATGATGGTAAAATCAGCTGTCACCAACACCATACCAAGTTGTTGCACAGAGCCTCAGGCCACCACGACTTTCTGCGGCAGAATCTTCCCACGCTGCGCTACCCCGGTGCGACATTTGTGCATGGACATGGATACCGTGACAACCCATAAACGCTCCTACCACGACGTACGACTCACACATGTCACCTAGGCGAATACAATGATGACTTTTTTGAAGCTACAAATTGAATCAGACCATTTATAGAAGCCAATCTGGAATGATCAGTGATTCAAATTAGTTACCCTACATAGTGGGTCACGAAGAACAAGATTGAGCACCATAAAATATATTGCTCAGGTAAGAAATGTTGTTTTGATTACCATAATAGTTTAGTCTCTAGTAATATTGTCACTAAAACCAATTTGTTTGATGTAATATTAGAAAGCAGCAGTTCGAATTCATCAGTTCCATTTCCTGCAACCGTGAAAACATCAGTTATCTCCAAGACGGTTACAACATAAGCAACACAAATGGTTTGGTTGTGGACGCAACCACTAATGCCACCTCCGTTTACATGTTTAATTTTGAAAGCATATAATAGCTAATCAAGCACATCAGCAAGTGAAAGGAGCATTCTGAAAAGAAATGCATTTAGCACATTCCTAACTAATTCCCAATCAGTTCGACTTCACACAGTGACCTCACTGGCCCGTATCGTCCGAAGACGCGCACAAAGACGAAGTCACAGCCCCGTTTATTGGCGCCACACGCGAAGGAGCAGACAGTAGCGCCATCTACAGGCGGTTTTGCCTCCACCACTTGACACCGCCTGAAGTAGCCGTCGAACGGGCCGGCGGTCAGTGGCTTCTCCTCTGTGTAGACGTGAACCTGGAGAGCATATTCAGAAAATCACCAGATTGCTCTATGGTTACATATATCTCTCTCCAGAATTGCAATATATATTATATAGTTTGTCTGGTGAAATAACTTATACACACACGCACGTCGGCACTCCCGCACGCACGCACACTTACATACAAAACAATGCATACGTGCGGACATGCAAGCATGTTAGCATACCTGCATACTTGCACTTATGTACATGCATAAGGGCATATGTTCCTGCATTCATGCCAGCATGCACGCATCCACGCATGCACGCATACACACATACACACATGCATGCATACACAAACACACTCACACACACACACACACTCACTCACACACACACACACACGCACGCACGCACACACACACACACACACAAACACACGCATACGCATACGCACACGCACACGCACGCACGCACGCACGCATGCACTCATACATACATACATACATACATACATACATACATACATACATACATACATACATACATACATACATACATACATACAAACATACGTACGTACATACATACATTCATACATACATACATACATATATATATACATACATACATACATTACAAAATAAAAATGGGTAAATGCGGAGTGGTATAAACGACTGGTTGCCAGGTGTTGTTATCTCAATGCCGCTGTGCTCTTGAGTAGCGTAACACAGTTAAAAGAACGAACTAGACACATTTTAATACAAGCATTATCCACAATTGTATTGAGGTATTTCCAAATGGAATTAATATATGCAGAATCAGCACGTCACATATATGTTGTTGGAGAGGGGAAATGGTGAGTGGCGCCGCTGGTGGGGAGTTTGCTCGGTCACATTTTCATCATTTATTATAGACAAACTATTAGGCTTGTAAACAAATGCATTTGAATGCGCATTTGAGTGTTGAGCATTTGAATGCGCTGTCAAATGCCTCCATAAATATTTAATGCATTTGCATTTTAATTCATACCTTAAACATTTGCATTTGAATGTGACCCACAACCATTTGATTTGTCAAATGTACAATCAAATGTGCAATCAAATTTCACAACATGCCATTGGAAAAAGTGCTCTATTGTGAGTGGTAACCTCAGCAGATTATGAAACCATTGTCTGACCTGTGAATCCACTTTCACAAATTGCTCTTTGAAAAAAGTGCTGTGTTGGTCAACTGGTCAATGCCTGAGCTGTTATTCATACAACATGAAAAGATCAACTGGTCTATAGATTGATGGCTTCAGAAATTATCTTTTCTTTGAAACCAATCCATACAGACAACTGACTCCCTTGTGTTGTGTTGACACTGTTGGGGTGGGTTAGGGGAGTAAACATTAGCAATGCCAGCCCTGAATATTTACAGCCAGAGAGAGAGATGAGAGAGATACGAGAGAGAGAGAGAGAGAGAGAGAGAGAGAGAGAGAGAGGGAGAGAGGGAGAGAGATTAATGGTAGCTATAATTATCCAGGTTATCTTCCCAGTAACCCCACCAGTGGACAGTCTATTGTTTTGGGTTACCCTTCCATTCCGGCATACCTGAAGGATTAGCCTTTCATTCACTGCTATGGTTCTCAGTAAACTGTCAATTGTCTATTCCTCCATGTGAACTGTATAAGACTCTAAATACATGTTCATGCAGTGGGACTGGTATGTAATGGTACTTAGTGATTACAATAATGTACTACTGTATTTATTAAATAAATTAATAATGTGTTTGTGTTCATTACTACATAACAACCAAGATATTAAATAAGTGTTGCAAACGGAATATACAAACAATCAGCTGTGTTTGTGTAAATTAGATGTTTTTTCTCCAAATAAAACAAATCGTTAATATAAAGCCAAAACATTTGAAATTAATTCACTTTTATTTACAAATGCGTAACCAACATATTTGTATTTGAATGTGACCCCAAAACATTTTCACTTGCATTTGAATGCGTTCCTGGAAAATTACATTTGCATTCGCATTTGCATATGAATCAAGTGAAACATTTGCATTTGCATTCAAATACGTTGACATGCATTTGTTAACAAGTCTTCAACATATACACACTGTTTTCCCCAAAGAAGCACGTTGTTTACCTGACTGGCGTCACCACAGTTGCCGTCACGCAAAGTGATGCGCACGTCGAAGTTTGACTGGGGCTGAGAGAGTTTCACTTTGAGGACGAAGTCCAGTGGATTGTATAATGACGTCACAGCCTCGCAACTGGCACGGTTCTTGTCAACGAAGAAGGCGCAGTCCCCGAACTCGCGAAATCCGGTTGCAGAGACAACGATGGATTCTGGAACGACAGGTCAATAAGTGAATATAATGGAATATGTTTATATGGACGTTATTTCAGCTATGTTCAGACAATTGCTAAGGCGGAATAGAACAATACGTTACTTGCGACATTGTAGGTGAAGGCAGTGTTAGTTGTTAGTCCTAGGAAACTACAGCAGTGACATATACATGGCACCACCCAGTGACTGAACATGTTATTGGAACACCATTGACCTACAATAAGTTCCATTTTTCACCACGGTCAGAAAATGTGAGATAACAGTATGTTTTTTGGTGTTTTTCTCAACTTTTGATTATTGTGATTAATATATGCTGGTGTGTAAACTATCACCGTATGTGACCAAACTTTGTTGTATGTGCACTTACAAATGGTTTATTTATATAATTTCGCATATTAATGAGAAGTTAATTAAAAAAAACTTAATTGTTGAAACGGGGCTGATCCAAGCACCTAAGGCCCAAGGGAGGGTTCGTTGAACAGCGGCTAAAGAACGAGTGTTCTTTACCTATAAATGCATAAAGGAATTCATTTACCGAACAACTTGAGACAACGGATGGCTACAAGGCAACTTATTAGCAGTTAGTTACATCGGTTGCGATTATCCTATGAGTCTATTTTAATTGTGTCGAATTATCAATTAAGAGCGTAGACTTGTCATAGACGTGTTGTACCCATTGGGTAGATGTGTCGGCCGAATTGTTATGAAATCTTTGTGCAAGTGCCTACATAAATTGTACAAATAAAGCATTTACCCAACTTTTGCTACACTGTTGCTCAAATTACCCCACATAAGTGTTAGTTGAGCCAGCTTACCAACCTGAATCAGCTACATATAATTATCCATGCATACTAGATATATTATTTTGGTATATAATGATCTACTAATAATCATGGTTTATGTGAGTAAAAACTTTTGACTGATGAATATTATAGTGCCCCAGATATCAAAACGAATGAAAAATGGCTCAACTAACACTGCCTTCCATTATAAATTCAAACATCAGGGAAAACGTAATGTTTATTTTCCCGACCCAATTTCTTTGTGTCAAAATACCAGAAATGTGTTTCCACATAAGGCAAAATAAATGTCGCAAGTTAACAACTCTTTGAATAAGAATCGCATAGAGTTAATCATAAGGGCAGTTGGCTGGTTGTCAACGAAATAATTCCAGACGTTAAATGTAAACGAAACAGGGAATCCGGATAAACAGTATCGGTGTGCCATCGGGGCATAATACACCTAACAACCCGTCAATATCAACCCACGGATACATGTAACATTCTAATGAGGTTCCGGATCTCTCTATTGCACGCAATTTCTGAAGATAAAATAAGTTACGATTTTAAAATGTCAGTCGCTATTGTGACATTTATTTAATTTTGTGTCACATACATATATCACACCCTACGTGCAAATTGTGGATAAGACTGGTTGTGCTATGCATAGGATCACTCATCAGCAGTTGAAGTCCTTGTCAAGTTTAAGGTAATTTTGATATTAACAGGTATTATTCATTTGCTTCCATATTCCAAAATGAAACATGCACGTGTACAAATTTCACGAAGCAAATCGTAGCTAGCATAAAATAAATATACTGATGTACGTGCTTATTGGTATGTATATCTGAACACTGCGTATTGTAGTTGGTAGTTAGCTATGGCTCTCTAGAAACAACATTACCAACAAAACATTCAAATGCCAAACTACAATAAAATACCCACAAGGAAAATAACAAAACAAAGGAAAGTTTGCACACCTTCCAACAAGTTGCCAATATTTACCAGGAAACAAAATTATTATTTTGGTAAGTGATACCATAGTAGAGTTGCATCCAATACTCCAGTTTGAAAAAGGAGCTGCATTAATCGGTAATCGAACAGCGAAACCAACCGAACATGACTTGTAATTAAAATATATCCTACGTAAAAGGGAACTACAATTGAAAACACATTTCGTAGCTCTCGTCCAACATTATTTTCTTTCATATAATTGGCAGGATTCATTTGTCATTCCAGCCGCCAGTCCTATCAGCTTACCGTCAAACACCTCTACTTCGGTCACGTGGAAGGCTCCATTTAGTTTCGCAGCCACGAACAAGTAGCGTCGCCTTGCGTAGCGTGGGTGTTCACAATTCAGACTGACGGATTGTGCTCTTCCCAATTTTCCGTGTGTGGCACATTTCAGGAAAGGCAAGTCGCTGATTGGCCCATTGACGGATCTAAGGTCCTGGTCCGTCAGACCCACGGTGAAGTTGATTAGATGCTCTGTAAGAAACCGCCATAAGTAGCAGAGGAACAATACATCGTGAGAGAATATATATATATATATATATATATATATATATTATATATATATATATATATATATATATATATATGTATGTATGTATGTATGTATGTATGTATGTATGTATGTATATATATATATATATATGTATATATATATATATATAAATATATATATATATATATATATATATATATATATATATATATATATATATATATATATATATATATATATATATATATATATATATGTATGTATGTATGTATGTATGTATGTATGTATGTATGTATGTATGTATGTATGTATGTACGTATGTATATATATATATATATATATATATATATCTTGGAGAATCCAAGCCACTATACAATAGTGATGGGATACTTCAACGCCAAAGTGGGTGTAAGAACAAACCCATCGGAAACAGCGACAGGAATGTTCGGCCTAAGACAGAGGAATGAACGAGGTGATACCTTATTAGAGTGGACAGCATCAAAGGATTACAAGATCTTGAAGACACTATTCCAGAAGAAAATTGAGAGAAGATGGACATAGAGAAGCCCAGACGGAAAAACGAAGAATGAAATTGACTACATCATGACTGACAAGCCGAACATGATCACAGATGTAAGAATCATAATCCGCATAAACATTGGAAGCGACCATAGAATGTTGATGAGCAACATCAGATTAGACACGAAAGCAGAAAGGACGAAGCTGCTAAGAAAAAAGAAACCACCAAAAGTCGACACTAGAGAAATTTTAATTAAAAAGAACGAATTCCAACTCGAACTGAAAAACAGGTTCACTGCTCTAAAAGAACTGGATGATATTGACACTATAAATGAAAACATTACAGAAATGATCCAACAGACGGCGACAAGCATAGCCAAACAAAACACCAAACGGGACAATTCTAGATTATCAACTCAAACAAGAGCACTAATGAAAAAACGTAGAGAAATGGTAAAGAACACCTCTAGGGACTGCATAGAGTACACAGAGATAGGCAAGAAAGAAAGCGAAAGAAGATATCAGAAAATACAACCTAGACACCATACGAAAAACAATAGAGACATGAAAGAGCTTGAACAAGGTCGGTAGAACACACATCCTAGGCCAAAATAGACTGATAATACTCCTAGACAATCAGGGCGGATAAATCCAAGACCAGGATAAGATCTTAGAACGAATAGAAGAGTTTTACACCGAACTTTATGACAGCGACCAAACCGTAACAATACGCACAGACCCAAGAGAAGTACCATCAGTAACAACATGGGAAGTATAAGCCGCGCTAAAGAAGACGAAAAACGGGAAGGCAACAGGAAATTACCAAGTCAACATCGAAACGTTGAAGGCAGGAGAGGATACCATCGCCAAAGCCTTAGCCAAGCTGTATACAAAATGCATATCAGAACGACGAATTCCCACTACCTGGAAAAATGCAAAGATGGTGATAATCTTCAAAACAGGCAACCAAAAAGACATAAAGAACTATAGGCCAATATGCTTGCTATCGAACATCTACACGCTATTCACAAAGATTCTAACAGCCAGACTGGATAAAATACTAGACGATAATCAACCCAGAGAACAGGCAGGATTCAGAGGCGGGTACTCAACGACAGATCACATTCATGTAATAAATCAACTGAAGTAGAAGTGGCGCGAATTCAACATACCACTCTGTATAGCATTCATTGACCATGAGAAGGCCTTTGACTCGGTACAAACCCAGGCAATACTTTCTTCATTCCAAGACCAATGGATAGAAGATGCATACATACAACTCATGACAGATATACACACAGACAGCTCTGTGACAGTATATCTTCACAAAGAGAGCGATAAAATAAACATCTAAAGAGGAGTGCAACAGGGGGATACCATCTCAACCAAACTATTCACATCAGCACTCGAAAGTATCTTCAGAAGACTGAACTGGGAAAACAAAGGCCTGAAAATAGATAGAGAATATCTTAACCATCTCCGTTTCGCAGACGATTTCTTCCTGTGCACCGAAACACCACAAGAACTAGAAATAATGCTACAAGAACTATGTTAAAAAAGTAACCTAAGCGGCTTGAGGATGAACATCTCAAAAACAAAAATAATGGTGGAAGACAACACCCGAATATATGTTAATAACACTCAGATAGAGAATGCGGAGAGTTACGTATACCTAGGCCAACGCTTCAGCCTTAGGGACAAGAACCAAGACAAGGAAATCCTACGATGAATCACAGCCGGCTGGACAGCATATTCAAAACATCGCGACATCTTCAAAAGTAACTTTGCTATCTGTCTAAAAAGAAAGGTTTACAACTCGTGTGTACTGCCAGCTATGACATACGGTGCTGAAACATGGTCACTCACAAAACAAGCTCAGAAAAAACTAGCGGCCGCGCAGACAAAAATGAAGAGGAGTACGCTTAATATAACATACCATGACAGAAAGACAAACACCTGGGCGAGAGCAAAGACGTG
>OY759261.1:40614495-40651995 GCA_963662155.1 Lamellibrachia columna | reverse complement strand
TCAGAATAGCGCGCGGTACGAAAATATAACTGCACACTAATTGTTATGTATGTCGCTCCAAATATTGAAAATATAATTTTTTTTGTGTAGGTATGCTATGAGAAAATATCGGTAAACGGCACAAATTGCAGGTGACATCTTCAGAGGTTCTGGCGTGAGACAGTACGAGGGATAAGAAGATTCCAAACAGGGTGGGCGCGATGACTCCGCTCTTGATGGGGAAAGCGTTTGAGACTGCCCCGTCATATCGCACTGTGCTTTTCATGTTGCTTTGAAAGGCTGTGATTATGCTCAACAGCTTTGGTGGACATCCGATCTTTTCCAATAGGTGGAACAGGTTTTTCCTGCAATTCTGAGCAGATATATACTGCGGTTGTTGCTACAGTGGGCGTGGTTACCCGTATTCTAGTACAGGGTTGTGACGATGGCATCCCGCATGTATTGATGCACTGTGCCCTCTTCCCAGCAATGACAGAGAAGTTCATGGAGTTTGGTGAGCAGCACAAACTTGGCACATTTGACGTTTTCTGGCGAAATGCCTTCACTTCCCGTGGCTTTCCCGTTTGCCAGGCAGTCTATGACGTCACTGAGCTCTTTCTCTGAAGTGAGTTGGTCATGACAGAAAAAGGTTCAGCAACGTTGATGGCGGTTTCGGTGACAACATTTTCACTGGGGTAGAGGTTTCGCTCTTCAGCTGCGCAGTTTTCTTGGTGGTAAGTCCAAAAGCTATCTTTATGCCCTCATACACCCCTCGGATGTCGCCAGTGTCAGATGACCTTTGAATACAGCCGCAAAGATTTTGCGAATAGTCATTGGCGCATTTCCTAACTATTGCGCTGTTGATCTTGCAGTTCCGAGAGCAGAAAGTATGGATACGTTGGGATTCTTCTTGTATTTCAACAGTGCTGAGCGCTTAGCTTCAATGGCAGGCTCCATGTCTGACATGTGGGTCTCAAAGGCTGGCTCAATCAATTAAGGGGTCATCTCATAAAATGTTAAAGGATAATCACAAAATATGTAAGAACAAATTATCTAGCTAACTTAATCGTCTCAACAAATTAAGGATATTATCTAAAAAATAAGGGTATCTTCTCAAAAAGTTAAGGGATTATATTAAAAATTTTAAGTAGTTATTATAAATGAACCAGCTGATCGTCTCAATAAAATAAGGATCATTTCATAAAATAATGGGGTCTTCCCAAGCGGTCAATTCATATAACTATGGGAAATATAAACATAGCAAAACGCAAACTGAATGGGTCATAAAAATATGGGATAACATCGAAAATATAAGGTGTTTTCTCAAATAAAATAAACGGATTTTAAAAATAAATTGAGGAGTCATTTTGAAAAATGTAAGGATCATTTAACAAAGTAATTATATCATCATCTGAATAGTTTAGTGGGCTATCAAAACATTAAGGAATCATCTAATGTAAAATGTAATAAGAGGGTAATCTAAAAATCAACCTCTGATTCTACGTTTTGAGGAGATCGCTTTTTAATGTAAAGATACCTTTTAGCATAATGATTATCATCATCATTGTTATATTATATTACCGGTCGAATATTACATTACCGGCAGAGTATTACATTACCGGTCGATAATTACGTTACGGTGCATTGTGAAATAACCTTCCGGATCACAGTTATTATGATTAGTGGCGAGCGGTTTGGAGACAAGTGATACGTTAAGTCAGTCCTCAAATATGACGTGTTCTATCTCGATTACTGTATCGAAAAGTGGTCTGGTTATGTTACTATGTTCACCCACGTGATTAACACAAAATTAACCTTATGCTGCGCGAAGACAAATAGATGCGTCACACAAGGCAGTGTGTGCGAAGACTTTGATAAAAAGTGCGTCACCGTAAATTATTTTAAGTTTAACTAATGTGAGATTCTGTACAAATTGCTATTGTCGTTCGTGGCACACACACACACACACACACACACACACACACACACACACACACACACACACACACACACACACACACACACACACACACACACACACACACACACACACACACACACACACACACACACACACACACACACACACACACATACACACACACACACACACACACACACACACACACACACACACACACACACACACACACGCACACACACACAAATATATATATATATATATATATATATATATATATATATATATATATATATATATATATATATATATATATATATATATATATATATAAATATATATATATAGCGTTCATCGAAACACCACACTGTCACTGTCTGCTAGCCTAGATTATGATACCATCTAGGCCTCTGTAAAAAGTGATGGGATGGAAGGATAATTGTGTTGCACTTTTGTTGAGGTCTGCTGTTTCATGGCATGCCAGGACCATAACTAATGACGTAATGTTAATGGTTGTAGCGACATACATACCAATAAATGATCAGTTAAAATATCTTATATTATGTCGAAAATAGTTGATTATCTCTTAGACTTTCTCAGACAGAGAAAGAGACGTATAAAGAAGCATTGCTATAGCACGCACGCACGCACGCACGCACGCACGCACGCACGCACGCACACACACACACACACACACAAACATTCAATGAACGTCGGATATAATCAAGAGCAATTTGACGTTGGAGGTTTCAAACCGTACGATCGACGAGTTAAGGTAAAATATCGTTGGACGACGAATATAGGAATAGTCGAGACAATAGTAAAATAGTTTTGTATGAACCTGAATGAATACGACCAGCTCAATTGGAGGTGATTTAAAGATCCCCCAAGCCAACTGAAATTTAACATTATATATATATATATATATATATATATATATATATATATATATATATATATATATATATATATATATATATATATATATATATATATATATATATATGTTGCATATTAAAATAAGAAAGCAATCTTACCTGAAGCATTAACTGCACTAATCTGCAGACCGACCGCCACCAGGAGAAGGGTCCGAACCAAGAGCCACTTATATATCATCAGCTTAGCTCGGAATGGCAACATATTCGCTTTTCTCTTGCACTGCGGACTGGCCTACGATTCCGTGGCACACCGAACGATGTATTTTCACAACTGATGTTCGGAGCGATTTCAAGCGAAACACACGCGTGAAATAATTAGTATGTTAAATGGAATGAACTGGAGTAGCGCTTCATGTATAATGAAGAGAAGAGTAAACAATGCGCGCGAGCGAACGAGTGAGAGAGCGAGTGAGCGAGCGAGCGCGCGAATGTGTGTGTGTGTTTGCTCGCGCGCGCGCGCGTGCGCGCCTGCGTGCGTGCGTGCGTGCGTGCGTGTGTGTGTGTGTGCTTAATTGATCCAAAGTCAAATTTTAGTTTCCTATTCCTAATAGTTTCAGATGTAGCATATTTTTACCTGATGTAGTAGCATAAATTGCCATTTAATTATAATATCCCAAAGTCTGAGTTCCAGTAACTTGATAATGAGTAGGGCAAGATCGTGAAATGTTGTTGGTGCATTTATTCGTATCCATGGATTGAACATCATCTTTGACTTCACTCACGTATAACATGGTTGTGCGTGTGAAGCCGGTGCAAATTTGTGATTTTATTAATTGTCACACAATATGATATAGCTAGGGGGGGGGTAAGAATGAGCTAAATCTAGGTTTAATTCATTGTTCACCAATTTTGAAACAGTGCCAAATCTAAATATGGGACTTAATATTTACCGTCGTTCTTGTCATGATTTGTCTACATGTTGAATATTACTCGCGATTGAGGAATGCTAAATTAGACTAATTTCACTACTGGAGACAGCAGTTCCGGTGAAAGATTAGTATATAGCCCTCATATTGCATGGATGAGCACATACTCATTGGAGCCGATGCTATATCTAATGTATGCCGATGTTGTGTAGCAACTTGATTGACCAAGTTTTGCTTTGTCCTGGTCTTGTCACTATAAACCGATCTTCTGTATCGCACTAATGTAAATTTTGAGGGGATTTCTCGTGTTAACTAAATCTTTTAACATTACTTTTTAAGTGCTCTATTTTTGTTAGATGTGTTATAATTCCATCATACGGCAGCCATTGTTTTGTTGCTTTGAATCCAGTAGTTTCTTTTGATTATTTCCACAGAACAAAAGTCTCCTATATACACCCTCACGATCGGCGCACGACTCGCTCTTGCTAATTTCGCTCGTTTTTCGTAAATTATTCAAACTGATAGATCTATCAAATAGGTAAACAGTAAGCGGGGTCAAAGCCGTTGGGACGTGGGCGTGACCCATCATCTTACCGATCACGTGAGAGGGTGACGAGATTTACTCTAATGAAAAGTTAGTCGGTTGTCGAGTAAATGCTTGAACACGCTTTTACTATTTCAAATGTTAGACAGATAATTTCACCAACAATGCATAACAAAGTTGCACAAACGAGCTGCCATATCGGTGTGGATAATAGGTAGGCTTGGTTAACCGAAACATTAATTTGAAGTGAAATAAAAAAAAAATGTAATTGGTTAAGCAGTTTTAAACATGTAAATTTTAAAACTGTGGATTGACCCATCAGTTTACCCTAATTAAAGCAATAGTGTTATGTTGACGTTTTGCGTAGTGCACAGCTGCGATAAGAGTAGTGAAGTCACACATAGGTTTGCAGAACAGTCAACAATAAATAATGCACTAACACTTTAAACAATACAACACACAATGTTTAATGTTTACAGTTTATCTGATTATATGCCGTGATGTGTGTTTATCGCCACACTCCTAAACTTTATCGCACCTCCAAGTATACCCATTATTTTCCCCACCAAACAGAAATCCATGCATGTTGCCTGATGTAGGGGGTAAATGTCGTTAGGTGGAGTTACTTAATTGGCATTTTAAAATTTCAGCTTGTCTCGACTGTTGAAGAATTATAAATTCACGGTCGTGGCTTTGGGTCCAGGCACGGCCGTGGCTTTGGGTCCAGGCACGGTCGGATCGGTGGCCTACGTTCCTGGCCGGGCCAGGTCCCGACTAAATTAAATGGCCGGGCTGAGCAAAATTAACACTTCGGGCTTGGTCTGGGTGTGGGACTACTTGAGTGGACCTGGACCTAAAAAGACATGTTATTTTGTTATACAAATGGAAGAACAAGTATATATATATATATATATATATATATATATATATTTTTTTTTTTTAGATTGATCATTTGGTCTCTCATTCAAGGGTACATTGCATTCCCGTGGGCTGTCTTCCAGTCTAAAACAAAGGGAATTATCAGGCAGGTGAGTCAATTGGCCAATCTCTCTTCTCATGCGAAACGTTGTTGTGCATCCTATGGGATAAGAGATGGTAGTTGATACAAATATCTCATTTGGGAGAATTTCATTTTATTCACAATAACTTCTCAGTCCGGCGTAAGGGAACGGCTTTCATACTCCTCCGTAAGATGTATAGGCCTATTCATTGATGTTATAAGAAGATTTATAAGGATGGATGTTTTTATTTTGCGGTGACAAAGTCGTCTATAGACATATATTTGCATTTTCGGAACTTTTCTTAATGTTTGATATGTCAATATTATTATATTATTGAAAATAATTTCTGAGTCCGGGTCCGGCTTTCTTTCTGCGGTCAGCGTCCGGCGTCCCCGTCCGCATCCGGCTTTCATACAGATGTCCGGGTCCAGCGTCCGCGTTCGGGTCCGGCTTTCGTACAGCACCAATTTAAGTTGCTCTCCTCTTTTGGACGAATAAAGAGGTTAAGTTAGGTTTTTTGATAAATTATTGAATTGGTATGAAATAAAAATTTAATATAAAATAGATGTGACACGTGATGTGTAAAGGATCAGTGCCGATTTGATTTCCGAAAGTAATCTTTATCTCAGAGGACACTAAATAAATGGAACAAATTATCTACATATTGTGTAAATGCAGTGTGAATACGTTTAATAACAAAGTTGACACTTGTCTAAGGAGGTCGGGTTACACATATATGAAAAAATTATAGACTATCGATAAACCAATGGATTCCTTGTTCACTTACCTTGTTAAATATTCTTGTTAAATATTGTTCAATCGAAAATAATCACAGTGTGCTCTCATGAATTAAGTTTTGAAGGCATTGATGAGGAGTCAGATTTTCCCACACGTTTTTTTCAGCCCATGTTTTGTTTAATGTTCACTACACTAGTACCCCAAGCTTTGGTTGTGGCTACGTGGCTGCAATGTATACAAACTAGTTGAACGATATGTGTGTTTAGAGTTTACGATATCGTATGTTTACGGCTGCAACCAAGAACGCCACCGGTTTGCCACTGTAACGCTACAATGTAGCTGGCGTGACTAACACAACTTCGATGCAGTGTCCTAACAAACATGACGTTGACATTAACTACAACACACCATTTACAATATGCACAGACTAATTTGTGTCAACCACAATCAGACAAGTGCATTCGTTTACATGATTGTCCCTGGAGAAAGGTTAGTAATAGAGTAATAGCATCGGACTACTCAAAAGATTATTGTTTTGTGTGTGCCAGTAAACACCGACAAACACTCTAATCTGAATCTACCGCGGAGGCGATAAGTGCAACTTCATTAGCTCGTGTTGGTTAGGATCATCCCTCTGCGTGTCGATCCAACTGTTTACGACTGGAATTGTTAAACCGGCTAGAAACGGTCTAATTATTTTGCTTTGGTGCGCTGAGCTTGGGCTTCCCAATGATTTCAGCGCAATATATGCCTTTGTATTGAATAATACAGTAAATATTCTGACACTGGAATGAATATAGGATAATGGATAAATAAGGCAAACTAAGATGTGATCAAAGTTCCACGATGAAAAGCGCCACCTATGTTGATTAGTTGTATACCCGCAGTGAAACCAAACAGCTTGAGCTGCTAACACTATCTTGTTGTAAGGAATCGCAGGAATTTCGGTTGCTATGCATACCACACCGTGTATGTACAAGTGTTAACAGTTATGTGGCTGATTGCGTGAACGTTGTGATATCGATTGCTATTATCACATAATGATTACTGACAAGTGTTGATTTTAGTAGTCTTATTGATGATACAGTGTTGCAATATTTGCCCACAATCAAGACAGTAGCATAATTCTTGCCGACAGTGAACGATGTCACGAACGTGCACTATGCGCATGCGCCTACAGATCGAACCAACGAGAGCACTTGATCCAGTCACGTGGTAGCAACAAGAACCTTTTGATTACGGTGTTTTAGGAGATGCCATTGGTTCGCTTTTATGAACAAAGGGACATTCCATACCTTAACGGAAAGTAAACATCTAGTAAACAGTTATTGACGAGATCTGAGTACTTGGCGGGTGGGGATTTCTGGAAATCTGGTGATTTGATGTGGATTAACCTAAAGGTCCAACGTTAACATTCAAGGGACACCTCTAAACATTTTCAGATCAAGTTTTAATGGAACTATTTCTAATCATAATTATAGCGATTGTATGAAATGAGAACATCTGATTGTCCAAAATTCGAATTTTATGGGAAATCCTAATAAACCTGCATATAAATAAATACATATGTACATATACACACATCCTGCGACATAGCATCTTTCTAAAAAAATCAGAATCATTTTCTTTCCCCGCAGCTCATTTAAAGCAATGCTCAGGTGTGGAATATGACTGGCCGTTGTTGCCACGTGGTGATTGAAGTGTGAACAACACGGCGACCTGCGCTATTCAGTAGCGACCTTTTAAAATACTTAGATAATTGGAGAACAGCAAATAGACCGATAGACCGTGTGACCTGTTGCGCTCTGTTAAAAATGCCCTTAATAATTTGAAACGCTTTGGTAACAGTTCAACTGCGTTCGTTGAAGAAATTTGTGCATCGGAACTAATTTCGTATGCTTTGTTAAAATAGACGATGGTGTGAGAGAAAAAGGAGAATATATAAACATATCGTGTCACAATTCCACGCGTAAATCAGCAAAATATTTAAAAGACAATACTAGGGTAAATGTTATTCCTTTTCAATAACACTAATGTGGGCGGAATGAGATTGATGCTCTGGTGCTAAAACATAAATGTTGCATATGCAGCCTTTGGTCCATATGAATGTAATGTAAGCTCGAACACCACAAAAGATAATTTGAAGGCAAGTTTAATGAAACAAAATAACATAAATAGAGAAGATAGATGAAGCGGTAGGCTATGGTAAGGAAGTTCATTTCTTCGGCGTGCGTCTAAGGCAGCGAAGGTTAACAGTATTCAGTATCACTTCTTCAGTTGCTTGTGCTGTTGTGACGTGCCTGACATACATTCAGTTTCGTGTTTTCAATCAGGTTATCATTGCTCCACACTTTTCTGCTGAAATATTACTGTACATGATGGCTGCATCGTTTGCTATACGCAGGCTAATTTCAACATTAAGTACCAAATTACGGGTGGCTATGGGCCCTATATACCTGACGCTATCAACAACCTTCAATGTCACGTGGTTAATTTTGATTGAAAGTGGAACAACAACATCCCGCCCCACGACATTTGTCTGTTTGGTGCTAGTGCTCAACCCAAATTATGTGTTGCTTATAATTAGGAAACGTATATTGAATGGTGTGTTATGCGGGCGATGTTAGACAGCTCCCTTTCAGATACATTATGTAAATATACAACCTCTGTGAAGGAACCAGTGGTGTGTGACAGCACCAGGGTAAGTGTAAACCAAAGATTGTCGATGCTACTGCACACCCCTGTGTTATTCCACTACGAATCTTAAGGGTTTAGGAAGTTGCCCTCTCTTAGTAGTTTTCATGGACGAGACCACACGGAGCAGCTTTAGATAAATCTCAAAATTGGCCGTGTCTGATTTAAAATACTAATACTACTACTAATAATATAATAATAAAGTTTATTTCAACAACATCAACAGTAAACATGCAGACACAATTGAATTTTAACCATCAGTAGTACAAGTTAAAACAAATTGAAATGGGCAAGAAGAAACGTAAAGCTTATGTTGCTTGCCCTATCACTTATAAGTGACACTAAATAAAACAGTTATAGTCTACAAGTGTAAACGTGCATGGTACAATTCAGTTCTGAGTATATTTGTTATTTTTGTTAAATACAATAATTCATGAACAATTCTAAGGCAATACAGTTAATTTGTTCACCACAATCGAGCTACTCATTGGTTACATAGCTGTGCAATAATTTAACGGTATATTTCTTTGTGAAAAGATAAACACTCTTGCAATGAACTAGTGAGCTGTCAAGGGAATTCCAAATGTTACACAGTTAATTGATATTCGCATTGTCATTAGACTAATGCGTGCATACTTTTGTTTAAATACGCATTTTGTCGGATCATATAGATAGGGTCATACAAAACGAAAAGCTTGTGTATGTTGTTTGGCAATGACTTGTAACATGCCGTATACATAATTTCAGCAATTTTTAGTTTTACCATATCAGGCAATTTTAGAATGCGGGGATAAAAAATAGGCTAGATGTGTCCAACCTCTGACCCCAACATATTAACCTTGCCATCTTTTTCTCTGACAAGCATTTTAAGTTTGCTGCATATGTATTTCCGCATACTTCAACAAAACACATAATGTAAGGCGAGAAGATAGAAAAGCATAAGATATGCATCCCACGTTTGTCAATTAAGAAACTAGTTTTTTAAATAACTACACAACACTTTGAAAATTTAGATTTCAATATAGACATGTGCTGTTTCCACGTTAATTTATCCTGAATCAGTACGCCTAAAATTGTGTTGCTTCAATTCTTTTAATTGTGACATTGTGTTTATTTTTTTAGAGAGATACGTTTTCAATGCGCGATTTCCAAAAATCATGTAATTTGTCTTTGTTATGCTTAATGATAATCTATTTACTGAAAACCACACATTGAGCTTATCCAGCTCGGAATTTGTCTTTCGGATAATTTCATTAATGTCATTATTACAATAGAACACATTCATATCGTCTGCAAATAAAACAAACTTAAACAGTTTTGAAGCAATGAATATATTATAGGTATACATTATAATATTTTTGAAGATGGAACCCTGTGGTACATCACAACACACCCTAAGTACCTCAGAATCACAATTTTTATACTGAAACAAATTGTGCAATATTTGGTAAATAACTCACAATCCACTTGTATGCTATACCACGAACACAATAGTAATTATATTTAGTTGCCAACACTTAATGATCAACTGTGTCGAATGCTATCTGAGATCTATAGATACAGCAATATAATATGTATAATTGTCTAGATAATTAGTAATTTATTCAACCAATTATAAAATAGCTTGACAGTTTGACATATTATATCTTAAACCACACTTCTACTTAATTTTATTTTGCACAAAGCTGCATCCAATGGCATGGCTCACTTCAGTTGCTATTGTTCGTCGTCGGAGCAATCAAGAGAATCTAAAGATGTCGGATCAGCGAGGATGAATTTGTCCGCGCTATACTGCTCAGATGGGCGATAATCCCAGTAAAGTAGCACAGCATTCGACATAAAAAAACGTTTTTGGGACGTGTTTGGCGGTAGAATTCGTAAATTTCTTCGTCGACGTGACGGTCCACTTGTTCGTTCTAGACGAGATGAATCGTCGTTTCGACCGCACACGTAAAACCCGAAGAAATCACAATTTATTGCGGAGCACGTGACACCCACGTGGGTGGATATGTACTGCTGTGATCGAGATAACTCTTCTTTCGTGTACACAAGAAGGAGTCATCGTCATCTTATCGTCGTTGATGTCGACTACAGCTAATCCTATTCCACGGTATCAGAATGTAATGAAAATATAACTCGAACAATTTAATAAAAAAAAATTAAAAGTAGAGATGCCTTCAGTAAAACAATTTTGTGACATGTAAAACACTTGGGGAAACTAGTTTTTTTTAACACCAATTACTTGAAATATACATTCGAGTATCATAAGGCAGTAACTGTATTATTTACTAGCCGAGTTGGCCGGCGTTGAAGGGAGATTAGGTAGTTGCTGCAAGAGCCTATGCCTCCTTGCTCTACTCAGTAAAATTTTAGTTGGGCAATGGCAACTTTATGTAGAACTGCCGGGTTCACATACTCAACATCTACATTTGTTAACAAGCTTGGTCGAGACGTGACTAGCGCGTGTACAAGCGTCTAGCACGCTCTGACCAACACAGATGATCGTATTCGCGCTATGCCTCGTAGTTGGGCGTAGGCAGTCCAGCAGGTACGGCTAACGTGTGCGCCCATCCACACCGTGGAGTCGAACTAATCAGCTAACCGATTCCACAGATTAGATGCGGCCACAGCAAAAGGTCACTCACTATGCGTGACCGTCAGCGAAGCCGGTACGGACAATAATGCATGTAAGCGGACCCCAATTGCCTATTCGGATGACGTTGGTTCGTTATCTCCGCGAAGAGTTAAAATTATTAAAACGGTGAATCGGTGGCAACCTCAATTTTCTCGGTCGCATACACAACGTCCAACATGGCGACATTTGCAATTTTACACAAATTGTAAACGGTATGTACGAAATTCAAGGTATATCCACAATTGAAATACACTTCAAGTCTTCAAGTACATACTGCTAAAAAAAAAAAAAATTACCCTCCTGCAGTTTGTAACGTCATCTCCCAAGGTGGGGTGATCTAAAACGTTTGTATGTACAATCAATGTGTGCAGTTCAGCGTTAAAATTGACGTTTACGGTTACTTAATAACGTCGAGTGCGGCTTTCTGAAATGCTTCTGCCGTTGGTGCCGTGACTACTTCCTGGGAGGGGGAATGCCACGTTGGGATAGAGCGAACGTGAGTGCTAGATGATGCAGGAGGCTGGTAGTGTTCGGAGTTTATACTCGTTGTGGCGTTTAATGCAAGCATCTGCAGTGATAATGATGACAGGCAAACTGATGCGAAATTGTCCATGGTGAATTTCACAAAACAGAGTGGCATGTCTGATGCAACATCTGGTATGCAATGTATCCCACATGAGGTTAGCGCACATGGCAGTGGCACTTGAAGTTCTCCGATAGTCACCAGTGACACAACGAGCTGCAGATGCTGCACTTGTTCAACTTTCTGAATGTCTGTCTTGGTGTCTTGTCTTGGCGCAAATAGCATACTCAAACGTACACTTACGTAAACATATGTACACATACGTACACATACGTAAACTACAATGAATTGGAAAATAAGGTAAAAACCGAGTGTCTGGACAACTTGCCGTATCAGGACAACGTCTAACATCACAGTGGCTAATGACAGACACGATGGCATGTACCCTGTGTATACCATGCCAATGTATCAGTTCTAGTTGCAAACGACAGAAGGTTATTAATGTACACTAATTTATAATTACTTGATAACTGATTTCGTCTTGCTTTGTATTGTCAACCTGCTCCAGCATGACTGTCAATTTGTCCCCAGCGTGGGTGCGAATCTTGGGTAATTAATTTAACAAATTATTTATCACTCTCCTTTTAAATGCATTGTATTTGTTATTATCTTGAAAGAAAATATATATGTTCCTACTTAAGTTATGTCGTTACCCAATTACTGATATTACAACAACACGGCGATTAAAACTGAACAGCGTAATAAAGTTTTGTATTATGTTGAGACACATACCGTATGATGAATAGCCACTATTTGTATGGAACTCTACTATGTTTACGACGGCCCTGTTGTGTTTTTATGCAGACGAGTGCACACAACCGTCGTGTCATCGTAAATTGACCTTTCGCTGTGGCACTGCACACCGTTTGGTGACTATCGATCCTTCGTTGTGTTGTTCTGCTCAACACTGTCGTTGCAACAACCGAACATCACTTGTGATAACACGTATGTATTGTAATCATATATCGTCCTGTAACAGTTATTGTTTGCATTTTAATTGAAGCGCCCTTGGCGGATAGGTATACAACTATTAATCTCGGAAGACCCCATAGTGACTATTTGCAATAATATGACCCATATATTATGACTGTCTACTTGTTTCCTAATGGTGAGCTCCGGCGTGCTGTTTCGCACCAAGTTTTCCTCTCTGTTAACAATGGTGATATAACTTTCACCTAAAATAATCGCGCACCCACTTCATGGCCTCTAGCAACCAAATTGCCACGTGTCCTATATGTTATTATTGCTGTTATTATAACTTTTCAGGGGAAGGTTGTCTTATTGTTCATTTTAAAACTCCACCCTCAACTAATTTCGCCTTTAGCCAATCCGGTTCGTTGGTGTCCAAACATGAAGTGTGGGAATAAATTAAGAAACATGCGATGGTGATTTAATATAAAAATCATCGAAAGAGTTGATTTTGGTCGGTAAGATTGGTAACTTGAAAATTCAGTATGGAGCCTTCGCTGTCGATGACGCGACTTTCACGAAGACACGCGGAGTCAACAAACAGTGAAATACGTGTTGTAGTCTACTGGGATGAGAACGAGGCTGCCGACTTCACTATTTAAAACATTTGGTTCTCCGCTATTTTATACATTTTTAAACTTTACAGTGTTTTAGTTTTAAATCAGTGTTACGCAATATAATATTTAAATGTGCTGTTTTATGTTGACCACAACGTCAGTGTCAAGATAAGTATTTTAACATTAAGTTTTATACTTCGACAGTTATGCGTTAACTGACTACTTTTATTATCGCCCATTCTTGTCGCCGGCACAACACATTTTCTTTGCTTTGGTATTTTTAATTAAACGTTATAATTGTATGCTCTTAATATATTTGCTTCTGTAATATTTTAATTATTCAGCACGCGATTATGCACTTATAACTCCTAGTTAACATCTAACAGGCCTAGGAGTCACAATTTAGTGATCAGAGTCGGCCCTGGTCAGCATTTCTAATTAAATAAATTAGTCTTGATGAAGTTGATCCTAGAATTGTGACTTCTTTCCCAGCAGCTGCACTTAGCCTTACTCATCACTGAGCATATAATTATGTATTTTCTCTTCGTGCTGGTCATTTGTTTATTATCTTTGTCTACATTGTTTAAAGAAAAATGCTATTCTTTTGATGAAGATATATACAATACATATAGACACTCTGAAATAATCATCAACAATAGTATACGATTTAGCTTTTCACAAACGTCATCTTTACATCTTTCTTGTCTTCGACTATGTACACACAGAAAATGGTCTACAAAATCTGGTTGTAACCCATCATTTAGACTGTCTATCATCCTCCTTCTTGCAGGTGATATCTCAATAAATCCTGGACCAAAAACATTTCAAAACATGCGCTTTGCCACTACTAATGTTCGATCTGTACGTCATAAATCTGCTGCCCTTTCTGATCTGATATTATCTAAACACATAGACATTTTAGCTTTGACAGAAACATGGCTATTAGCATCTGATACATCAGCCTGTCTTGCCGATATTTGCCCAAATGGTTTTTGCCTATACCATCACCCCCGTCGTTCAGGTAGGGGTGGTGGAGTCGCATTCCTTGTACCTGAAATATATAAAGTAGAAATTATTCATACACCTCAATACCAAAGTTTTGAGGTAATTTGTATTGTTATAAAACATTCATCCTTATCTGCTAATTGTATATGCATCTACCGTTCTCCTGCAAGCACAAATACATTCTTTGATGAATTTCCAGATTTCCTTGAAACCACCTTACAATTCCAAGAAGACATTTACATGTTTGGAGATTTCAATATCCACCTTGATCTACCATGTCCAAATACTAGATCATTCATGGATGTCCTTCAAACATATGCATTACATCAACACGTTTCATTTCCTACACACGTTCATAGTCATTGGCTCGACCTGTTTATTACTAGATCTACTTGCACTAACATTAAAGCAATATTCCCTACTGATGGTTTATCAGATCACCTTTGTGTCATTATCGATTTGTGGTTGCAAGTTGGTTCAAGATCTAGAAAAAAAATGATCACATTTCGACCAATAAATAAAATTAACATAAATACCCTTCATGAGGATCTAGCAAATTCTGATCTTTTGATCAAACCTAAATCTACACTATGCGAGCTTGTTAATCAGTACAATGAAACATTAAGTAAACTTCTGGATAAACATGCTCCGAAACAAACCAAAAGTGTACAAGTTCGCCCTCCATCACCATGTCTAATGATATAATTGTAGCAAAACGTCGTCGTCGATATCTTGAAAGAATTTGGCGACGAACTCGTTCTCCAATTGATCGATCCCGTTATACTAAACAGCTACATATATGTAATCACATGATGTCAAAAGCAAAGTCTGATTACTATACACATTTTATCACAACAAATTCTGAAAACCCTCGGCAGATGTGGAAATCTGTTAAAAAAATTCTACATCGGCAGAAATTAAAAGCACTGCCTGAACATTCTTCATTGGATACATTGTGTAGTTCTTTTTCAAAATACTTTACAGATAAGATTGCTCGTATTCGATCAAATTTTGTCATTAATAATAATGACTATGATTTCCCTGAACCGCCACTTTCTGAAAAAACACTACAGAGTTTCACACCTGCAACTACTAATGAAGTTCTCATCATTATTAAAAAATATCCTAACAAATCGTGTGATCTTGACCCATTTCCAACACTTCTACTAAAAAGCTGTATCGATCAACTCATCTTTCCCATTACTACTATCATAAACCTATCAATGCAGAGTGGAGTTGTTCCACAGGATTTCAAACAAGCTCTTGTAAATCCTCTTATTAAAAAACAAACTTTGTGCAAAGATGACCTGAGGAATTATCGTCCTATCTCTAATCTCAGTTTTCTGTCAAAAATATTGGAAAAAGTAGTTGCTAATCGCCTTCATGAACATATTTACAACCATCACTTATCAAATGATCTACAGTCTGCATATAAACGATTCCATTCTACTGAAACAGCTCTTCTCAAGATACACAATGATATAGTTGATAACATGGACAATGGCAAAGTCACAGCACTCACTTTACTTGATCTCTCAGCTGCTTTCGATACAATTGATCATTCAATCCTTTTACAACGCCTCCATAGATATTTTGGAATTTCTGGCCCAGCTCTTCGGTGGTTCAAATCATTTTTATCAGACAGATATCAAAGTATTAACATATCTGGCACATTATCTAGCCCACAACATCTACCATTTGGAGTGCCACAAGGATCCGTCCTTGGCCCTGTTCTGTTCAGCTTATATACTACATCGCTCAGCCAAGTTATTGCTAATCGTAATCTCAGTCATCACCTTTATGCTGATGACACACAGGTTTACATATCACTTTCACAATCAAATGTACAAGAATCTCTTTCGACTTTTAGTGATTGCCTTACTGATATCTTGTCGTGGATGGAATCAAGTAAGCTAAAGCTTAATCCAGATAAAACAGACCTTATTATTATTGGCACTAAACAACAACGAAATAAAGTCATCAACCATTTTCCTGTTAAACTGCTTGGCAGTGATACATTCCCATCAGATACTGTTCGTAATCTAGGTGTCATCTTTGACAGTGATTTCAACTTTCGCCAGCATATCTCTCAAGTATGTAAATCCTGTTTCTATCATATTCGTGATCTTCGTCGAATTCGGCGTCACATATCTATATCTACTGCTAAAACAATATCAACGGCACTAATTAGCAGCCGTCTTGACCATTGCAATTCACTACTAAACAACATTGCTAAAAGAGACTTGGCTAAACTCCAACGAGTACAAAATTGTCTAGCACGTGTGGTTCTCAGGGCGCCTCGGTTTTCACCGTCACTACCACTACTTAAACAGTTACACTGGCTTCCAGTTTCTTATCGAATTAATTTTAAGCTGTCCACTCTTGCATATCGTGCTCTATCTACACAACAACCATTCTACTTGGCTAGTCTCCTGCATCTTTCAAATATCCCTAGGCAGCTAAGATCATCAGTTTCACAACAACTTATTGTACCTAAAACAAAACTTAACTTGGGTAAACGTGCTTTCTCTGTCGCTGCGCCTAGGGTCTGGAATGAACTCCCTATCGCTTTGAAAACATCCGAAACTATTGCTATTTTCCGAAAAAAACTCAAGACATATCTATTCCAAATTGCATTCCCACCATAAATGTTCGGTTGTCCCTCGTTCTGATACTGACTTTTGCGCGTCCTTGTTTACGATTACGCCTACTGATTCTGTTTTGTTGCGCCTCTGAGCTCAGGTTCCTGAGGATATAGGCGCCATAGAAGTCAATTATTATTATTATTATTATTACAAGCGCACTGAGTGCCAAGTCCGTGGGTTTTAACTTTTCACTTCAATTAATGATTGACTAAAATCAATTGATATGTCTACACTCTAACTAACGTCTACATGCTAACTATGTTCACATCCTGTACCACTGCAATGAACATAATAATAAAAAAAATCGAATGAGGAGTGTCATATGTAGCAAAACATAAGTGAATGATTTGGCAAATCTATCCAACACTGCTGTTTCCATTATCCATAATGGTGGAATCTTGTCCGCTGCATGTGGTTTTTTCATTTATAACTTTTATCTGAAACTTCAAATAATTGCCTTATGTATCCTGATGTAGCTTGCTTGATGACTTGATGAGCCTGTATGTATGTTCTAGAACTGTCTGGTAAGCATACACCACGTAAACGATCAGGTGTCCTTCGATATATTTGGATTTTGTAAGTAATGTACGAATGATACTGTATTTGGTTAGATTAATTAGCTTGCTATGTCGAAATTGTGGAAATACATATAACATATATTATATGTATTTTATATCAACATTATTGTACATGCTATGTACCGGATTCAACGGCAACACCGGTTTTTACTTGGCTACCGTATCGTGGGACTGTGTTGTAGCACATTCGCTTTACGTGTTTGAGTGGACATACCATGTTCTTCCCATTGTGGATGCCTTACTATATCCACGTATAATACACACAGAGACAATGCAATTAAATAAAACGGTGCATTAAAATTAATTAGAACTAGATCATTCACATTGAATGGCACAGTCTTTGCCCACAGGGTTCATTCGCAACAGCCACTGCCCTCTGGCGACCGGCTCGTTCATCAAGGAAGCCGTCCGCAGCTACTTCAATAACCTCGCTTATCCAGGAAGGTTGGATTTAAAAATAGGTGGGAGGTCGGATTGTTAGGAGGTGGACTCTCAAAATTGGTGGGAGGTGGGAGGATGACCCCAGACACAGATCTGACTGCGGTTGAGACTACTGCTTCACCACTCTAGTGTACTAATTAGCCTTCAACCTTTTAGTAATTGCCGAGTGATTTCCTATTAGCGAGGCTCTCGACTCGTTCTTGAACGTATAACTACAGTTACACTATTAATGTTTTCTACGTTGTTTTATGGTTATTTTATACACCAATAATGCAACGTGTGTAAAACTCAAGAATGCCTTCTTTAAAATAATATATAGGAAATCACGAGGAGCGTATTCACTATTGGAGGTCATTATATCCGTGTGTACGTATCTGTATATCGGGGCGGCGCCACTCACCATTTCACCTTTCCAAAGCCATAGATTTGACCTGCTAACTCTTCTTGGAGAATAACTAGTGTCGTGGTGTATTAATAAAATGTATGTATGTATGTATGTATGTATATATGTATGTATGTACGTATGTATGTATGTATGTATGTATGTATGTATGTATGTATGTATGTATGTATGTATGTATGTATGCATGTATGTATGTATGTATGTAAGTATGTATGTATGTATGTACGTATGTACGTATGTACGTATGTATGTATGTATGTATGTATGTATGTATGTATGTATGCATGTATGCATGCATACATACATACATGCATGCATGCATACATGCGTGTGTGTGCGTGTGTGTATGCGTGCATGTGTGTATGCGGGCATGCGTGAATGCGTGCATGCTGGCATGAATGCAGGAACATATGCCCGTATGCATGTATGCATGTACATGTGTGCAAGTATGCGGGTAATCCCAGGTATGCTAACATGCTTGCATGTCCGCACGTATGCATTGTTTTGTATGTAAGTGTGTGTGCGTGCGGGAGTGCCAACGTGCGTGTGTGTATAAGTTATTTCACCAGACAAACTATATAATATATATTGCAATTCTGGAGAGACATATATGTAACCTTAGGACAATCTGACGATTTTCTGAATGTGCTCTTCAAGTTCACGTCTACACGGAGGAGAAGCCACTGAACGCCGGCCCGTTCGACGGCTACTTCAGGCGGTGTCAAGTGGTGGAGGCAGAACCGCCTGTAGATGGCGCTACTGTCTGCTCCTTCGCATGTGGAGGCAATAAACGCGGTGTGACTACGTCTTTGTGCGCGTCTTCGGACGATACGGGCCAGCTAGATCATTGTGTTAAATCGAACTGATTGAGAAATAATTAGTAATGTGCTAAATGCATTTCCTTTCAGAATGCTCCTTTCACTTGCTGATGTGCTTTATTAGCAATTATATGCTTGCAAAATGGAACATGTGTACGGAGTTGGTTTTAGTGGTTGTATTCACAAACATCCCATTTGTGTTGCTTATTGTTTAGCCGTCTTGGAGGTAACTTTTGTTGTCACTGTTGCAGGAAATGAAACTGATCAATTCGAACTGATGTTTTCTAATATTACAAAAAACAAATACCCGAAATACACGAAATTAATCAGGAAACAAAAGCAAGCAAGCAAGTTGAATATACACTTATTTCAGCGATTGTATCAATAACGAGATGCGGCATCTGCTGACTTCATTTCGGGTGAACGCCCTGTATGCATTGATATATTACTTTAGAGGATTTTGACTTCTTGTTACAACATAGCATTTAATGTCTTTTCACTGAAAATCAGTGTTTTATCAATTATATTAAAATGCAATTCCTTTTAAAACATTTGCAGAACGGTATGTCACATTTTATGCATGAATTCCATGAAAGCAATAAATCGCACATGTACCAGGCGCAATTTCGGGGATATCCTCCACCAAGGCGGTCACATTTGGTACGCATAGAATGCTCATCACATATCGTTTCCATTTAGTATACGGAATGTCCCTCTGTTCATTATATCTGCATGGCACACGTTCGGGACCTCGTTCACTGTCGGCAAGAGTTACGCCATTTTCTTGACTGAGCGCAAATATTGCTTCGCCGGATCATCAGTATGACTACTAAAGCCAACACGTATAGCCAATCTTTATGATAACAGCATTCGATACCACAAGGTTAACGCAGTCAGCCACACAAGAGGATGTAATTGTACATACATTTGGTGGTATGAATATCAACCCAAATTCCTGCGATTCCTTAGAGCAAAATAGTTGTAGCAGCTCAAACTATTTGGTTTCATAGCGGGTAAACAAATAACCCACATAAGTTCTGACCACGTCTTCGCTTGTTTGTTTTATCTTTTCGATATCCTATATTCATGCCAGTGGGATATAATTTACTATAATTATAACTCAATAAAAATTGTTTTGCGCTAAAATCTCACAACAGCGCACCAAAACAAACGGGTTAGATCGTTTCTAGTCGGTTTAACAATTCCAGTCGTAAACAATTGAATCGGCACGCGAAGGAGCAATGGAGGATAAACAGGCGGGCTTTTGTTTGACGGCAAAATGTTTCTATTGCATACAATCACGATCGAACACACACAGCTACGCAAATATAATTATGTTATTAAACACCGGGAAATACGGACCAATAATTGTTGCACATTTTGTGTATGATAGCAGTAATGCATTTACCCTCAAATTACCTTAATATACACTCACAAAAACGAACTGTGAACGCAACGCACTCAATAGGAAGCACTTTGTATTGAAACTGATATAATTACTTTAATAAAATTCATTGCAATCAACATAATTAAATTACATCAAAATGAAAATAAATAACTTTATATTTCTTTCTTTCTTTTGTTGTATATATTTGTGTTGATCCATCCTTATTTTTATCTCGCTTGTGTGTGTGCGTGTGCGTGTGCGTGTATATGTGTTTGTGTGTGTGTACGTGTGTGTGTGTTTGTGTGTGTGTGTGTATATGTGTATGTATGTATGTATGTGTGCATGTATATGCGTTATGTATGTATGTATTTATGTATGTGTGTACGTATGTATGCCTGTATGTATGTACAACATTCTTTCTGGATGTGCTCTCCAGGTTCACGTCTACACGGAGGAGAAGCCACTGAACGCCGTCCCGCTCGACGGCTACTTCAGGCGGTGTCAAGTGGTGGAGGCAGAACCGCCTGTAGATGGCGCTACTGTCTGCTCCTTCGCGTGTGGCGGCAATGAACGGGGCTGTGACTACGTCTTTGTGCGCGTCTTCGGACGATACGGGCCAGTGAGGTCACTGTGTGAAGTCGAACTGATTGGGAATTAGTTAAGAATGTGCTAAATGCGTTTCCTTTCAGAATGCTCCTTTCACTTACTGATGTGTTTTATTGGCTGTTATATGCTTGTAAAATGGAACATATAAACGTATTTGGGATTAATGATTGTGTCCACAGCCATCCCATTTGTGCTGCTTATTTGTTCAGCCGTCTTGGAGTTAAATTCTTTTGACACGGTTGCAGGACGTGAAACTGATGAATTCGAGCTAATGATTTATAACATGACATCAAACAAATTGGTGTAGGTCACAATATTACTAGAAACTAAAATAACATGGTAATCCAAACACCATTTCTTACCTGTGCAATATATTTGCTGGTGCTCAATCTTGTTCTTCGTAACCCACTAGGTAGGGTAACTATTTTGACTAACTGATCATTCCAGATTGGGTTTTATAAATGGTATGATTCAATAGGTAGCTTCACACAATTGTCTGTGTTTACTGGCTCACCAACGACAACCTCGTTGATTAGTCCGATGCCATTACTCTATTTCTGACCTTTCTTCAGGGACCATTGTGTAATCGAATGCACTTGTCTGATTGTATTTGATACACATTAGTATGTGCATATTGTAAATGGTGTGTTGTAGTTGATGTCAGCGTCATGTTTGCTAGAACACTGAATCGAAGTTGTCTTAGTCACACCAGCGACATTGTAGTATTACTTTGACCAACCGGTGGCCCCCTTGGTTGCGTCTGTAAACATGCGATATTGTGAAATTAAAAATCCTCTAAAGTAATATTTCAATGTATACAGGGCGTTCACCCGAAATGAAGTCAGCAGATGCCGCATCTCGTTATTTATACAATCGCTGAAAAAAGTGTATGTCCACCTTGCTTGCTTGCTTTTGTTTCCTGGTTAATTGCGTGTATTTCGGGTATTTATTTGGTGTACTATTAGAAATCATCAGTTCGAATTCATCAGTTTAATTTCATGCAACCGTGACAACAAAAGTTACCTCCAAGACGGCTACAAAATAAGCAACACAAATGGGATGGTTGTGGATACAACCAATAAAACCTCCTCCGTTTACATGTTCCATTTTACAAGCATATAATATCTAATCAAGCACATCAGCAAGTGAAAGGAGCATTCTGAAAGGAAATGCATTTAGCACATTCCTAACTAATTCCCAATCAGTTCGACTTCACACAGTGACCTCACTGGCCCGTATCGCCCGAAGACGCGCACAAAGACGTAGTCACAGCCCCGTTCATTGCCGCCACACGCGAAGGAGCAGACAGTAGCGCCATCTACAGGCGGTTCTGCCTCCACCACTTGACACCGCCTGAAGTAGCCGTCGAACGGGCCGGCGTTCAGTGGCTTCTCCTCCGTGTAGACGTGAACCTGGAGAGCACATTCAGAAAATCATCAGATTGTCCTAAGGTTACATATATGTCTCTCCAGAATTGCTATATATATTATATAGTTTGTCTGGTGAAATAACTTATACACACACGCACGTCGACACTCCCGCACGCACACACACTTGTATGCAAAAAGTGCATACGTGCGCACATGCAAGCATGTTAGCATACCTGGGATTACCTGCATACTTGCCCACATGCACATGCATAAGGGCATACGTTCCTGCATTCATGCCAGCATGCAAGCATTCACGCATGCCCGCATACACACATGCACGCATACACACACGCATGCATGCAAGCATGCATACATACATACATACATACATACTTACTTACATATATACGTACATACATACATACATACATACATACATACATACATACATACATACAAACATACATACATACATACATACATACATACATACATACATACAAACATACATACATACATACATACATACATATATACATACATACATACATACATACATTATATTCATACACCATGACACTAGTCATTCTCAAAGAAGAGGTTCACTTTCGGTCCCATTCGCCCTCCACCTTCATATCGGCCACAACACTCCATAACAGCATATCTCCACTGGCACAACTTTATTATAAAGAAAAAATGGGTAAATGCGGAGTGGCATAAACGACTGGTTGGCAGGTGTTGTTATCTCAATGCAGCTGTGCTCTTGAGTAGCGTAACATAGATGCAAACAAAACAATCTAGACACATTTTTAATACAAGCATTATCCACCATTGTATTGAGATATATCCAAATTAAATTATTATAAGCAGAATCGGCACGTCAAATCTATGGCGTGGGAGAGGGGAAATGGTGAGTGGCGCCGCTGGTGGGGAGTTTGCTCGGTCACATTTTCATCATTTATTATAGACAGAATATTAGGCTAGTTAACAAATGCATTTGAATGCGCATTTGAATGTTGAGCATTTAAATGCGCATTCAAATGCCTCCATAAATATTTAATGCATTTGCATTTGCCTTCATACCTTAAACATTTGCATTTGGATGCGGCCCACAACCATTTGATTTGTGAAATGCACAATCAAATGTGCAACCAAAGTTCACAGCATGTAATTGGAAAAAGTGCTCTGTTGTGAACAGTACCTTCAACAGATTATGAAATCATTGTCTGACTTGTGAATCCACTTTTACAACGTGCTCTTTGAAAAAAGTGCTATGTATGTCAACTGGTCAATGCCTGAGGTGTTATTCATACAACATGAAAATATCAACTGGTCTATAGATTGATGGCTTCAGAGATTACCTATTCTTTGAAACAAATCAATGCAGACTACTGATTCCCTTTTGTTTGTTGACACTGTTGGGGTAGGTTGGGGGAGTAAACATTTGCAATGGCAGCCACGAATATCTACAGCCAGAGAAAGAGAGAGAGAGACGAGAGAGATACGAGAGAGAGAGAGAGAGAGATAGAGAGAGAGAGAGAGAGAGGAGAGAGAGAGAGAGAGAGAGAGAGGTTAGTGGTAGCTGTAATTATCCAGGTAGGTTATCTTCCCAGTTACCCCATCGGTGGACTGTCTATTGTCGTGGGTTACCCTTCCATTCCAGTATACCTGAAGGACTAGCCTTTCATTCACTGCTATGGTTCCCAGTAAACCGTCAATTGTCTATTCCTCCCTGTGAACTGTGTAACTTAGTATAAGACTCTACACACATGCTCATGTAGTGGGACTGGTATGTAGTGGTACTTAGTGGTACTACTGCATTTATTAAATAAATTAATAATGTGTGTGTGTGTTCAATATTACATAACAATCAATAAATTAAACAAGTGTTGCATAAGAAATATATATAAAATCATCTGTGTTTGTCTACATTAATTGTTTTTATCCAAATAAAACAAATCGTTAGTATAAAGCCAAAACAGTTAGTATTAATTCAGATTTATTTGCAAATGCGTAACCAAAATAATTGCGTTCTTGGAAAATGACATTTGCATTCGCATTTGCATATGAATCAAGTGACACATTTGCTTTTGCATTCAAATGCGTTGACATGCATTTGTAACAAGTCTTCAACATATACACACTATTTTTCCCCAAGCAGCACGTTGTTTACCTGACTGGCGTCACCACAGTTGCCGTCACGGAAAGTGTTGTGAACGTCGAAGTTTGACTGGGTCTGTGAGAGTTTCACTTTGAGGACGAAGCCCAGTGGATTTTCTGATGACGTCACAGCCTCGCAACTGGCACGTTTCGTATCAACGAAGTAGGCGCTGTTCCAGAACTCGCGAAATCCGGTTACAGAGACAACAATGGATTGTGGAACGACACGTCGATAAGTGAATATAATGGAATATGTTTATATGGACGTTATTTCAGCTATGTTCAGAACATTGCTAAGGTGGAATAGAACAATACGTTACTTGCGACGTTGTGGGTGAAGGCAGTGTTAGTTGTTAGTCCCAGGAAACTACAGCAGCGACAGATACATGGCACCACCCAGTGACTGAACATGCCATTGGAAAACCATTGACGTACAATAAGTTACATTTTCACAACGGTCAGAAAATGTGAGATAAAAGTATGTTTTTTTCTCTCGCAACTTTTGATTATTGTGATTAATATATGCTGGTGTGTAAATTATCACCGCATATGACCAAACTGTGTTGTATGTGCATTTACACTTGGTTTATTTATATAATTTCGCACATTAATGATAAGTTAATAAAACAACTGCATTGTCGAAACGAGGCTGGTCCAAGCGCATAAGGCCCAAGGAAGGGTTCGTTGAACAGCCGGTGAAGAATGAGTGTTCTTTACCTATAAATGCATAAAGGAATTCATTTCCCGAAAAAATTTAGACAACGGATGGATACAAGGTAACTTATTAGCATTTAGTTACATCGGTTGCGATTATCCTATGAGTCTATATTAATTGTGTCGAATTATCAATTAAGAGCGTAGACTTGTCAGTGACGTGTTGTTCCCATTGGGTAGATGTGTTGGCCGAGTTGTTGTGAAATTTTAGTGCAAGTGCCTCCGTAAATTATACAAATATAGCATTTACACAACGTATCGCTATTTTCGTTACTAATAAATACTGTTATCAGCTGAAATTGCCGGTAACGTGTTTCATGTAAACGTTTTGCCCCGATATACATATACATACACACGGATATAATGACCTCCAATAGTGAATACGCTCCTCGTGTTTTCCTATATATTATTTTAAAGAAGGTATTATTGAGGTTTACACGCGGTGCAATATTGATGTATAAAATAGCCATAAAATAACGTGGAAAACATTAATAGTGTCACTGTAGTTATACGTTCAAGAACGAGTCGAGAGCCTCGCTAATAGGAAATCACTCGGCAATTACTAAAAGGTTGAAGGCTAATTAGTACACTAGAGTGGTGAAGCAGTAGTCTCAACCGCAGTCAGATCTGTGTCTGGGGTCATCCTCCCACCTCCCTCCAATTTTGAGAGTCCACCTCCTACCAATCCGACCTTCCACCTATTTTTAAATCCAACCTCCCTGGACAATCGAGGTTATTGAAGTAGCTGCGGACGACTTCCTTGATAAACGAGCCGATCTCCAGAGGGCAGTGGCTGTTGCGAATGAATCCTGTGGGCAAAGACTGTGCGATTCAATGTGAGTGATCTAGTTCTAATTAGTTTTAATACACCGTTTTATTTAATTGCATTGTCTCTGTGTGTATTATACGTGGATATAGTAAGGCATCCACAATGGGAAGAACATGGTATGTACACTCAAACACGTAAAGCGAATATGCTACAATACAGTCCCACGATACGGTAGCCAAGTAAAAACCGGTGTTGCCGTTGGATCCGGTACATAGCACGTACAATAATATTGATACAAAATACATATAATATATGTTATATGTATTTCCACAATAGCGACATAGCAAGCTGATTAATCTAACCAAATACAGTATCATTCGTACATTACTTACAACATCCAAATATATCGAAGGACACATGTACGTTTACATGGTATATGCTTATCAGACAGTTCTAGAAAATACATATATGCTCATCAAGTCATCAAGCAAGTTACAGCAGGAAACACAGCGCAATTATTTGAAGTTTCAAATAAAATTTATGAAGGGGAAAAAATCACATGAGTGGACAAGATTCCACCAATATGGATAATGGAAACAGCAGTTTGGGATATATTTGCCATATGTTTTGCTACATATGACACTCCTCATTCGATTTTTTTTATAATTATTATGTTCATTGCAGTGTTACGGGATGTGAACATAGTTAGCTTGTAGACGTTAGTTAGAGTGTAGACATATGAATTGCTTTTAGTCAATCATTAATTGAAGTGAAAAGCGAAAACCCACGGACTTGGCACTCAGTGCGCTTGTAGACTACAACACGTATTTCACTGTTTGTTGATTCTGCCTGCCTTCGTGAAAGTACTTTTGTTTCAATACCATATTATACATGCATACATAAAGTGCATAATATTTTTAATAATATTATGTATGCATTTTGCACATCAATGGTATGTGCTAGGGCCTAGGGAGGCTTGCAACTATAGTGTTTCTGGTATTGATCAAACATAATGGTAAAAATGTATAGGTATATCGTTATACAGTGTTTAGGAGTGGTCATGTTGCTTTATAGACACATTCATTGGAACTCCATCTTGACTTCTCAGGGCAGCAACCTTTGATTGGTGTAGGAGACATTCAATAAAACAACTGTTGCATATGAGGACGAGGGTGTCGTCCCTGGCAAACATCACAGATGTCGTGAACAGTTCCTCCACGGCCAACCAATGTGTTCGTCCCGACTTCGACTGGAGCACTTTCATGTATCTCGCCTTCAAGAAGATAAAGGGCATCAAGGTCATGCAGCACTTCACCTTTCCTGCTGACAGGCCAGGTGTGGTGCTGATGAGGCAGGAGTGAGATGGACCCACCACAGAGATGGTCCTGCTGCAGGGAGAGCTGCCACAGGGGATGCCGCATTCCACACTGCCTGCTGGACTGACCCGCAACAGACAGGCCTAACCTGTACCGCCACATCAAGCCGTGTGTTGATGAGGAGAAGAGGGACATTGTGTGTCCAAGGCCAGCCACTCCTCAGCCCCTCCCAGTCCTCTCAGTCCTCATCCTCCTCCGACTCAGACACAGACTATTCAGATGTGCCTTTGTCCAAGCGGGCAAGGGGCAATGGTCGAGGGGCACGGGGCAGGCCATGTCGAGCCCGCGGAGGCAGGGACTGAGGACGTGCCATGTAAATAGGCTTCGGAGAACTCTGATGGACCTGGCAGTGTGCCCTTTTATGATTTGTAATTTTATATTGTTTATATTTTTAAGTTAATACAACACTAAGATATTTTGAATCCTTGTTTACAATGACCCGTGCTCGCGATGACCTCCGGGCATATATAATCTTATAGTCAAATTGGTGGTTCATCTTTAATCACTTCATTTATTGCGGTTTTTTGTTGTTGCGTTATCCTTTTTGTTTATTCTTGGACTTCGGTAAATTAATTAAATAGTTAATATTGAATTTATTGTAACTATATTGCACCAAACAGCTTTATTGCAGTCTGCTTCCCTTACTCATTTTATTTCGTAAGTCTGAAACGTAGATTATTTAATGTATGAAATAACTCCCCCTCCCCTTCTTCCTATTCGATCTCCCCTAAACATTGCCTATCCTGTCAGTCCTAATTCTGCATATACAATGTCTCTGTTGGCCCATGATTCTGCTATATCAATTATGTGAGGGTCAATATCTTAGACCGCAATGTTTAATTTGTTTTTATTATTTGCTATGCTCCTTGCCTTTAAAGACACACATTTTTAACCAGCTTCATAAATGATTTTCGGACATTTTATTACTGGTTTGTGTGCACTAGTGGCCTCTTGTCCTGTTTGAGGCACCTCTAAATAACCACCCTTTGCAACGCAAATACGTTTGTCATTATATTCAATGTGTGAATATTCTGAATGGAAAAAATTGTAGAAATCAAATTGTCTAATTTTATATTAAACTTATTGCATTGAAGTGAATAAAAACAATGATGATCTAATGTTTTTTTATTTGAAAGCAAATTGCGGTTCTCTGTAGTAAAAGTAGTCTACACTAACATTACTGTAATCGTTTTTACCATGATTGTTATAATTATCATATTCACTGTGTGAATATTCTGAATGGACAAAACTGCTGAAGTCGAATTGTGTTTTGTGTTGATGTAACATATGCAATGACTTATTCTTTTGAAGCGTACAAGCATAGCAACATTAAATTACGTTAACATGCGTATTAAAAAAACAAAGTTGGCACACTCCACCGCAAACATCTCCCCATATTATAATCCTATCGCCACGACACCCAACAGAGTGACTGAACTGACGTAGTGACAATGTCAAACATAAAACAACAGTGAAGGTCATCTTCTAGAGAATGGCTATGCACATCTTTGAAATGTCACGGTTTAAATCGTCCCTTTTGGGGATTTCCCCATTTTGTTATGGTAAAAATAATTCCATAATATGTCAGTTGAATAATCGTACGTTGAGTTTATGAAGGTCGTTATTTACTGCTTCTTGTTCCGCACAATGTCCGTTCGGCCCAAGTCTTCTGTAATGTCGATAGGTTTCCCTACACGCAGTCGTGACGCATTAGCTAACAGTTATAACAAAATCGTTTGATAAATCTGTAAACATTGTGCCCGCTAAACGCAAATGACAGCAGTACTGCTGCGGCTGGTGTCACCTTGCGGACTCCTTATAAATAATTCATGGTGTTTGTGTGTGTTTTTAGCCGCAACGTGGCAGCACATTGTCATCAGTACTGGCGACTTTCGCCACATATCTGTGGAAATACTAGGACTAGTTTTTATTTATTTTATCGCTCACTCGCCTCAGCAAAGCGTACGTGTTTGAATTGTCTATTTAATGATGCTCAAATAATCGAGTGGTGGCCGGCTGCCGTTATTTGTCTGGAATCACAAAAACAGCGAACGAACGTGCTTTTTCAGTGTCGGTCTCGTACGTTGTTGTAGTGTGTCGATCGAGTGTCGTTTGGTTTGGTAGATGCGCTGAAACTGCATCTTTGCTGAATACAAAACAAACAAAGCAACACTTCATTGTAGGCTTACATTAAATTTATGTAGCACCATCAAAACAATTCGAAGCACTTGTAGATTGGACAAAATACATACGCAAAACAAGCGCTAGTTTTTCAAATAGATCGGTGATCAATGAAATGGTTCCGAGTCATTCTGTAGAAGCGCCCCGGATTCTTCGCATAATTCATAGTGGCGCCCCACTGCGGATTAACTACCAGTCTAATTTAGATGCCGATTTCAGAACTAGTAGACGCGCACCTAAGCCTTCGCACTCGCGCATTTCGCGTCTATAGAGAAAAACACGGTATATGTAACAAATATCCCGTTTAATAACAACACTAAATAGTATAGTAAACAATCACAAATCAAATATGTTGAATATAATTTCAATCTACCAAAGTGTTCATCACAATCAAACCACAGTTTACACAATGACACAAAGCACCTTACGAACTGGCTGACGTCGCGTCTACCATAGACAGCTACAGGGCGTGTTGTGCTAACCTAGCCACAGCTGATGCAATAAAGCGTGCCCCAGCGAGTGCAGTCAAGTGTACAGCGGAGCAAAGTAGCCATGTTGATTAGAAGACCTAGTCTGTGTCACGTTCCGTCTTTATTGCATAATATAATATTAAACATACGTAAACATTTCACTTTATTTGTTATTTATATTTTTACAAACTTAAATAGTGTACGTTGACTTGCCGCTGGAACGTGCCACTATTGGTTGACTTGATCCCCGGCGGTGATATTACGACCCGTTGTAATTCGATTTGAGACTCGTCACAATTCTTGAGACGCGTCACAATACGAATTGATACCTGGCACTGTTTGTGCGATCCATCGTAATTCGATTTGAGACCCGTCGTAATTATTTGCGACATTTGCGTCGGGTCTTACATCGAATTACGACGCGTGGCAAATATTTACGTTATGTCGTCAATATAAATGCGACTCGACGGTATTCCGTGTTTGCGACGCGGCCCATGCTTCTATAACAGCATGCATTACCAGAGCGATCAAGCATGACGAACGAGGTAAGCTCAAAGGAGGTTGGATTTCCCGCTTCTTTTCGTCGAGTTGGGCGATATTCCCAGAAAATCACGACGGCAGCAACAACATAAATCCGTTTAAAGATGCTACACACTAGGGAATGCAGATGTTTTACATTTTGGTGGTATTCCACTTACTCCTATTTTCCGTAGATGTTCGTCTCGTTGATTGCATACGCATTAACTTAATAAACAGACACTATATTAGCACCGTAACATTTACTGATAGTAGTTAGTGACAAGTCCAGACCCCAGACTGGTTAATCTAATTCAGATGAGTACATGCTTCTCTCAGCCAGGATGAGGAATATTTTACCAAATTTATTCATATCACCTAGGCAGATGCATAACACTTTAGGTCTAGAATCAAGGGCCGCCAGCAGCTGTCAGTGTTTCGCGATTATAATATATTACATGGAAAGAGTGTCACCAACCAACAAACATTTATTCACACTTATGTTTGTTTTGAGGTATCGTCACCAAACCCACTACAGGACTATGATAAATATATATTAGTAGAATGCACAATATGGGAAAGAAGAAGAATGTAATGTATGCGAGTTAAGTAGTATGTTCACTATTTATGCACAATTGTATAGTTTTATTCAGACAAATGCAAAGCGTTCAATGAAGACACTGCGAATAAGTATACTATTACGATCCGGAACCACAACAATGAAAAGCTCTATCACAAAAGAATACATGTCACATGGCAAGTCTTTTGCCTTCATTTTGGGTTTCAAGCATCGGGCACACACTTCATCGATCTGGCCAAGATCAGCTTGAATAAATAAAGGCATATTCCACCATGATGATGCCTGAAAGCGCTCAATCTGCTATACGCATAAAACAATATGGATTACATTTTTATTCACGAAAAGTAAAGTCACCGTTTGCACTCTAGCACCAAACTGGTAAACACATCAGCTGTGACCCAGGCGGCGACCCAGAAGACGCACATTACATAATTTGTTTTAAATGTTGTTCAGTCCCAAGCCTGTATGGCCTTACCGCTTGGAAAAAGACACGACTTATTTGTCAAGACAGAACTCCGTTCCATTGCAATAGACTAGATGCGTAATCGAGAATAGTACCGTCGTAACAATTGGCCGAGCTTTGCTGAACAAGCATCGATTTCATTGTTTCTGTTGCCGGCGAAACATCGTACATCGCTGACCCAGTCTATCGCTGACCCTTGCGTTATATTTGACGACTCAACGCTTACGGATCGAGCAGGTGTGGCGCACGCTTGGCCAATAATCAAGACTTTATTGCATAAGTATAAATTGTCTTCTGTGTGAATTCCATTCCATTTACGCCTGGACGTGAGCCGTTTGTCCTATGTTACTACGGGACAGCCGATGGTGTCTACGCAAGTAGCCTTATGACAAACTGTATAAGTAAGTACTTATATTGATATCAGACAGTTTCAGCTATAAGAGTATCGCCCTACGTATCGCTAGTTCCATAATTCACTTCACCTGAATTTGCTGGTCACATGTTCTCCAAAAGTTTGTTTCCAGATATCAATACTTAAATACTGACATAATGGCCTCTGTTAATAAACACTCTACTTATCCGTTTTTATACGTTATTGCAAAAACGACATGTTCACGTTTTACATGCGATATAATCTAGGTAAGTAGCAACAGCTATAACTTGACAGAACACGGAAAACACTTTTACACTTTTAAAGGTGAGTCGTAATCCCGCTGAGAGAGAGAGAGAGAGAGAGATAGATATATATATACGCATTTTTTACACGAACAGGAATGTCATCGCTTGCATTCTATCACCAAACTGTTAAACACTTCAGCTGTGACCCAGGCGATGACCCAGAAGACGCACATTACACATTAAAACAATATATATTGTTCAGTCCCAAGCCTGTATAGCCTTACTGCTTGGAAAATAAACATTACTTATTTGTGAAGACAGAACTCCGTTCCATTGCAATAGACTAGATGCGTAATCGAGAATGGCACCGTCGTAACAATTGGCCGAGCTTTGAGGAACAAGCATCGATTTTATTGTTTCTGTTGCCGGCGAAACGTCGTACATCGCTGACCCAGTCTATCGCTGACCCAGTCTATCGCTGACCCAGTCTATCGCTGACCCAGTCTATCGCTGACCCAGTCTATCGCTGACACAGTCTATCGCTGACCCAGTCTATCGCTGACCCAGTCTATCGCTGACCCAGTCTATCGCTGACCCAGTCTATCGCTGACCCAGTCTATCGCTGACCCAGTCTATCGCTGACCCAGTCTATCGCTGACCCTTGCGACAGTTTCGGCAGCTGGGATTACATTGTTTTGTTGACATATTTCTGTATATATCGTTTTGAAGCATGACGAATTTAGAACTTGATTCGTTTGCATGTGATGAAGACCTATTCACTGAAGGCGTCATATTTGACGACACAACGCTTACGGATCGAGCAGGTGTGGCGCACGCTTGGCCAATAATCAAGACTTTATTGGATAAGAATAAATTTTCTTCTGTGTGAATACAGTTAAGATCATATACTGATTAAGGTGATGACGCATGTAATGTATTGTAGCTACTGGTTTTAGGAACTTCAACAGTTAAATAATGATGACGGAAAGAAAATGTTCATTACCTTTCATTCCCTGTCAAATATTCCTCATACAGGTTCCATTCCGTTTACGCCTGGACGTGGGCCGTTTGTCGTATGTTACTACGGGACAGCCGATGGTGGCAACGCAAGTAGCCTTATGACAAACTGTATAAGTAAGTAATTATATTGATATCAGACAGTTTCAGCTATAAGAGGATCGCTCTACGTATCGCTAGTTCCATAATTCACTTCACCTGAATTTGCTGGGCACATGTTCTCCAAAAGTTTGTTTCTATATATCGATACTTAAATACTGACATAATGGCCTCTGTTAGTAAACGCTCTACTTATTCGTTTGTATACGTTATTTCAAAAAAGACATAAGACAGACAGGCTGACTGACTGACTAAAATATATCCAGTGTTCTTTGTGCATTAGTTTATACAATACCAGTGATAATGGCAATCTCATTCAGCATTACGTCAGTATTTTGTTTCCGATGATAAAATGTTTAGAGCACTAACCAACCTTTTTTCAGTACAGATTAGGATGATCCTCATGATGTGCTGTGTACGTTACTGACTGGGTCCAGAAGACGAACGGGGAGGATCAGCAAATTCACGTCATATTGGAAGATCGGCTAACCAATGACTTCATCTCTTTGAATCGCATAATTGAAGGTTTGTAACGTTCAAATACATATCAATTACACTTGATATACACTGAAGTGTAAAGACACGTACACTGATATGAGATAAACAACCAGTAGAACAATTAACCAGTCAGTTTCTGTCGTGAGTTGAGTTTATGTGATAAACACTAACAACTTTGTGACAAGATATATATATATATATATATATATATATATATATATATATATATATATATATATATATATATATAGTTGAATATTTTATATTCAAAATACATATTACTTGGGACGTCACCGCTACGTGACTTCAGGTCCCAACGTTGCCGCGGTTCGTACATTAACTTTTTTCCTTGAGTGTTATGTTTTTTCTTTTACGTTATGTTTCTCTTAATCAACCCAATAATTTCATTGACGAGATTTTCTACACATGACCTATACACATGACAGTCAGATGTCTTTGATCGAGGTAAATATGACAACGCTACGCCAAAGCATATTCAACAGCGTTTGTCGTCATTCGTGTTAGTCGTCGAACTTGCTCAGTTAACACAACCAGGATTGTTGAGATATTGTTATCGGCCTTCGAGGAGCAGCGGAATATCTTAATAAAAGCAATCTAGGTCGAGATAACTATGACACTATTACGTGTAATCATGACAATATGTCCAGTTACTCACTAACTACTAATTAGCCATAATTAATATGTTTCGACAACTTGCAGCAGCTACTTTTGTGTTTTGATTTAGTCCCATCTCAAACTTCGCTTGTCTTTGCCACTGTGACGAAGAGATCGACATGATTGTTGCCACGATCGGCGGGCGCCACCGCCACTTCGTCAACGAACCGACTGTACAACTCGTCGAGAATCCTCTTTCGCTCTTCGACTTTTCTCTCTCTCGAAAGACCGGTCATAAACGTGCGATTGCTCCAAGTACGTAAATATTGCATAAAAGAAACTGCATGGGTTCTTGCAGTAGCAGATTCGTCTACAATATGAAAAAGAAGAAAGTAATAGAAACTTATCATCAAATACAATGTTGTGTATAACAAAATATTGTATCTCCGACATCACATATGTTGGAATACAAAGCGCTGTTTTGATGCTGATAAAATATTATATAAACAACATTAGGGAAAACACATGTGCATCAACTACATATATATATCTTTTTAATTTTAAGTGGCAACTAACACTCAAAATATCTCAACTAATATTAAAAAATCTGGACTTGCGAGAAACTCGCGATAAATATATATTTGTCATAGTCCTCGAATTTGATATAAGGGCGTCCTACGATGACAATAAATTAGGCTTCCAAATAGAAAGGAGAAGTCGACGGATTGGGCCGATTATTGCAAAAAATTTTTACTTTGCTAGTGACATCGCATATTTGCCGAAAAAATTCAGACGGCTTAAGAACTGCTGCAAAAAAATTAACGTGTAGTGTTGTCTAAGCGATTGACTCAGCAGCAGTGACAATTGAGAATGAGTTGTTATTAATTGTTATCTACATGGATACAAAATAAACCATCATTGATATTATCGCCCATCTACCACCAACAAACGGCGGGAACCTATACACATAGATGTGTGTGATGTCGAATACGCTTAATAACCCTGAGCAACGGACCGAGAAGGTGCGACCGGTGAAAGGGCTGACCAAATTGGCGTGGTTGATACTGACCCACAGCGACCATTGTACAATCAATTAGCGGTGTCACGTATTGAAGAAAATACCGCTGAAATGGGTAAGACAACCCGGTCTTCATTACTTCCCGACCAGGACTCGGACATCAATTAGCAGAGCACTGGCACGACAGGAAGAAGTATTTATGAAGCAGATGGCGGTGCAACATACCGCATTCCAGGCGTGCCTACAGTCGTTCCTCGAAGCCACGAACAAACGCTTCGACGACGTGGTGAGGGAGACGGCTCGGGATGCAGCCTCGACGACGTGGTGAGGGAGCCGGCTAGGGATGCAGTAGAAATGAAGGCGAGTCTGAAGTTTACGCACAATGAAGTCGACAACATCAATAAATCCCTTCATGAGAAATCTGACGTACTAGATGACGTAGTCAAACGTATCGAGATCGTGGTTCCAGTGCAACACGATGTTGAACACGGCATTGACTGTATAGAGAATCAGACCCGCTGCAACAACCTGCGAATTGATGGTGTGGCCGAGGGTAACGCAGACACGTGGGCGGACACCGAGGGTAACGCAGACACGTGGGCGGACACCGAGGCTGCAATGCGCACATCATTCATTTCTGCGTTGAACATCTCGGAAAACCAAGCCAGAGATATACGCATCGAACGGGCGCACATAATGAAGGGCAGCAGCCACTCCAGCAAACCGAGAACAATCATAGTGAAGTTTGAAAACTTCAAAGATCGGGAGACCATTCTACGTGCAGCCCGCAAATAGAAGCCGCGAGGTCTTTATTTCAACGAAGATTTCTCTCAACGCGTATTAGCCAGTAGGAAGGAACAGCTTCCCATACAACGAGAGGCGAGAGAGAATGGCAAGATTGCTTATTTCTCGTACGACAGGCTCGTGGTTAGGGACCGATTGGACAATCGCAGCTGAGGTAACATACACCCAGAACATTGTATGTTAACGAACATTGACAATGGCCAATGCCAACTTACCTGCTTACAATAATGATGACGAATAATTTTGAACAAACTTGATAATTCCGATAACAACGATATTACATTTAACTCTACTTTAGAATTACCCATATTACATTACTCACATTCATATATGCATTTTTAATTGTATGATTACGACAATTTGTGGCCCACCGATGCCTTGTACAATGTTGAACAAGACAATAGCGTTAACCAGAGCACGCAAACTAATTGTAAATACTATAGTGACCGACAATTTGCATGTAATATCAAATTCGATAGTGACTTTTCACTTATCCATTTCAATGCTAGAAGCTGAAATAAGAATCTCCAGAAAATGAAAGAGTATCTTCATGATCTTAAACTATCGTTTGACATAATAGCCAATTCGGAGACTTGGGCTGAATCGAACACAACTGAAGACGGATATGAAGATTTTCACGTCGCTAGGGCAAATAGAAAAGGAGGAGGTGTCGCACTATTCGTAAATCACATATTTAATTGCACACTCCGTACAGCAAATTCTTTTGAAATTTAGAATCTCTTTGAATGTGTCACTATCGAATTAGACGTGCAAAACACAACAAATTTAATTGTGAGCTGTATCTACAGAGCTCCAGGTTCAGACGTAGACATATTCTGTGAGCACTTGGACCAGTTACTTCCATATGCCAACCGGAGTAAAACCAAATTTGTTTGTGGTGACTTTGATATTGAGTTACTTAAA
>OY759261.1:40481995-40611995 GCA_963662155.1 Lamellibrachia columna | reverse complement strand
TGTTGGAACTGTGAGCAATTTCATATTATGATAATACAATTGGCATTGTTGTAAAGTTATGTCACTCATCAGAGGTCGCTACAATAGACAGAAGTACACCCAGTTTAACGATTTTGACGAGTTTATATTAGTCGACAGAAGCAGTTTGTCCGGCGAAGCGGGTAAATACTGATAAACTTTCCAAATTCTAAATCAGCCGTATCAATGCTGATTAATGATCATATGACTGTATGTGCCTCTACACTTCGGTATGCATTAACTGTATTAGGTAGGATTATTTGAACGTTACGAACCTTCAGCTATGCGAATCGTTGGTTGGGCGATCTTCGTATATGACGTGAACTTGCTGATCCTCTCCGTACGTTTTCTGGACCCAGCCAGTCTGTAACGTACACAACTCACTATGATGATCATCTTAATCAGTTTGTGTTGACTAAAGTTAAGTAGGTGCTCTCTCGTTTTATCATCAACAACACAATATTGATGTAACACGCCAATGACCACATTTATATTGTATGAATTAGTCACAGAAAACATTGGATGTATTTTAATCAATATCTCTCTCTCTCTCTCTCTCTCTCTCTCTCTCTCTCTCTCTCAGCGGGGCTGACGAATCGTTCTTAAACGTATAAACTACTGGTGTTTTCCCTGTCCAATCCTGCTTTGTTCAGTTATAGCTGTTCTTATTTATCTAGATTACATCGCATGTAAAATGTAAGCATGTGTTCTTTGAAATAGTGTCGAAAAAACGGACAAATAGCTTATTTACTAATAGAGGCCATTTTGTCAGTACTTACATATCGGTTTCTGGGCAGAAACTTATTTAGAACAAATAAACGGGAAATTTACTTGACGTCAGTTATGGAAATAGCGATAGGCATAGCGATACTGTTATAGCTGAAACTTTCTGATATCAATATAATTACTTACTTATACAGTTTGTCATCAGGCTAGCTGCGTTGCCACCATCGGCTGTCCCGTAGTCACATATGACAAACGGCCCACGTCCACGTGTAAACGGAATAGAAACTGTGTGACAAGTATTTGACAGGGACTGAAAGATAGTCTACATAGATTTTCTTTTTATCGTCATTGCTTAAATGTTTAAATTTTTTAAACCAGCATAAGTCATCACATTAATATTAATATTAATTAGTATTTGACAGGAATGAAAGATAATATAAATCGCTTTTCTTTCCGTTGTGATTGCCTAACTGCTTAAGTTTTTAAACAAGCAACTACAATCTGATATATATATATATATATATATATATATATATATATATATATATATATATATATATATATATATATATATATATATATATATATATATTTATATATATATATATATATATATATATATATATATATATATATATATATATATATATATATATATATATATACCCAATAAAGTTTTGATTGTTGGCCAAGCGTGCGCCACACCTGTTCGATCCGTTAGCGTTGTGTCGCCATATAAACCGTCTTCCGTGTACAGGTCTTCATCACAGGCAAACGCTTCATGTTCTACATTCGCCATGCTTAACAAAAATATATACAAGCATGTGTTAACAAAACAATGTAAGCCCAGCTGCCGAAACTGTCACTAGGATCAGCGATAGAACATTCCGGTACGCCTACAACAGAGACAATGAAGTCTATGTATACATGGTCATTTGTTCAGCAAAGCGAGACCACTTTTTATGACGGTGCCCTTCTCGACTACGCATTTAGTTTATTGCTATAGGAGTTCTGTCTTGATGAATGAGGCGTGTCATTTTCCAAGGCCTTGGGAAGCGGAAAGGCTGCGCAGGCATGGGACTGAGCAATATCTTTAAAACAAAAATTATGTAATGTGCGTCGTCTGGGTCATCGTCTGGGTTACAGCTGAAGTGTTTACCAGTTTGGTGCTAGAGTGCAAACGAGAGCAGATTGAGCGCTTCCAGGTCTCATCATGGTGGAATATGCCTTTATTTATAAGATGGAACTTCACGTCAAAACTAGAGGAACTGGACTTTGCCGACGACATAGCACTCATATCATCATGCTACGCACACATGCAAACAAAGATACGACAACTGAATCAATTTGCAGCAAGGTCAGGACTAAGAATAAATAAAAAGAAAGCTCAAGTATTGAGGATAAACAGCAGGTGCGAAAACATAGTACTTATTGATGATCAAGAGCTAAAGGAAGTGGACAAATTCAACTTCCTGGGTGCTAATGTCAGTAAGCAAGGAGGAGGAGGTGAAAACATTGTTAACATAATTCGTAAAGCTAACTGCTAAACTGAAACCACCGACTACCGCCAAAAAAGTTAGATCAATGCTTGGCATGTGTAATTGAGGGTAGGAACAACCTACCAAATTATGCAACAGTAGCTGAACCATTAATTGATTTGACCGTCAACACGTTAGATTTTCGTAGGAAGACGACAAACAAACAGCGTTTGACGAAATGAAACTATTACTGACGTCATCACATGTGATGGCAGCTCCTGATTTGAATCGACCGTACCATCTTTATACCTATGCATTGGAGAAAGGCTGGCATAGGCACATTTTATTTAATAACTAATTGTATTAAACCTATATCAGCAACAGAAACGCAGGGTTCGTAAAATGTGTAGATAAAACACCCAAGTATACATTGACAGAGTCCACTTTACGCCGATGATTGATGATAATGCACTTCCTTCCTATATTGTAGAAAGCAAATAAAGCCAGTTTAATTTGCCAATTTGGCCAGGACATTTGCAGTTGAGTCGGAGGGTTGTTTAGAAAGTTGACCCAATGATAAAGTTATTTGGTATTTTGGCAATTATTGGTGACGGCGTCTTAGTTTGTAAGGTCAGATTATAAATACCCCGGAAGAGCGATTCTAAGGGGCCGGCAAGACTATTTAAAATTCACACTCTGAACTTCCCAAAATCTGGTGCAAAATGAAGCTAACATCTATCATACCCGCCCCGAAAAATCAGCAACACGAGACGGAGGTAATTAAATCAGTTGGTTTTCTAACTGTTATATGCACTACTATGTGCTGTGATCTAATATTTTGACAGTAGTAAAATGGTGCTCATAATAACTTATAATATAGCGATATGAATCATGAATTAATTTGAGTGACATAATAATTATTACTAATCAGTTGACAGGTCAAACAATACAAAATGGGCAATGGCATGTTGCGTTTTGTATACATCGTGTTAAGACATAAGTAGTGCATGTGGGACAAGACGGTTCCCATGCATATGGGACAAGATGGTTTCAATGCGTTATACTGCCCGCACATGATCATAATGTATAATATGTATTACACATGACCAATTATGTTTAATACATTTAATATAATATGAACGTTGCATAATTTATGTTCTTCTAGCCTGGAGGCTGTAATTGTGATCGAATATTACTAAGCCAATATTATATTATGCATGGATTTCAAGGTGTATATCACATGTTAACCGCAATTTCAATTTAACAACTATAATAGCATAATATATTGCTATAATACCATTTGCATAAATACATTTTATATTTAGGCAGTGGCTCGTTCATAGAAACTAAAACCACAGGGGAGGGAGCTATTGACCGTCTTGCCCCAGGCAGAGGGCCGTCTTGTCCCACGGATGGGGCAAATTTTTGTTGGGTACACTTGCTTATTTTCAAATGCAACTCATCTAGGTTGTCAGTTTGATGAACATAATTTTCCAACGGGTAAGACACATATATGTCTACAGTATGAGCGTATTAAAGACATGTTAATGCAGTTTAGTAGTGTACAATGTGTTTTCCTTAGGGGGCATACTTGCCCCAAGTTACCCTACTCATTATTTGAATAAGTACACATTCTATCATTAATCTTGAACTGGCGAGCGCAAAAAAAGACCGACAATTAAAACACTTACAACACTTGTGAGAAATGTATCCCGGATCATTGCGTGTAGCCAAACAAACAGTGAGAGGGGAGGTAAGTACTACACTTAATGTTTAACTAAACTTGGCATCTCTGTGGCCAAACAAACAGTGAGAGGGGAGGTAAGTACTACACTTAATATTTGACTAAACTTGGAATCTCTGTGCAGTTGCAGGTATTGATTTTCTGGCCAAATAACTGTGTCCGCCTATTAGGTCGCGAGACCGTATTTTTTGTCGAACAAGTACATATAAAGGTAACATTGTAACCCTTTAACTATATTGCAATGGGTGTATTGTCACTGTCATCTTTCTGTGGGTGCAGGTATTGATTTCTTAGACAAAACAATTAACATGTTAGGTCGCAAGTCCGTATTTTGTCAAATAACTACATATTATTATAACATTTAGCAGTATTACAATGTTTTGTATATTACTTTAACACCCGCACATATTACTCCTTTTGATATGGAGCAACTTCCCATCTCTCAGTGAGTGCAAGTATTGATTTCCTAGCCCAAACACTACCCAACCTCGTAAAGTCGAGAGTGTCTATTTTGTCAAGCACAAACAAAGATAACATTGCAACCATGTTTCTATATGACATTGATTTCGTTTGCTGCTGTGACATAAACATTGGGCCATCTCTGGGTATTGATAATCTGGCCAACATGTCATCCGCCCTGTAATGGCGCCAGTGCTTTTATTGTCGAAGATGGGGGAGTTTTTGGTCAGGAAATCGACACCTCCTCCAATAGAGAGATGTAAGTTAGCTCAAAAGGACAGAAAAGTATCGATCAAAGAGTGTCAATTGGTGTCACAGTAGCAACAACAAAACACAAATTTAACTTGCATATAGGGTTACAATTTTATGTTACTGTGTATTTGTTTTACATAATAGGCATTCGTATCCTTTTAGGGTGGATGAAGGTTTTGGCCAAGAAATCGATGCTTTTAATAAGGGGCACAATGGCTCAGTATGACCGGGAGTAATGTGCATAGTTGTCGCTATAGCAAAATACCAATTTAATTTGGCTAAAGTGCTACAATTGTGTATTCATGTTTATTTTGGTAAACAAATGCACTCGCGATTTTTCAGGGCGGGGGAATATCTTTGACCAGGAAGTCAATACCTGCTCCCACACGACTCAAGTTGACCAAAAGTAATGCCAGGGCAACACACTAATAAAACAAAACAAATGTATAAGGCTAAAGGGGGACAATTAATGTGAGGTAGGTGTAGGGTGTTAACATAGCCCAGATCCTTGTGCTGAATTTGAGTAATAACACTACAAGAGCAAGGTGTGAGAAACTGGTCGGAACAAATGGAAACACAATGCTATTGTAAGTTATTAAATCCCAAAAGATAGTCCGACCAGTTGTCACTAATTAACGTTTTATGTTTACGGGAATACATTGGTTCCCCGTTATTATCGTTAAGAGAGGAGTTTAGCCTATTAACCTTAAATCTTACCTTTCGGGGTACATATATTTCACATACGGAATATTGTATAGCCAACGTTGTTCAGTAGATCGTGAGCTCTAAATTGACGCCAACCACGATACCATAATGTAAAAAAAATTGATATTACTTTTTGATGTTCTCTTTAATGAGCGATAATGTTCAGTGGAAAATATTAATTTGTGATAGTCATTTGTGATGTTATGGCTAATAAAAGGAAATTATGTCAACCCAATAGCCTGCTGTATGTGATAGTTCTCGTGCATCTAGAATCGTTTTGACAAACGCACTCAGCGGAAACTTTGTATTTTGTAACTATCTTGCCAAAATTAGCTTAGTACTATTTATGTCCACGTTGGGTACATTTTTGACCTACTGTTCCTGGACTTTCAGCCAATAGTCACTCTTTATTATGATCATGATTTAATAATTAGTGGATAGAGTCAGAAGCTAAAAAAAATTATTGTGCCTATATGTTTATCGCGTACAAGAAGGTTTAAATTATGGTTAATACAACAATAATATTAAACTGATTTTCGTGCGTTTCATACCTAAGGCAGCAACAATATCAATGTCATTAAATATGTCCACATTTGATCCCGGAGTCCTAGATAATAATTTTATACATCCAACGATTACAATACGTTATTTAAAGTCATATATACTGCAACGCATTCTACAATGCTGTCAATTACTGATGTTATGCTTTGAATTTATATAAAATCAGTTTATTTTGATATGTAAATTGTCATTCTTCCACGTATTTTATGGCAAATACATCAAATGGCTGTATATAAAACATAAAATAATACATAACATAATTTTGAATATTAAACACATTTCAAATATTAAACACATTTCAACTGCTTTCATTGAAGTGAATCATAAACAATGATGATCTAATGTACTTATATTTGAAAGCAAATTGCGATTATCTATAGTAACAGACGTCTACATTAACATTATTGTAATCGTTTCTACCATTTTGTATAATTACCATATTCACTGTGTGAATATTCTGAACGGGCAAAACTGTTCAAGTGAAAATGTGTTTTTTTATGCAATTTGTGTCATGACTTATTGTTTTGAAGTTTACAAGCATACCAACGTTAAATTACGTTAACACTCGTATTAATAAACCAACTTTGGCACAATCCCCTGCCAGCATCACCCCAACATTACACCAACATCTTAGGATACGGTATGTCGTAATTCATATAATATTTCGACTGGGTTTATGTAGGCTGCATATGGAAAGATTATGCCTAAATTAATGATACACCACTGTAAGGCAAGGTTGTAAGATAAAAGTTAATTTATTACAGCTTAATTACTAAAACTATACAAAACCAAGTTTCTCATTCCTTGCACAATTTGCATCTCGCCTACCTGGTCTGTATGACCGCCGCCGCCCGAAATGGAATATCTACCACTCACCCGAGACGCGAACGGGTGTTAACAATGATGTTCCCCTTTGGCCGAGTTCGACTTGCCGACTAACACCCAGTATGGTGCAAGCCAGTTTATAAGGAGTAATCCGGAGTGATCACGTGCACGGCTGCCACTTCAGTATGTCTCCCAGATGTAGCTAAACGGGTGTTACGTTGTATCAAGCGTCTATATATCAACGATGCACGAATGCAAAACTACGGGCCTGAGATCATCTTACTTCACAAAGCATTTTAACACACAAAAACAGCTGGGTTTTTTCCAAGGCGCAGTGCCAGGACTGGAGATAGGGGGTATGGCATTCCTTGACCGAGGGGCCCAAGCGTCATTTGTATCAACGACACGAGAATGCAGTACTACTGACCTGCGCCCAAAGTACTCTGCTTCATGACCAATGTCTACATAATTAAATTATATATTTTATGTAAAGGACTCTCCCTCTCCCCTCTCTCTCCGCACTCTATCTCTCTCCCACTCTCCCTCTCTTCCTCTCTTCCTTTCTCCCCCTATCTCCCTCCGTCTATCGCTAACTCCCCCCCTCTCTCTCTACCCCGCTCTCTACCTTGCTCTCTACATCTCTCTCTATCTTTATCTATATCTGTCTCTACCCCCCTCTCTCTCTCTCTGTAAGCTCTCTCTACATCTCTCCTTCTCTACACCCCCTCTCTCTTCTTATGGCCAGATACTCGTCTATACAGGTCAAAGATCTGAGGCAACGTGGAGTGAATGATATTTCCAAATTTCCAAACGGCAGAGGATTCGAACCCGGCTACTCTCTATTGAAAGTCCGATGTTCTAACCACTACGCCACAACACTCGACATAGTGACTGAACTGACATCGTGACACTTTCAAACATAAACAAAAAGAGTGATGGCCATTGTCTAGAGCATAGCTATGTACATCTTTGATAAGGCACGATTTAAAATCATCCAATTTGGTAATTTGTACCGTTTTATTATGATAAAAATAATTCCATAGTATTGAATAATCGTCTGCCAAATTTCAGAATTAAAAATTATGTTTGCATTGTTTTGTTATTTTGTTAACAATGTTTGATTAATACTGTTATCGTTATATATGTGCACTAGCTTGTAACTATGTAAGATGTTATTGTGATACTCGGCCGAGATGACTGGAATTGGTTAATTATCGAAGTACATAAATGGAGGCACTACTTATATCACCGGATTGTTAGCTCCCGTGTTGCCAGCTGCTGGGTTGTTAGCTCCTGGGTTGTTAGCTCCTGGATTGTTAGCTCATGTGTTGTTAGCTCCTGCGTTGTTAGTTCTTGGGTTGTTAGCTCCTGGATTGTTAGCTCTTGGGTTGTTAGCTCCTGGGTTGTTAGCTCCTGGGTTGTTAGCTCCTGGATTATTAGCTCCTAAATTGTTAGCTCCTGGGCTGTTAGCTCCTGGGTTGTTAGCTCCTGGGTTGGTAGCTCTTGGGTTGTTAGCTCCTGGGTTGGTAGCTCTTGGGTTGTTAGCTCTTGGTTTGTTAACTACTGGGTTGGTTGTTCTTGGGTTGTTAGCTCCTGGGTTGGTACCTTCTGAATTGTTAGCTACTGGGTTGTTAGCTCCTGGGTTGGTAGCTCTTGGGTTGTTAGCTCCTGGGTTGGTAGCTCTTGGGTTGTTAGCTATTGGTTTGTTAACTACTGGGTTGGTTGTTCTTGGGTTGTTAGCTCCTGGGTTGGTACCTTCTGAATTGTTAGCTCCTGGGTTGTTAGCTCCTGGGTTGTTAGCTCCTGGGTTGGTAGCTCTTGGGTTGTTAGCTCCTGGATTGTTAGCTCCTGGGTTGGTAGCTCTTGGGTTGTAAGCTCCTGGGTTGTGAGCTCCTGGGTTGGTAGCTCTTGGGTTGTTAGCTCCTGGGTTGTTAGCTCCTGGGTTGGTAGCTCTTGGGTTGTTAGCTCCTTGGTTGTTAGCTCCTGGGTTGTTAGCTCCTGGGTTAGTAGCTCCTGGGTTGTTAGCTCCTGGGTGGTTGGTAGCTCCTGGGTTGTTAGCTCCTGTGTTGTTAGCTCTTGGGTTGTTAGCTCCTGGGTTGGTAGCTCTTGAATTGTTAGCTCCTGGGTTGTTAGCTCCTGGGTTGGTAGCTCCTGGGTTGTTAGCTCCTGGGTTGTTAGCTCCTGGGTTGTTAGCTCCTGAGTTGTTTACTCCTGGGTTGTTATCACCTGGGTTGTTAGCTCCTGTGTTGCTAGCTCCTGGGTTGTTATTTCCTGTGATGATAGCTCCTGGGTTGTTAGCGCCAGGGTTGCTAGCTCCTGGGTTTCTAGATCCTGGGTTGTTAGAGCCCTTCACTTAGACAGAGAGTAGCCCACTGCAATCAAAACAATATGGATTGATCTAAACATGTCAGCGTTACGTCAACTAATGATACTCTATACTCTATTCCATTATCAAATAATAAACAATTGATCACAAATAACATAGTGCGACTAGTTATAGAAGCTGCAATTGTCATTCGCCTTAGTCCCAGCTCAAAGCTAGCCTGTTTTCGCCATCGTGATGAAGAGTACAACAATATGCCCCAGTCAGTGGGCGCTATCGCCACCTGTTTGACTCGTAAAGTATCCTCTCTCGCCCTTCGACCTTTCTCTCCTTTGAAACATCAGTCGCCAAAAATGTGCTTCGTTCAAATACGTGTAGATTGCACAAAACATATACTGCGTGAACCCTTGCAGCTGCAGTGTCAAATAAAAAACAAGCAACGAACGCACTCCTGTTTTCAGTGACAACTTCGCCATGTTACAAATGGTACACACGTTCCACGCCCCATCAGAATCAATCATTATCCATATGATTAGCCCCTTAGGGTCTCACTCCTTGAAGTTTTACCAGAGGCGAAGATGTATCAGATGTTGATCAAGAGAAATCTCAGGGATGCTTTCTCCAGTGTGGAGGTATTGCTATGCAAATATTTTACTTTTATGATGAGTAACTCTACCGGAGAGAGGTTTTTTCCAAGTAGAAACTGATCAAGGATGAGCACCAATGCCCAAATAGCCGGGACACACTGGATCATCTGAAATTGCTCAAATCTTGACAAGTTTTTGTCGGACTTCAGTGGAGCACAAAGGCGCAAACACGTCCTTAGAAAATACAACACACACGTGCGTGCTTGTAATAATAATAATAATATTTATTGCTTTACAATTATTGATTAAACATAACACTAAGGTGTAAGCAAGCAATTGAATAAAACACAAACCATGTGTAGATCATGAATGTGTCAATGAATGAGGTCATGAATTGGCTCAATTTGCCGTCCCTATGCGACAAAACAATGTGGTAGGCAGGCTTGTCGTAAGACATAACCTATGTCATCTGTCCACCGTGACTACAGTGAATGTCCAACGTGATTACATTCCTTTCAGATCCTCCTACTGACTAATGGTTTTAATTCTGCCATTCAAGTCATTGGTGACGATTCTCCCTGCGTAGAACCAACATTCAAGAATTGTGTGTTGACGCTTCATTGTCCGGCATAAATACAGGAGTCTCGTTCGCTTTTGTGTAATATATTCCGAAATGAAGACGTTCGGTCGTTTGGCATTTGTTTTCTTACTTTTTAGAAGTCGTCTTTTCATTTATATTCCTTGAACTACACTATTATTTTTTGTGATTGTTGTTTGTTTGTAGCGGATGTTCGGGGCCCAATACTGTGTATTATGTTGCGATTGGCATTCGTTAGCTTCAGGGCCAAGTCGACAAACAAATCAGTGACGATCTTGTCAAGCTGTTCACCATATTTATTTTCCTCAATGTCTGTAATGCATACGGAAGACAAAATGCTATATTGCTCTAGATTGTCAACTGCCTGTTCAAGTTGGTTGATTAGTGCTTCCTTTTCTGTCAACGTGTACCCTTTTTTGCAATGTGCTGAGCTGCTCGAAGGTGCAATGGTAATGGAGAACGACAGAAAACGTATGCACGTAACCACACTCTTAGGATCTGATGTTGTCCTTGCGCACCCAAACCTGATAGAGCAAATAACAGTTGGTGATGCTGTCACTTATTCGCACTAACACTGGACAGCTATGCCTCTTCTCATTCGTTGCCACTTCAGCCAAGTTGATTGGTCTGAGACCGGATACCCATGTGACCAATCGTTTAAGTCTGAGGCGTGCGAATACTATATGAAAACAACTACAATGACTCAGAACAAACTCAGTCTGTAGTCAGTATGATAAGGCGCAGTAATAATTCGTATTTATCTAATGAAAGAAGAACTATGTTCTGTTTTACTTAAACACATTTCAGTCAACATGCCCCCGGACCGAACATTACTTTTAATAATCAAACATGGTAGAAAAGGGGAGACGACACTGGAAAGCAGATAGGAAAAAGTCCAACAGACAAGCTGACGAGTTCCCCTGATAAGCTGACGGGATCCCCTGACAAGCTGTCGGGCTCCCCTGACAAGCTGACGGGCTCCCCTGCTGCTTTTGTATGAGACTGGGGCGACAGTTTTACTTCACATAGCGTTATATTACACGACACGACATTGATCAACAGCGCAAGCCGCTGTGGATATAAATGAGAATGATAGCATGTACATAGGGATACAACAGCAATTTTAATCTTGAATCACAATGTTTTCCAATATATAGCAAGCTCGTCATCCAAGACAAAGGACCATAAGGCAAGGGCACACAAAACATTTGTATATAGAGAGTCCAGCATTTTTCATTAACAAGTAACCCGCCTTCTTGAGATATGGTGTCAACCTTGTTGTTAAACATATTCACGCTACTATCAGTTACCCAATATGTAGATAATTTGTTCCATTCATTTATGTTGCATTGTGAAAATTAGTATTTCATGATATCCAATCTACAATGATCCTTTACTAATATTATTTCGTGTCCTCGAGTTCTACTATTTTTCTTGAGTAAAAAAAAATTATATAAACATTTTCATACCGCTTTAATATCTTAAAGACATATATCTGAACTCCTGTTAACCTCCTTGTCTATACGTTTGTTAAACCACATTCTCTTAGGCGTTCCTCATAATTAAGGTATATCTGAATCAACACTGATCTTAACCTTTAATATCAGCACTTACTCTATCTAATACATTATTTCCCCTGGTTGGTTCTAGCACGCGTTGAGTAAAGGAAGTTATCCTGAATTAAAAATAGAAACTGTTGGTCCTCACTTCGTGTACTCTCTAGAGATTGTCATGGTATGTGTCCATGGTTAAATATGCAATTATGATGCATTCCCCTTTACTCACTTCTTTTATTGTTGTGTTATCTTCTTCGTTTATGCTGGGACTTCGGTAAACTAATCAAATAGTTAATATTGAATTTATTGTAACTCTATTGCACCAAACAGTTTCATCGCAGTCTGCTTCCCTTTCTCATTTTATTTCGTAAGTCTGAATAGATTATTTAATGTATGAAATAACTCCTCCTCCCCTTCTTCCTATTCGATCTCCCCTAAACATTGCCTATCCTGTCAGTCCTAATTATGCATCTACAATGTCTCTGTTGACCCATGATTCTGCTATATCAATTATGTGAGGGTCAATATCTTAGACCGCAATGTTTAATTTGTTTTTATTATTTACTATGCTCCTTGCCTTTTAACACACACATTTTTAACCAGCTTCATAAATGATTTTCGGACATTTTGTTACTGGTTTGTGTGCACTAGTGGCCTATTGTCCTGTTTGAGGCACATCTAAGTAACCACCCTGTGCTTCTAGTTTAATGAGAGGGTCAGTTAGCACGTCGACACTGCCAAAGACACACTAATTATCGGCGCAACGTTGAAGCAGCGGCAACACATATTGGCTGTGCAACGGCATAATACATTGGCTGTCCAACGGCACAATATATTGGCTGTGCAACGACACTACATATTGGCTGTGCAACGGCACAATATATTGGCTGTCCAACGGCACAATATATTGGCTGTGCAACGACACTACATATTGGCTGTGCAACGGCACAATATATTGGCTGTCCAACGGCACAATATATTTGCTGTGCAACGACACTACATATTGGCTGTGCAACGGCACAATATATTGGCTGTGCAACGGCACAATATATTGGCGGTACAACGACACCACATATTGGTGTTGCAACGCCAATGCGTTTGTCAGTATATTCAATGTGTGAATATTCTGAATGGGCAAAACTGTTGAAATCAAATTGTCTAATTTTATTTTAAACTTCTTGCATTGAGGTGAATCATAAACAATGATGATATAATGTTTTTTTATTTGAAAGCAAATTGCGGTTCTCTCTAGTAAAAGTAGTCTACACTAACATTAGTGTAACAGTAACATTACTGCACACGATAGTAAACAGGTAACCAGTGCAGGTTTTTCAACACTGGTATGATGTGGATGTAGCGTGATGTTCTGGTTACAATCCGTGCCGCGGTGTTCTGTACACGTTGTAACTTGTTAATTGATGTCTGGTGCAGTCCACTGAGCAGAGCATTACAATAGTCTAGACGTGATGCTACAAGCCCGTTGACTAATGATTGAGTGGCATCGTTTGTGAGATAACGCCTAATGTGCCCAATGTTGCGGAGATGATAGTATCCAGACCTACAGACACTGTTCAAATGTTGCTCCATGTTTATGGCAGACTCGAAGATAACACCCATGCTTTTTCACACAGTGCACTGATGTAATGTCAGTGTCGCCAACATGCACAGTAACATTTTCCATCTGCATGGCATTATGCTTGGATGTGAACAACACAACCTCAGTCTTTTCACTGTTCAGTTTTAGCATGTTTACGCGCATCCATCTTTCAATGTCCGTGAGGCACCTGTCAGTTAGTTCCAGGGAATATGTTTGGGCTGCACCGTCCTTCGGCATGAACGAGATGTACAACTGGATGTCATCCGCATAGAAGTGATAACATAGAAGTGATAACACAGTCCATGCCGATAAATGCAAATTTTACGATAGTAAGAATAATCTACACTAACATTACTGTATTCGTTTTTACCAGGATTGTTATAATTATCATATTCACTGTGTGAATATTCTGAATGGACAAAACTGCTGAAGTCGAACTGTGTTTTGTGTTCATGTAACATATGCAATGACTTATTCTTTTGAACTGTACAAGCAACATTAAATTACGTTAGCATGTGTAATAAAAAAAACAATGTTGGTACACTCGACTGCCAACATCGCCCCATATTATAACCCCATCGCCACGACACCCAACAGAGTGACTGAACTGACGTAGTGACAACGTCAAACATAAAACAACAGTGAAGGTCATCTTCTAGAGAATGGCTATGCACATCTTTGATATGTCACGGTTTAAAATCGTCCCATTTGGGGATTTCCCCATTTTGTTATGGTAAAAATAATTCCATAATATGTCAGTTGAATAATCGTACGTTGAGTTTATCAATTTCGTTAGTTACTGCTGCTTTTTCCGCACAATGTCCGTTCGACCCAAGTCTTCTGTAATGTCGGTAGGTTTCCCTACACACAGTCGTGACGCATTAGCTAACAGTTATCGAGACAGCGCGTCTTAAACACACCCAATGAATGAGGCAGGCCATGGCGGTTCAACACATAGAAGGTTGCGCAGCTTCGTGGCTGGCGGTAGCCGACCAATGCTACACGATGACCTCTCGCAGGTCGAGATCCGTGACCCGGGGCGGCAACACGTGATGCCATCGTTCAAAGTTAGCCGGATCTGCTACTTCCCACGCTCTACCCGGGGCAAGAGTACAAGCTGGGGTGTTTTTTCCAAGGCGCAGTGCCAGGATTGTAAATCGAGGGTACGGCATATCTTGATGGAGGAGAAAACGTGGAGACGATAGTGGAACGTCTGTAACCGGGGAAACTGGCAGGCATTCCCGCATAGAGGGGAAAAGTCCACCAGGCAAGCTGACGGGCTCCACAGCTGTCTTTTGTCTGATACTAGGGCGATAATCTTACTTCACATAGCATTATAACACACGACACGACATCGATCAACAATGCAAGCCGATATAATATTATGTATAAAGGATAATGTTAGCATGTACATAGAGGGAAAATAGCAATTTTAATATTGAATCACAGTTTTTAACAGGATTTAACAAGATTTAACAATATTGCCATTCAAGGCAAATGTCCAGATGGCAGAAACCATGCATATCGAGGGTCCAACATTTTTCATATATGCGTAACCCGCCCTCCTGAGATATGTGTCAACCTTGTTTTTAAATATATTCACGCTGCTAGCAGTTACACAGTCCTACCATCTTTTTTGAGTGAAAACAAATCACCTCTTAACCTCCTTGTCTATACGATTGTTAAAACACATTCTTTTAGGCGTTCTTCATACATAAGGTCTCTCAATTCTGGAATAATTTTAGTTACTCTCCTCTATATCCTTCTTACGATATGGTATCTAAGCTTGTACACAGTATTCTAAATGAGGCCTAACTATTGCTTTATACAGTTGTATAATTAGCTTTTTGTCCTTATAAGTTATGCTTCGCCTAATCAACATAATGATTTGATTAACCTTTGTAGCTTCAATACCACACTGCTCTGAACCTTTCATACCAGCACTTATTATATATAATACATTATCTCCCCTGGATGGTTCTAGCACGCGTTAAGTAAAGGAAGCTATCCTGAATAATTTTTTTTTTTTAATGTTGGTCCTCACTTCCTGTATTCTCTAGAGATTTCCATTGTATGTGTTGGTGATTAAAATATCCCATTATGATGCATTCCCTTTACTCACTTCCTTTATTGCAATTCGTATTTTTGTGTTATCTTCTTCGTTTACGCTTGGTCTTCGGTGAGCTAATCCAATAGTTACTATTGAATTTCTTGTAACTATATTGCACCAAACAGGGTCGATATATTATACCATAATGTTTAGTTCGTTTTAACAGTAGTCTACATTAATATTATTATAACCGTTTTTACCAGGATTGGTATAATTATCACATTCACTGTGTGAATATTTGGAATGGGCAAAACTGTTGAAGTCAAATTGTGTTTTCTCTCTCTCTCTCTCTCTTCTCTTTATCTCTCTCTCTCTCCCTCTCTCTCTTTCTCTCCCTCTCTATCTCTCTGTCTGTCTATATATATATATATATATATATATATATATATATATATATATATATATATATATATATATAGATATATATATATATATATATATATATATATATATATATATATATATATATATAGATAGAAAGAGAGAGAGAGAGAACACAATTTGACTTCAACAGTTTTGCCCATTCCGAATATATATATATATATATATATATATATATATATACTTCGCTCTCACTCATTCTCTCTCTATGTTCTCCCCGACAGGTCTCTATGAATGGTCAACCTGTGTTCACCCGACAGGTCTATCGACGAGTGAAGGAGACACAGCAAAGGAGACACAGCAAGGGGAGACACAGCAAGGGAGACACAGCAAGGGAGACACAGCAAAGGAGACACAGCGAGGGAGACACAGCGAGGGAGACACAGTAATTGATACACAGCAAGGGAGACACAGCAAGGGAGACACAGCAAGGGAGACACAGCAAGGGAGACACAGCAAGGAAGACACAGCGAGGGAGACACAACAAGGGAGACACATCAAGGGAGACACAGTAAGGGAGACACAGCAAGGGAGACACAGCAAGGGAGACACAGCGAGGGAGACACAGCAAGGGAGACACAGCAAGGGAGACACAGCAAGGGAGACACAGCAAGGGAGACACAGCAAGGGAGACACAGCAAGGGAAGGGAGACACAGCAAGGGAGACACAGCAAGGGAGACACAGCAAGGGAGACACAGCAAGGGAGACACAGCAAGGGAGACACAGCAAGGGAGACACAGCGAGGGAGACACATCAAGGGAAACACAGTAATGGAGACACAGCAAGAGAGACACAGCAAGGGAGACACAGCAAGGGAGACACAGCAAGGGAGACACAGCAGCAAGGGAGACACAGCAAAGGAGACACAGCAAGGGAGACACAGCAAGGGAGACACAGCAAGGGAGACACAGCAAGGGAGACACAGCAAGGGAGACACAGCAAGGGAGACACAACAATGGAGACACAGCAAGGGAGACACAACAAGGGAGACACAGCAAGGGAGACACAGCTAGGGAGACACAGCAAGGGAGCCACAGCAAGGGAGACACAGCAAGAGAGACACAACAAGAGAGACACAGCAAGGGAGACACAGCAAAGGAGACACAGCAAGGGAGACACAGCAAGGGAGCCACAGCAAGGGAGACACAACAAGGGAGACACAACAAGGGAGACACAGCAAGGGAGACACAGCAAGGGAGACACAGCAAGGGAGACACAGCAAGAGAGACACAACAAGGGAGACAGTGCAAGGGAGACACAGCAAGGGAGACACAGCAAGGGAGACACAGCAAGGGAGCCACTGCAACGGCTGGGTTATGGCAATACACATAATTCCGTCTGTCGCCATGGTATCCGCCCTGCTTGTTCCCTAGTGACATTTAAACAAGTCCTACAGCGAGGACCCGGGGGGGGGCGCCTTATACAAGTACATGTTTAAAAACTAGAGCATTAAATATTAATTGTCACCGTATATGCGAAGCTTGAAGATAAATATAAAGTATTATATTCTAGTCCACAGGATAACTCAAACCCTTACCAAACCCTTAGATTCTCTCTCCGTGAATTTTTACCAGAGGCGACGATGTATCAAATGTTGATCAGGAGAAATATCCGGGATGCTTTCTCCAATGTGGAGGTATTGCTATGCAAATATCTTACTTTGATGATTAGTAACTGTACGTACTGGCGAGCGAAGATCAAGGACGAGCACCAATGCACAATGAACCCGAGCAGACTGGCTCACCTGACAATGTTAAGATATTTGACAATATTTTGTTCGGACTTCAGTAGTGACAAAAAGCCCACAGATTTCGTTAGTCTTTGAGAACGCTCACCAGAAGAATCATATATGATAATTCGCATCTGTAGAACCGTTGGTAACTACTACCGTGGAAAGCATGTAGATGTAACTATTTGTTTGTTCAGGAGAACCTGTACGGTCTCTGTTTTTGGTAAACTGGGAGTATAAATACCCCGGAGGATGGATTGGAAGGGCCGGCACAAGCTACTTTTTAGGCATCCAAGTGATCAGTAAGGATGGTCCTGGCGGGCCATACCTGCATTAGGCATTAGGTTTCAACATTACCGTTCTTTAGATTTAACCATGTTTCGTTTTAATCTTCTAGACATTAAGTGTCTAAGTGATGCTTACATTCACTACTTTTCTTTACGATTTACAGTTATATCAATATTCACTGTTTCTGTTCATTGTCACCGTGAGTGATTATATTTCTACTATGTACGTAGCTGTCTGATGTACAAGATTAAAATAGCTTTCTAGCCTGGGGAACAATGCGTTGACTACACTTCTGTAGTACTCTGCGTACTCATTGGTCGAATGAGAAAACAGTAAGTTATAAATCTCGACCTGGCGAGCGCAAAGAAGACGGACAATTAAAACATCTACATCTGTGATAAATACCACCCGGACGATTGCATGCGACCCCGAAGAAGATAAGAAGAGGAGGCATATTCTTTACACTTGTTCGGCGAACACTGTCGAGCGCACCTTAAAACGTACATTGGCGAGACGTACCAGCGATTATTTTCGACGTATTCTGACGACCACATCTTACAACGTACATTGGCTAGCCGCGCCAGCCATTTTTCTTAAACGTACACCAACGAGCGTGCCTTACAACGTACATTGGCGAGGCGCACCAGAGCCTATTCAATGCGATGTTTTACTGCCCGGCTGACGATATGCGCAGATAAACATTCTTCCATTTGACGTGCTTACGAATTGTGAAATTCTCACGAACAGTAACTTTGAAATCTAACAATTTACAGTGATTGTTGTGTGATTGCTAACTTTCGAACATTTAAAAAAGATGTACACGTGTAACGACAAGTCAATCGGACGGCCGCGTGAAATGGCTCAGACACCAGCCTGCCACCCGACACGCATGCGAAGACAGGCAGCAATCTGGACAGCGGACCACGCGCCCCGGAGATCAGCAACAGAGGACGATGACTACCGTCGAGGGCCCTTATCAAGGACAGCGGATACGTCGATCACCGAACGCCACGGCGATGCGCAAACGGGGGACGAGAAGAAACTAGAGGCCTTGACGAAAAAAACATTTGTGTGTAGGCGTATGTTTTGTGGATAAACCTGCATGGGATCGTGTATGGTATGTTGCCTATTTATGTCGATGTGTTGACTGATCTGTTTCGCTTTGATGTTGTACTTAAAAAATGCGTTTAACAACAATGAAAATTGAGCATAATTTATATAAATTATAAATTATTTTAACGGGATGTTTTACAATATATTTTAAATTGTTTGGCTGCACAATTTACCCAGTATACATGGTATTGGGTTCAACATTGAAGATATTATTATTTAGGGGAGTTTAAAAAGCACGTTGTTGTACGTTTGTGGGTGGAGAAATATAGTTCAAAGGTTACCTGAAAATAAATCATTATATATTTACATGAGGACACGTTATAACCACTTCACGATTTACTGAAGTAAAGAATGGGAACTTGATTTTGATTGAAAGAACAGAGCGCCAACCTAATAAGTATGGTTGTTGAGTTGTATTGTTGTGAGAACAACACAAGTTTTCATTCAGAAAATGAATGAAGACACGGTTAAAGTGTAAAGGGGCAAGTAAACCAAAAAGACCAACGTACGTTATTATTAATACGTCATAGTATGGCCTTTTTATGTCGTCGTTTGGATTTGGTGTGATCGAATAGAAATCAACAGTTGCTATGCAAATTGGGTTGATTTACAAATTGAGAATATGTAAGGATATGATAAATGCAGGACGCTGGTTTTCAAATCAACGGACAGTTTGGCAGTTTAGACGTAGGAACGCCATATTTATGTGGAGCAAACTTTATGCGCGAATGGATTACTGGAGTAATCCGAGTCAGAGGAACCCAACGATAGATCAAAATTAATGCAGCGTGCCACCGGCATAGACATTTTGGTACTATAGGGTTAAGATTGCTAAAATTGTTTGTTTGGTCTGCACGACCTTTCGCTCAAAGGGGGTGATTAATGCGTTTTAGCAAAGGGCAATTAAGGGACACCTGTTTTAATGAATTCAGGGGTAATTCCACGAGAATGGTGACTTAACACCTGTTAAATTAATTTCAATGAGGGTGATGACTTAAAGAACGTTTGGTTGTAGGAAATTAAGGTTCTCCCAACTAAGAAACATATCGCAGAAATAATTATTTAGGCTAGCGGCATGAAGCGATTAACTATGTAAGAGCTTAGCAAAACAGCCACAACATTGAACTAATCCTCAAGCGTTTATGTTTCCAAAGTTACATGTGTTTCGCCTATTATGGCCAGCAAAACAGCTAATAATTCCGGTTTAAATAAACGTTAAGATTATTTCGCTGAATTATCCTGAGTCCGTCGGCAACATAGTATTTTCGGGTAGACGTCGAGACTTGTAACCCCCACCGTCGAACAAATTTGGGACTCTGCAACACACACATCAGCATCAGGTTCCTAGCACTACTCGCAGACGACTTGTTGCCCACACTGACAGCAACGACAGACCGATACACTTTGACACTGGCCTTGTTCAAATTCGAGACGGTCCCTCTATGCGGCCTGGTCAGGTCACACGTAAACGAGCACGTAGCGTATCAGTACCAGCCAGCGACGGATATGACCCGCCCCGCGAGGACAGACGGCCGAACCCCAGGCTTACCCGACCCCCGACGGACAGATCGCTCCGCCCTAAGACACGATCTGTAACTGATCGCGAAGCAGCGCACAGATTCGACAGTGACAGTGGCTCATTAATGAAGACGAAGCATTTCAGAAAGCGACGGAACATAGTGCCGACTGAAACTGGAATAAAGCTGCAGAAATGCGCAGCTATAGCACTCGGTGTGCATTTCACACACACTGATAACAACTGCAAAGTCGACTGAATACGCCCATAGGGACGTACGTTTTTTTAATAAACCGTATTATCTGCTTAACAGATTCGTTGTAACAGGTGGTGATTGTATCACATGACGACATGGGTAGTTATATTTACGAAAACAACGCCGACCGAAATACCGGGATTACGCTTTAAAATACAACGTTTCAATTTGGTGATTGATAACTTGACTCCACGACGTACCAAACACGAAAACTGACGCTAAGACCATATGTATCGCTATTATTAAAAAGATAACGTCCACACCGATGCAATGCACGTTATAACGGGTATCTCTCGGCATGTTCGATCAATTGTGGATATATTGTCAAAAATAATCTTTGGAACAGCGACCGACATCGACATTCGTAAATGCCAACGTTAGTGCGACTCTATAGCCCACAAACCTAGCGTATTGTACCTTCGGTAAACCAAATGCTTTCAGTAATTAGCTAAAACCCATGATCAGCTAGTGAAGTTTCGTGAAAAATAGTATTGGTTTACAAGTGAAACACAAACGGCATAATTAGAATTATGTTTTCTAACAAAGTATTTGCTGAAACAGACATCATTTAATGCGTTGTTTGACTTTTGCTAATATCCAATGCTACTTTTCTAATGTGAGAAACGTACCCGGGACATGTATCCTGTACTGTAGCTATTGCTATAGTGCGTTTGTTCCTGATGGTTGTAATGCTTTATAAGAGTTATGTGTCGACACCGAAATTGTGTCACAAACCGACAGAGAGTCCATGTCGTAACGTGAAAGATCACGTCGAAACAGCTGTTACAAATGTTCGACATACATATTGTAGCACATGACTTTGTGTGGATTGTTGATGTATTCTTGCTTTTATCCTAGCTTTGTGAAGCATCGTTTTATGATTGTAGTTGTAGCTTTTAGATACAACTGTGTATTATTGGTACGCACTGGATTATACGACAAAGGACATTGATTTGCTTAATCACTGTTTGTATCAGTGTTGTATAGTGTAGAACGCATATTCTACATCATCATTTGTGTTTGTTAAGTGCCTATGTATTTTGGTACATTGTAACATGCATGTGATTATCGATGTTTTATTATAGTATTTTGTATGATGCATGTATATACCGACGTTTGTTTTACAGTACCTTGTAAAATGCATGTGACTACTGATGCTGTATTCTGGGAGAGCTGCTCAAATACAGAGTAGGCGAAACGAGAATATATATATATATATATATATATATATATATATATATATATATAGGCGAAATTAGGATACCACATTCATATATCATGTGGTTAACCTATCACGTAACCAAATGTGTACTCACTTATGTTCACAGTGTCCACGAAATGCAATCAGTGAAGTTCAAACGGTGTTAGATCATTCAAACAGCCACTTGAAATCCTAATTAGCTTGAGACTAGTCTCAAACTTTTACTCAAATCTACTCGTATAATTCATTTCAAAGCAAATACAGTTCTTCTTGCACATGTAACCTCAGAAAATTAGTCGTCCCTTTTTCAGAGAACCAAATATGTACTCAGATATTATTATATGCTAAGAGTAACCATGACATCTGAAACCCTAATTAGTTTGCAACTAGTCTCAAACATTAACTCAAATTTACTTACAAAATGTACTGACAGTGTATCTAACAAACAGCTCATGCCAGTACATTAGTAATTTTCGCACATAAAGAACCTGCTTCAAATGCGAAGATATTTGTCCTATAACTTATCTTATCTATAAAAGGTGATGGGTTTTGTCTGTAAGGGGCTTCGTCCAGAAAGGTTTTGTCCGTGAGGGGTTATGTCCTACTCTCATAAAAAATCCGTGTGACTGACTTAGTGAGTTGCTTCAGAGACATCATATTGGTTTGACAACTTTGTTGTAATACTGATTTTACTTCATTATTTACTATAAATGGCGCTTCCTCTTAATTAATTACATGCAGTGTCCCGCCTAAACTTCGAACGCTGACGTAGCTAAAGTCAAAGCATCAACATTAGTAGGATGAAGCAAAATTATTCACCACTGCATTACATGCTGCTTACGCGGAGCGTACAGTGACATCCCTTTAACTATTGGTGCGGTCCCTTTAACTGCTGGTGACGTTCCTTTAACTACTAGTATCGTCCATTTACTTACTACTGACGATCCTTTAATTACTGGTGACGTCCCTTTAACTACATGTGACGTCCCTTTAGCCAGCTTTTCTTACCAGCTCCTCCGTATGTGGGCGAGCAGCGACACCGAACACCTCCGCACGGCTTGGATGATGTTCGAGTTGATCTGGAGAGCCTCGCTTTATCCTGGTGACACGACACAGACAGCGGTAAATAAATCCTACTACTGCATCTCTGTTGATCTTATGGGCCAACACTCGGCAGTGTACAACAGCACAGACACCACCAGCGACAGGAACAAGTGTGTGTGTGTGTGTGTGTGTGTGTGTGTGTGTGTGTGTGTGTGTGTGTGTGTGTCTGTGTGTGCGTGTGCGTGTGCGTGTGCGTGTGCGTGTGCGTGTGCGTGTGCGTGTGCGTGTGCGTGTGCGTGTGCGTGTGCGTGTGCGTGTGTGCGTGCGTGCGTGCGTGCGTGCGTGCGTGCGTGCGTGCGTGCGTGCGTGCGTGCGTGCGTGACTTGTCATCCGATGTTATACTTAAGCGATTACTTGCGCCAACAAGTAGACTCTACTCGCTAAACTCTAAACATTACTATCTGGTCATCCTCTTCCTAATAATTAAACGAATCAATTAGAGTTATCGCTTCCAAAGAAACGATTCGAGTCAAAAGCATATCCGTCTAAAAAGCGATTCGAATAAAAAAAAATACTTATATTATTATTACAATTATTTTTATTTTTGTCATTATATTATTATTGTTTTGCTATTATTATTATTATTACAATTACAATAACAATGAAAATTATTTCAATTAATATTATTATTATTATTATCATTATCATTATTATGATTGTTATCAATGGTAATATTATTATCATAAAAAAACTACATTATTATTATAACTATTTTATTGGAAGCACACACGCACATAGTATACCATCTACGTAAATTATAAAGAGAAAATAAACAGTAGAGATGCTTAACATATCTGATAAGGCGTCATTAAATTCGACAAATCATTTTATAACTATTCATTTTTACGCCGTAATAACTAAGATTGTTCGACAGTACTGATATCAACAAAATCGAGAAATATACAGTGTGTTGTTGCTGTCGGATGGAATTGGTCGGCAGATCGCGACTCGCAGTAGCTGTCGCAGAGTGTGCTGTGGGTAGTGTCACTTAACCCCGCATCAAAGGAACACAAGATCACGAGTCACCATTTGTTTATTTATGGCCCGTGCAGCCACTCGTTTGGCAGTGGTGATAATAACTGAAAATCCGGCACAGTAATGTTATACTTCTCTATGCGTCACCGTGCAAAGTCTAGTGGACGTTGTGCATGCATGTGCATGGTAAATCAGCAGGCTGATCTTAGAAAATTATTATTATTATTGTATTAAGTTATTACTCCTGCTATCAAAGAGATGAACATCTACGACAAAGACGAGTAAGACCACCAGTATGTAAAACATTTGCAGTCGCTCGAGGTTGACATCATTAAAATGGCTTATGTTGTTGCTGCCTTCGTGGTTTTTTTGAAATATCGCCCAACTTGACGAACATAATTCCAACTTCCTGTGAGACTACCTCATTCGTCATGCTCGGTATAAAGAGGAAATACCAACCGAGAGGAAGACGGATATGCTAGTTACGATCCCCACGAAAGGCAATATCAGTGAATGTAAGAACTGTAGAGAGATCATGCTTCTATCAGTGCCCAGTAAAATTATCTGCCGTATCATCCTGGATAGGATGCAATAAACAGTTGATAAGAAGCTAAGGAACGATCAAGCTGGGTTTAGAAAGGATAAATTCTGCATAGATCAGGTCTTTATTTCAACAACAACAACAACACAACACAAAACATAGCCAAACATAAAATATAAACCACATTCTTGATGTTTAAAAGGGCAAGAAGAAGTGTGTAAATTATAACGCTTGCCCAATTACCACAACTATAAAAAGAAGCAAATGCTCACAGTATGCAACATGCATGATTTTAACTTACCAATTTATATTTCAATATGAATTATGAAATATTTGTGTTTACACTAGATAGTCACCGTATCGTAGTTCAAGAATAACAACATGTAAAGACCAGTATAAACAAAACAATAATTGTTTTTGTAGCTACAAAAAATCAAGCCAAGCTGTTATGTTTATATTACATAGCTAACCAAACTGTTTGCAGTGTATTTTTTATATTGATAAACTCAGGATTATCGTTTAACAATGCATTTAATGGCAGAGTTCCCTTTAGATTGTCTTTGTGGACTTCAAAAAAGCATTCGATAGTATAGATAGGACAGTTCTATAAAAGCTCCTGAGGCACTATGTTTTATCTGCACATTTTTTTACCCTAATAAACAACATGTACGAAGGTTTCACTGGTCATGTCTTCTTTAATGGGCACGTTTCAGAGGACTTCCAGATTGGAATTGGAGTACTACAGGGTTGCTTGCTATCTTAACTGCTCTTTCTGACAGCTATAGACTGGACATTGAAAAGATCCACAGAACACCATCGAACTGGGATCCAGTGGAACTTGTTCTTACAACTAGAAGACATGGATTTTGCAGATGATGTAGCACTACTCTCAGAAACCCATAAACACATGCAACAGAAACCAATGTGATGAAAGTCAATAACAGATCCTCGGAACCCATCTCACTAGAAAGCGGAACTGTTGAGGAAATACAACACTCCATCTACATCGTGAGCAACACCAGTATAAATGGTGGAGGCGAAAAAAAATATGTGGAATTACGCATCAATAAAGCTCGTCATGCGTTACGCCCAGTGTGGCTCTCTTCCCAACTATCCATAAACACAAAAATCCGCATTGTCAACACCAACGTTAAACCAGTTCTTCTCTATGGCTGTGAAACGTGGAAAACTACTCATTCTCTCAACGAGAAAGTCCAAGTCTTCATCAACAGTCGCCTCCGATACATCCTTAAGGTATGGTGACCTAACAAAATGTCAAACAAAAAGCTCTGGAAGAAAAGCAAACATGAAGAAATAAATACTACAACCAAGAGGAGAAAATGGAGCTGGATTGGCCACATTCATAAAAAGATCCAACAAATACAACCTAATAAGCACTGGACTATAACCCACAAGGAAAGAGAAGACAAAGAAGGCCAACAATCAACTGGAGACGCTCCACACTACAAGAGCTTGATAAAGTGGGGGTCACCTGGCAAAAATTTTATATTTTGACGTATATAAGACGTCTTTTTAGACGTCTAATACCGGTCAAATCTTGGTGGCCAGTGAAATACTACATTAAGTCTATATTTAGATGTAAATGTTGAGACGTCTTTTAGACTTCAAAAATAGCCATCTAAATTACATTTAAAATGCTACGTATTTTATACGTCATTATTGAGACGTCTTTTAGACGTCTAAAATATACGTCAAACAACATATAAAATATGACGTCTAATAACGGTGAAATCTTGGTTGCCAGTGAAAGTCTATATTACATCTATATGTATACGTCATTATCGATACGTCTTTTATATGTATAAATATACGTCATTATCGATACATTTTTAGGCGTCAAAAATACATATACAATAGTACCTATTTTAGAAGTAATTATTGAGACGTCTTTTATGCGTCAATCTTGAGACGTATTTTATACATCAATCTTTAAACGTCTTTTAAACGTCAATCTTCATAGGTCTTTTAGACGTCAAAACTGTATATATAAAATATAAAATTGCTGTACATCTTAATTGCTCTTTATACATCAAAATATGGCTAATTTTGGATGAATACAAAGCTAGCAAACGTCGTACTCAAGACATCCTTGATATGGTAAAGATGCTTCATTTGCTCCAACAAATGATGGTAATTATACATAATATTCCGCATAAAGTTACATATAAACATGACAAACTTTATATTTGTAATTCTACCACACATACGTCATTGCAAACATCTTGATAATACGTAAATGTGTGATTACAATTTATTTATTAAAAAAGTGTACAAAGATTCAACCAAAACATGTCATACTTTGTAGAAGGTTATGAAACATTGTACACATGTAAACTTTCGACATATTTCACATAACATGGAATACCAATATATAGTCAAACCTGCTCACACATTTGTTTCTTAGAAAATGTCAAATTAATGATAAAGCTTAATAGCTTAAAGCTTAAAGTGGCAAGATGCAAGTCTTGCATTCTTAAAATAAAATAAAATAAAATGACACATTATGTTAGTATTAGACCTTTACAAAAGCGTTTAAGTGTCTTTATCAAATGTACAAATATCTTACTAAAGTCCACTATGAAACAATCTAGGAAAAACACAAATAAAATATGTCAAACAATTTCTCAAAAAAATGTTTTATAAGATATCTTGCAATTATTACAAGTGATCCATTTGTGAAAACTGCAATTCATATTTGAATTTGCACATTCATATTATGTTAGTAATTAAAGTGGATAAGGAAATGTTGTAAACATGACCTAATGGATTCAGAACACTGGATTTATCACAACAGACATTTCATTCCAGTCATACAAACAAATTCCAGTAATTTAGCAAATTATCACTGACATATTGCCAGCTTTCTCAAGGGGCGACAAACAAGTATATTTTAGCGATACAATTTTTTTCTACGAAAATGTTCGCTTTAAATACAAGATGGCCACCAACATAGCAGTCCGATTATACCTGTTTTGTTGAGACTTGGGGGGTCCTGTCTATCTGCCAAATTTTTAGAGTATGTGTTAAGGCAAGGGTGTACTCGGATCAAAATGTGATTTTACGAATTTTTTACAATAAAATGAGTTTTCAGTTATTGACATTTTCATATAGAAATATTATTCAACTTGCTATTCATGTACGTTGTACTATCGAAATAATTTTTTTTTTTATCATAAAACATGCCTTTTGTTTGATGCCTATCATTGCTAAGTCTTTGTTTTTGTGAAATCAAGCATGAATATTCGGACATTATGTGATTTTCCGAGATCGATCGTGACCCGAAAACTATGGGAATTCCAATATGACGCATATAAAGGAAAAGCCCTGTTTCCGCTCTGCATGATGGTAGAAACCATTAAAAAATAGAAATGACGGTGTCCGAGAAATCTCGACTACGAACGACCCCCCCCCTCCTCCAGCGTCTCGTGGACAAATGATTGGGGGAATCCCGCGACGATTGGCCAAACGGTATCACGTGATGTCGGATTCCCCCGTCTGGCCAATCGTCGCCGGCAAGCGATCGGTGTGATTGGTTGTAATACTAATTTCCAGCCTGTCGCGTCATACGTTCAATTCGTTCGCCAGCATTGCTACCTTCCGCTCAATTATATCGCTTTCTAAAACAACATTATGCGGTTTAGTCAAAGGCATTGGGTAGTTACGGTGCTGAGAAGCGGTGGAAGCTTGCACAGCTGCAGTTAGTGCGTGATAGCAAGGAATCTCGTGTTGAATCCAGCGATGAACCGGCTGTGTCCACAACTTCGTCTGCGACCACGCCCACGATGCCGACGAGAATGGCAGGCGGAGTAAGTTCAATTACGGCTGTTTTATATATTCCCGATGTATGATTCAGATATATATATATATATATATATATATATATATATATATATATATATATATATATATATATATATATATATATATATATATATATATATATATATATATATATATATATATATATGTGTGTGTGTGTGTGTGTGTGTGTGTGTGTGTGTGTGTGTGTGTGTGTGTGTGTGTGTGTGTGTGTGTGTGTGTGTGTGTGTGTGTGTGTGTGTGTGTGTGTGTGTGTGTGTGTGTGTGTGTGTGTGTGTGTATATTTATGTTTTCTCCGAACATGGTTAGCCTTTGTGACATATACCTCGCTGGAGAAACGTTGATGTTGCTATTCGTCCTGTGTTGACATTCAAGCCCAGCCCCAGGGTCCCACACCAGAGCCTGCAGAAGTAGAGACAGAGTTATGACTTACAACTATATTTATGTACTGTACAGGGCCCAGGGGCTCAGATGATGCTGTTGTTGAAGGATGACATTTCTACTCAGCACGGTATTCAATGGAAATGTTGTTTATATTACAACTTACCCCTATTATTAGGCTATATTTATGTGTACGGCAATGAAATAAATTGAACTTAACATGGACCATTTTTGTTGTTGAACATGTTATGAATACTTGTGCTTTCATGACATACATTGGTTTTGTGTAAATGTTTCCAGGAATCAAATCGGCCGTCAGCATCACAAGACGAGAATGTCTGCGACTGAACGGGACTTTGGTTACACTAAACTTCTGGAGGGGATGTATATCTGGTGCTTACCAGTAGAGGGTGTATACATGAACAAGATGCTGGTGCAAATATCTCAACAGTGATCGTACTCCATGCAGTATTGCTGCTATGCAAGAAGCGCACTTAATCCGTCCAAGCTGTCGACCGTACCCTCGGCACGGGGGCGTTTTAGAGAGGGTACCAATGGCACTGTACTCCAGTGAACTTTATCTGTGCTCTAGTGAACTTTATCTGTGCTCTAGTGAACTTTATCTGTGGACTGGTGTCATATTTTACAAATACGTTTTTCTGTTTTGCAATTTCATTTATTATGGTGCTTAGTTTTTCATATGTTTTTATTTTTTTGCAGTGGAAATTATTGTGAACTCTACCTGTTGATAGATTATACATTGGCTTACATATGTGCAAAGTTTCAGTCATCTAGATTGTTTTTTATATGTTGAAATGTGTGTTCCCATGTACCCAAACTTTGAACGCGATTATGTCACAAACACGTTTTGTCCTTACACCTGCTGTCTCCCGTGTCATTTTCCCGTGCTACTGCTTTGCAGAATTGCTTGAAACTTGCCATAGTATATCTTGATAGTATGCTCTGGAAAACCACCAAGGGACTTTCTGGAAACATGATCTGGTTTTACACAATGAGTCACGAATGGAATTTTTCACCTCCGTTTTTGCATTTTCGCATACAGTAAAACTTGAAAAAATCATAAAAAAAGTTTATAGATAAATAAAAAACAGCTTGGTCGTTTTCACAATGGTTGACTAGAGTAACTACACAACAAATTTGGATTATCTAAGACTGGTAGTTACTGACATATTTGACACGAAAAATTACCTTATGTGACCTTGAATATGTGTAACAGAGGAAGTTTGCAACCTTCAGATGATGTGGTCTTGTGGCTATACAGAACACACACTAGGAAAAAGACAACTGAAACTAATCAAACTATTCAAGTCTCAACAAAATGTTTTACAATATATCTTACAATTATTGCAAGCGGTCCATTTGTGTAAACTATAATATATAATAGAAAATGCCGTTATATGCAGTTTAATGGTTATACAACATTTGCATATATATATATATATATATATATATATATATATATATATATATATATATATATATATATATATATATAACGTGTGAAGTGTATCCACGATTTGAGCTATACACTTACACCTACCCAATAACTATACACAGGTTTGAATAAATACAAAACCCACTGTTTCTCGTGGCGTTCTATATATACCGGTACCTTAAGTACGGGTACCTTATGTACAGGTACCTTCTTCGCAGGTCAATCCCAACTGAAAGAGCATGTTTATAGCATAGTTGACAACATCTTTGCATTGTTAATGATTGTCTCTGTGTTACATCATAGAACAAATTAATAACACGATTTTTTCATATAATAATATATATTTACTTGTATTGTTTGTACATTTGTCGAGCAATATGGCCAATAACGCGTACACAATAAACAATGTCGAGTGTTTCATTCAAAGACGAAGTCACGTCTTCTATCAACAATAATTCGAGTTATGATCAGAAATGGTCACCTCGTTTTATTTATAGTAAGAACTCTGCGCTCGAACACCTAGCGGCACTCGCACAAGTTGAATCCTTCGCGTATACCGTGAAAAATGCCGCGATGCGATGCGATGCGACGCGACGACATCGCTTGCTATAGAACTATTCATAATTTCGAGGCGACGTCGCCTCGTTGCATCTGATTTGTCCATTCAGAGGCAACACACGTGCCGATTACGTGACACTTGTAAACATGGCTTTGTCAGAGCGCGAGTGTGTGCAGGTGTCGGTTGTTAATTTATTTATTCCAATACAGCGAATGTTATTTAATTTTATTTTTTATAGTGATGCGTATCGTCATGCGATTTATTTAGTCATGTGATTTATCATATCTCGAGCAACTGCACTGCATCGTGTGAACGCACGACCGTTGTGACTTGCTCATGCTATTTAACTCCAAACAGCCCTGTCTTGAGCTAACATGGGAGTGGTTTATTTGCAGAGTTGTCCTTCTCTAGAATTAGTGAGTAAACAGCAGGTATTTTCCATTTCCCCGTGTGGGGGTCTTTTACTTCCCCTGGCATAGGCACCAGATAGAAGAGCCAATGGCTCTTACTGTCTCTTCCGAAAGACACGGGCAAAGTGGAGTAAACGAAGTTGCCCAAGCTTCGAAACGACGGAGGTGGTTTTGAACCCAGGTCCTTTCGACCGAAATTCCGACGCTCTACTACAGGTGGTTTTGAACCCCGGTCCCCTCGACCGAAATCCGACGCTCTACTACAGGTGGTTTTGAACCCCGGTCCCCTCGACCGAAATCCGACGCTCTACCACTCGACCACGATGCGACGTACATAGCTTGCGACAACACATGGCCTTGACCGTTCTTAATGAACGTCAAAATCTTTACAGAACTACCTTTACAGAACTGTGTAGGAATATTGTTATGTCGATGTTTTTCAATCTCGAATATTATCGACATTTTAAAATACTAATTCGAATTAGTACGTTTTGTACGAATATGTAAATATCGACAATTGTGAACGGTCCTGAGCACGCTACTGAAGTCCTCTGCACCGAATAAACCACATAAACACATTAGATGGAGCATATCCCAGCAGCACGGAACACAGAGCGCGCTATGGAATTATGATGCGCCGAACACAGTACCACACTAGCGCGCACACATCACCTCGTCGCAACACACCACACAACTGCACGATATACCTGCTCCATCTAGCGGATTGTCGAGACTATGGCTATCACATTTTTTGGTTCTATTCTAGAATCCGATCCCACCTCAATTTCGTCGTTATTAACATGCAATGCGTATAGTAATCACGCACAATGCATACTCAATGTAGGCGTATTTACGGTACAATATTAAAATGGTGTACATAACAGCACATACACTCACGATGCTCCAATTGGCGTATATAACTTGCATTGAGCTCTACCTTGCCATTTTATTCACGAGTGATTAAATGCGTTTTTATGCACCGCATGTTTAATAAGTTGTATTAAGCGGCATTGGTTGTGGTTACTTTCTATATTACATGTTAATAACTGCGAAATTGAGGTGTGTGCGGATTCAACAAAAAGTGTCCATTCTTAGTTAGTCAGCCGTGTGGCAGCCTCCCAAACAGCCCAAACCCATAAAGTTCGTGTGAAAACTAGTACTTGGTTGGGCCACAATGGTAGCTAGAAGTCAACTAGCTGGCACCTTCAGTCAACGAATAATCCGCTTGCTAGAGCCACCGACAATGTTGTCGTCCAACATGACAAATACCCAACGCGCACCGAGGCAGTGATGGCTCAGTAATTTTTAAGCCGTCAACTCGTTCCGATATTTGCACAAAACCTGGTATATGTACTGTATTATATCAATGGACTTCATCATCATCATCACCTTCTTCGTCATCGTCATCATGACACCGGTCTATCTCGAGAAATAATATGGAGCTGCAGTGTATGTGACACGACTGGTTTGCACAGTTTCTGTTGTGACTAAACAGTATGTGTTACAGATGGTACAGGTGTAGAGTTGAAGAGGCGTGATAGGCAATGGCCTTTCTCTCTGACGCTCTTCTCCATCCACAGCTCTATCGTTCTCCTGCCTTCCTGATAACACTCCGCACATCTAGTCGCCAGTTGTTGCGGTGTGCTGCAGCAGATTACAACGACTCGATACTGATTTTTTTATATTGCAAGCATCCCCGAACGACAGAGCTGGACGGCTGACAATCCTTGTACCAGAGGCAAACTCACCATAGAGAATGTCCTTTGGAATACATCCTTCCCCGCGGACGTCGCTGTGTTAGCAGTGCGAATATGCTGGGGATATGTACACGCTCAAAGACATCTTTGTTTGGTGGGTGCTCCTGCCAGGTGTTGCCAAGTATACGTCTGAGGCATCCGAGATGTAAGCTGTTGAAGTGTTGTTTCTCGATTCGCACAAGTCGTCTATATTTTGCTACCGTAGAGGAAGGTGCCGTGGTCACAAGGATGGTATACCAGAACCTTGGTGTTCTCGATCAGCATGCTGTTCATTTTCCTGCATTTATTCTGCCTTGAAGTTCCACTTCCACCAAAGCCACCGCACCAATACAATCTTCCAGGTTACTTTATCGACGTAGTTGCATATCTCCTAAATGCAGCAGTATATTTGAAATGTGATGTGTCTATGTAACAATTGCTTATGTGTAATGTGTCAAGTGTATCCACGATCTGAGCTGTACAACTACACCTATCCAATAATTAAACACAGGTTTGAATAAATACAGAGACCACTGTTTTGGTGTCTAACTGGACAGGTACCTCTGTACGGGTACCTTGTGTTCGGGTAACTTGTGTATGCGGGTACCTTCTGGACAGGTAGAAGACAATAGATTTGCCTTGTTAATGTGTTACAGTACTTGTGTTACATTGCATAAACTCTGTGTTATATAGAACATATTAATAACACGGTTTTGTCAGATACTATATTTATTTACTTGTATTATTTGTTGAGCAAATAAAGATTACAAATAACGCACACACAATCAACACATTCGAGTGTTACATTCGAAGTCGAAGTCACGCAGTCTATCAACAATAATTCGAGTTCTTATCAGAAATGTCATCTCGTTTTATTTATGGTAATAACTCTGCGCTTGAACACCTAGCGGCACTCGAACACCTAGCGGCACTCGAACACCTAGCGGCACTCGCACATGTTGAACCCATCGCGTATGCCTTGATCGCGCCGTCGTCCCGTATAATACATGTATTGGAAACTTTGTATTCACAATAATGAGGCAGCCATTAACGTGTTCACATTATGGACACCCAACGTACCACATTATTGCGAGTTCCATGAACAATAAAGTCATATAAAAAATTAACTGGATTGCTAAAACATATATGGGCCCATATTCTCGAAGAAATTTCATCGAACGTAAGAATTTTCGCAAATATGGCGGATACATTTTATAACCATGACATTTTGTAAGTTCGTATTCTCGAACGACTTGCTACGAAAATCGAAGCTACGAAAATCGCTTAAACTTTAACTTACTTACGAAATTCTCGCGAGGTTTTGTCCGCGTTGCAACGGCTGTAGTAACTAAAATTTACTCCCGTTTAAGCAATGTTTTGCCATGCTACATCTGCATGCGTGTTTATGTCGATGAATGACAAGACACAAAAATGGATAAACATTCAAGAAAAACCGATGATTCGTCAATATAGCAACTATGCAAAACATAATGTAGCAATGACATTTGAAAATAGTAATGCATAGATAATATACGTAGTCAGAAAGTTGTTGACAAGAAGTATTTGTTTACCATTTCGAATAGCACTGGCGAGACCGACTCGGTCTGTGTCTGCGACAGTAACTCGACTCGAGTAAGACTAAGACTAAGCCGTGTAAGCGCCCCTTCGTCGTGGCTTCGTCTTTTCGAAAGAATCTGGCGAGACCGACTCGGTATGTGTCTGCGACAGTAACTCGACTCGAGTAAGACTAAGACTAAGCCGTGTAAGCGCCTCTTCGTCGTGGCTTCGTCTTTTCAAAAGAATCGAAGTCGTAAACATACATCGTTATATTGTCCAATTCTTTAGCGTGACCTGCCAGGAATAACGTGCGCGCGTGTGGATTTAAAGAAAACATCGCAAAAATCGCCAAATAAATAAAAAAGGAAACCATTATTAGCATTGTCTTATTGTAATATTGAGTGTCCAGCATAAGTTATAATTAATTTTATTGATCAACGTGTATGACTGTCTATGAGTATGAATATTAAAGGTAACAAATAATACACTACGCACACAATAATAATGTAAAAAATAACACACACATACTTCTCTGTAATAATATAAATATATACACACATCATGATTAGTTTTGTAATAGTGTGTTACATGGAATGACCTATTTTAAATCTCTTTTTAATTACAGCACTGACCTAACACTGTCAACGTCTCCGACCAATGAAATAACAACACAAAGTAAGTTAAATGACATCGTCATGTTATGTATGACAAAATATACACTATATACTATAACACAGGTGCAACTATGTAATTATGATTAGCAGATACATATACATGCTATTGTTTATACACATACTAGTAGATAACTGATGACACAATAACATTGAAGTTATATTTCAATCCCATAATGGCCACGGTTTGGCAGTTAATTATTACGAACTACTCCGTACAAATAAAGATGTATACCTTAAATCATTATAAAGAAGGGTGTAGACAAACAACGCTGTATACCACACATGCCTCATGTTTGTCTTGTGTTGTGGTAACATTTAAAGACTAGTGACTGTTTTACTACATGTAGGTTATAAAATATATGTATAAAAGCTGTTACACGAGTATGTGTCATATGTATACACAGCATGATTATCTATGTAGTAGTACAGTAAACATTATGTATCAAGTAGGTAGGTAAAAAGGTAATGTCATTCCCCAGGCATTACGCCTTAGGAAGCCATGAAGGCTTATATGGCCAGTGCTTAAACCTGGTTTCTGTAGTGCGAAGCAACTTAGAGTGCAGTTATACTGACTCTCCTGGACGGGACACTAGTTCATCGCAGGTTCCTTCCAAACAGTGTTTGTACTCATTTGCAGCTGAGTAGACTGAGGCAAAGTAGGGTAAACGAAATTGCCTAAGCTTCGAAAAATAACCGTGCAGAAGCCATTGTTAATCAGTGGAAATCTAAACCGTCTTGAACACAACAACAAACAATTTAGAGTCCAACACCTCAACCACTGGGCCACGGCTGCCCCTTCAGTATCATGTATCAAGTACATGACTTTAATTTGCACATTAAATATCAATGATCCATGAAGTGCTACACCACAGCCTAAACGTGTATCTTCAGAAGGAAGCTTGACAGAAAGGAAGAACTGCTGCATCTTGAAATTAAAGATGCAAATTGCAACTACTGCAGCACCAAGACGACAATTTGGTGGTTAAAGAAGCCTATAATCTCACAATTCCATGAACAGTGTGTCACTGTGAGTATTCAGGACTGATCACATAATTAGCAGCTGGTCAAGGGAACACGGTGCCTGACTGCTCATTGTCCGGGAGATGTCATCTTCTATCATGTGCTCCATGTGATGCATACATTTGTAATCAAGATGATATCTTTGAAGAATCTGAATCATAAAAAAAAAATTGCTGCATGGACTATGTCATATCATACCATATCACTCGATCATATTATAAATTATGTACAGTGTAAAAATTAATATCACATGTATGTATTTTTACAATTGCATAAAATGTTCTGCTCGTGAGCTGTGTGGTCTACTTAGGCGTACAGCATGTTACATTACATTACATAAAATGTTCTGCTCATGATACACATTATAGAGTAACTTTAATAAATGTAATGTACATTATGCACATGACATTGCAATGATCTGGTGATATAACAGGCTGAAGTTATAGTATGGTCTTGTGTATAATACAACAGTATTGTATGTTATGTAACTGACGTCACGATTGCTAAATGTTGTAAACGCTCAAAAATATTGTAGCATCAGTTGTTTCTATGTGTCTTTCTGTGCGAAACTGTAAATAAATAGCCAGGATTTGTAATTTACCCTATTTCTTTGGTAATTTACTTTATAAGGATGTCTTCCATTATATGTCGGTCAATGTAATGCTGAGCAACGTGCTATATTAGGGGCGTAAATGTATGATGCGTTTGAAGTTCAAAAGAATTTTTAGTCTTCCTACAGTTAATGATTTTCTTTCGAGGTAATAGCTTTAAAAAAATCACCACTAAATTAAACACATCAAGGCATTTTTATAAGAAACATTATTTTTGTATGCCAAGTTTGGTGGTGTTTTGCATATATTAGTCATTCGAACACACAAATGCCATGACCATGGGCAATTATATGTGGGAGGTAAGATTGATGGAAGGTGGATTCTCGCAATTGGTGGGAGGTTGGTTCCCAAAAACAGGCGGGAGGTGGTAAGTTGAAACCCTTGACATACCCCCTCAACTTAGTGGAATTGTGTAATAGAAACCGCGGTTAAAGTGTACTTAAACTTGCCTACATAATTGTATTATATTACATTCAGTTAATAAATCAAGGCAGTCAATTAATAATCGGTCCAGTTTGTTGAAATGTTTTCATTATTTGTTGCGACGCTGTGGCTATGCGTTGGCAAGGCTTGGTCCTGGGTGACGTTTACAAAACACGGCATATGTAAGTACAACGTGCAGTAAACTTGACAAAATGTTTAATTGATACATACCTGGATGTTATCAAGACCCACAAATACATTTTCACGACGTCGGAACACTCGGTTGCGGCGAAATCGCCGTCTGAATACAAGGCACAGAACTTACGAAAAAGTTACGCGACCTCTTGCGTTGTCGTAACTTTACGAACAAATGTACGCCATATTTACGAAATTCTTATCTTAAATGTCTCAAGAATAGCACTTACGAAAATTTCGTAAAGTTACGATGTTTCGCCGCCATATTTGCGAAAAACTAGAGTTACGATTTCGTAAGTCGTTCGAGAATACGGGCCATGCCCATGTCCCCGCGGGCCGTGATGCGCTCTGACAGTTCTTGAAATATTCGGTTGTGAAATACTTTCCTGGCTTGGATTGCTAGGAGAGAACAGCGTTATAATATTTCACCAATGCCACAAAAACAGCCACGGAAAAATTAACAAATGACAACACTGGTTAACTTTGATGTCAGGAAATCCGCAGGGCTTCGTTCGCGATAAACTGTTCTTTTCATGTTGTGCTAAGCCGAAATATTGTTGGAACGAGTCAGGCATGCACACAGGCTTGTATGCATACACGCCCGCCCGCCCGCCCGCCCGCCCGCCCGCCCGCCCGCCCGCCCGCCCGCCCGCCCGCCCGCCCGCCCGCCCGCCCGCCCGCCCGCCCGCCCGCCCGCCCGCCCGCCCGCCCGCCCGCCCGCCCGCCCGCCCGCCCGCCCGCCCGCCCGCCCGCCCGCCCGCCCGCCCGCCCGCCCGCCCGCCCGCCCGCCCGCCCGCCCGCCCGCCCGCCCGCCCGCCCGCCCGCCCGCCCGCCCGCCCGCCCGCCCGCCCGCCCGCCCGCCCGCCCGCCCGCCCGCCCGCCCGCCCGCCCGCCCGCCCGCCCGCCCGCCCGCCCGCCCGCCCGCCCGCCCGCCCGCCCGCCCGCCCGCCCGCCCGCCCGCCCGCCCGCCCGCCCGCCCGCCCGCCCGCCCGCCCGCCCGCCCGCCCGCCCGCCCGCCCGCCCGCCCGCCCGCCCGCCCGCCCGCCCGCCCGCCCGCCCGCCCGCCCGCCCGCCCGCCCGCCCGCCCGCCCGCCCGCCCGCCCGCCCGCCCGCCCGCCCGCCCGCCCGCCCGCCCGCCCGCCCGCCCGCCCGCCCGCCCGCCCGCCCGCCCGCCCGCCCGCCCGCCCGCCCGCCCGCCCGCCCGCCCGCCCGCCCGCCCGCCCGCCCGCCCGCCCGCCCGCCCGCCCGCCCGCCCGCCCGCTTTATTTCTACACCTAATTTGATTGTGAACGTACACGGACAACTGTAATGTCATCAGTTTTTAACGTGAACATTTTATTTTTCCGGATTTTAGTGCTTTCTATAAGACAGTATTGTGCAGTTGTAGTGCCATCTCCAATGAACTGTGACGATCACCATGGTGATCGTGTATTCAAGCTATCAACTAAGACAACTAATGCAACATACTTCTAAATCTGTCATGCGTGTGACCAAGTCTGTGTTCTGCAACTTAAGACAATTGGGCATCTTCAACGCTAGGCCGACCCACAGGGGGGCCAGAGGTGGTCAAAGACAATGGCTGCGATCAAAGGTAATGCCGCCCACCAGCATGAACAATACGGGCCTAGCGACGGACTATGGCCAAAGTTGCACAACAAGTTACGCAATACAGACATGGATACCCACTGTGATCGGTCGTCGACCACCACCTACACACCACAACAGTACTGTGAGGTATATTCCTAGAAGTGGGGCAAGTGCATGTCAACATAAACAATTCAGTGCCCATGGCCATGGTCAGATCACTAGTGAATTAGGTGTAAACAAGAATAATTTGGTGATGATTAAATGTGACCATGTGCATGTACAACCTGCGAAGAAGTCTCTTCGGGTATGTTGCCTTAATCCAAGATCCATCAAGAACAAGGCTTTGTCTCTGAGCGACTACATTGTTGCACAGGACTATGATGTTGTTGCTCTCACGGAGACATGGCTGGGGACTTCCGTAGACAAGAAATGCATTGGCGAGTTGGTCCCTTCTGGGTATACCATGAAACATGCACCCCGTCCCGGCAGCAGAAACGGAGGTGGTGTGGCATTGCTTTATAAGTCTGCCATATCATTCCGCCTCCATGGCTCCAGTACCGCTGGCGACTACACAAACTTTGAACACATAGATTGTGATCTGAATACGGGTGACACAACTGTGCGTCTAGCCGTGGTGTATCGACCCCCAACATCAAAGTATAATGGCCTGACCCTTCCCGAATTCTTTGAGCAGTGGTGTACATTTCTCGCTGGCTACGCTACCCATGACAAGGAGATTCTGATAGTTGGAGACCTTAACTTTCACGTTGATGTTGTAAGCGATCGTGATGCTCAGTGATTTATGGATGCAATCAAAGCGTGCGGCCTACAACAACATGTACATGAACCGACCCATGTCCTCGGCCATACGTTGGATGTTGTGATCAGCAGAGACACCAGTAACATCGTATCCGACATCACCGTCACCGACCCCGGACTTTGTGACCACCTTGGGAAACTTACACGCGACCACTTCGCAGTTGGTTTCACCACGACCCTGGCCAAACCTGTTCCCATACAGAAGACTGTTTCCTTCAGGAAGTTGCGTGCCATAGACGTTGAAGCTTTTAAGCAGGACATTGTGGTTTCCTCCATGTTACAAACTACGCATGGTGATGTCGATGGTTTGGTGAGTGCTTTTAACGAAGGACTCACATTGCTCATTGATAAGCACGCACCACTTCGTACTAAAACCATCACCCAACATCCAGATTGTCCATGGTACACTGATGAGCTACATGAGGCTAAACATCTCCGACGGAAGCTGGAACGACGATGGCAGAAGAATCGTCTGACTGTTAACCACCAGATATACAGAGATCAATGTGTTGTGGTGAACAAACTCATAAAACAAACCAGAATAGCATACTATTCGGAAAAGATCACTGCCTGCGCCCACGACCAGAAGAGCATCTACAAAGTGGCGAAACACCTGCTTGGTGAACGGGGGTCTACATCTCTTCCTCAAACGGCGTCTCCCAGTGAACTAACCGAGATGTTTAGCTCTTTCTTTATAGAAAAGATACAAAACATCCGACGCGTCCTCCAGACGGACCACGTGCATGGCGTTGACCAGGACGTTGACGCCTCATCTGTAACTACATCACTGGAGAGGTTTACTCTCGCATCTGATGATGAAGTGAAGACTCTCATCCTGAACTCACCTGATAAATCGTGCCACCTCGATCCGATGCCTACGTGGCTTCTAAAGTTGTGTGTAGGTGAGCTACTCCCTATTATCACCGCGATCATCAACGCCTCTATGGATAGCAGCTGCGTGCCTCGTGCATTCAAGTGCGCCCAAATACGACCACTACTCAAGAAACCAACACTCGATCCAGACATCCTGAAACACTACAGACCTGTGTCCAACCTTCCTTTCATTGCTAAGGTGTTAGAGAAGGTTGTAGATACACGGATTGAGCGCCACCTGTTGAGTAATGGACTTCACGAGGAGCTCCAGTCAGCCTACCGTAGATCTCACTCGACTGAGACGGCGCTCCTCAAGGTGCAAAGTGATATCCTCGAGTCTCTGGATAATGGCTGTGTCACAGTGTTGGTCATGCTCGATCTGTCAGCTGCGTTCGACACTATCGATCATGGAATTCTATTGCATCGTTTTGAAAACTTATTCGGAATCTCCGGAGCTGCCCTCGGCTGGATAGCTTCGTATCTCCACGACCGTTATCAGGTAGTGGTCATAGATGGCGAGCACTCCGATCCAGTTCTCCTGGAACATGGTGTACCACAAGGCTCGGTACTCGGTCCAAAGAAATACACCATGTACTCAAAACCACTAGGAGCCATTATCCGTCGGTATGGACTGTGTTATCACTTCTATGCGGATGACACCCAGTTGTACATCTCGTTCAAGCCGAAGGACGGTGCAGCCCAAACAGATTCCCTGGAACTAATTGAGAGGTGCCTCACGGACATTGAAAGATGGATGCGCGTAAACATGCTAAAATTGAACAGTGAAAAGACTGAGGTTGTGTTGTTCACATCCAAGCATAATGCCATGCAGATGAAAAATGTCACTGTGCGTGTTGGCGACACTGACATTACATCAGTGAACAGTGTGAAAAACCTGGGTGTTATCTTCGACTCTGCCATGAACATGGAGCAACATGTGAACAGTGTCTGTAGGTCTGGATACTATCAGCTCCGCAACATTGGGCACATTAGGCGTTATCTCACAAACGATGCCACTCAATCATTAGTTAACGGGCTTGTAGCATCACGTCTAGACTATTGTAATGCTCTGCTCAGTGGACTGCACCAGACATCAATTAACAAGTTACAACGTGTACAGAACACCGCGGCACGGATTGTAACCAGAACATCGCGCTACAGCCACATCACACCTGTGTTGAAAAACCTGCACTGGTTACCTGTTAACTATCGTGTGCAATTCAAAATTTTAATGCACACATATAAAGCCCTACATGGACAGGCGCCAGGTTATATATCGGACATGCTAAATGTGTATCAGCCAAGAAGAACGCTACGATCAATGGACTCAGTGACACTTGAAGTTCCAAGGGCGAGAACAGTTACCTACGGGGACAGAAAATTCCAGTGTTCAGCAGCCAAGTTGTGGAATGCGCTACCGACCCACATCCGCGAAGCACAAACACTGAACACTTTTAAGAAGCTGCTAAAAACACATTTGTTCCGGGCTCATTTTAATGCTTAACTCTTTCTAGTCACTCTTTCTATTACATTTTTAAAACAGTATATACATATTTATTTTATCATATCCAGTCTTCTATAATATTTTTATTAATTATAATATTATTTTAATGTGTGTGTATGTATGTGTGTGTATGTATGTGTATGTGTGTGTATCTATGGATGTGTGTGTGTGTATATATATGTATGTGTGTGTATATGTATGTGTGTATGTATGTGTATGTATATATATATATATGTATATATGTGTATGTATGTGTATGTATGTGTGTATGTATGTGTGTGTGTGTGTGTGTGTGTGTGTGTGTGTGTGTGTATGTGTGTGTGTATGTGCATGTATGTATTTGTGTATATGTATATGTATATATGTATATGTGTATATATATATATATGTATATATATATATATATATGTATATATGTATATGTATGTATATATACGAATGTATGTATATATATGCTAATATTATATATATTTTTTTATGCTTTGTTTTTTACTATCTTTTGATTATTTTATTCATTGTGTACAGCGCTTTTGAACAGGCTTTTATGCATGAAAAGAGCGCTTTATAAGTTCGGTATATAATAATAATATATGGATGAAATGGGCCCCATGAAATGTGGCGACTTTTACTCACTGGTGTAAGCCATCAATTAGACGGAACCTATGGTGTGCGACATCACACGCATAAGAACGTATTCTACACATTCCTTATACTAATGTTTGATAAATTTGTGAAGAATAAAAAGAAAAAATATTAAACAAGTAGTGACTGTAAGCATTGTATAACATTGGATCGACATAGGCATACTTAACCGGACTAAAATATTTCAACCTTCGAGGTAACCGTTGAGAGCCTAAAAGTTAAAAGCAATGGCACGGGAGATTGCTGCGATCAAAAGCCGACCACAGACGAGCGGAGCTGTCGCTGTGTCTACTAAACCTGTATTTGGAACTCTGATGGAGGGACAGATGTACGTCTTCATGGATGGATAAGTATTTAACTTTTGCTTTCTGCATAGACATGCATTTGTATTCAGTATATACATATGTGCACCTGATCAGGCCAACTGTCCTATTGTTACAATGATTTATATCACAAATACGTCGAACTGGTTCAAATCGAAACCTATCACACCGTGAACATAATGTCTTTCTTATACAGGCATACGTGTTGACAGGATTAGAGTGACAGCAACTTTCGGAATCCCTTCAAGCGAATCTAGTATAATGGCTTGTTTCGACATAACTACGTTTACGATCTCCAACTGGGTTACTATTTATACAGCTGGGTTGTCATAACCTAGATAGCAATGACCGTGGGGCATTATTATATATGGAATAATGATTGGGGTAGGTATTATATCGGGGTATACATTTGATTTGACACCGGCCGGCCGGTCTGTCGGATGATCGTGGTTGCTTGGCCGTGACTGACGGTAATTGCGGACGTATACCGATTGTCTAGCACTAGGCTACTGATCGTATTTATAAATATCGAGTTAAACGTATTAAAGGGATTAATGTTCTATTTGCCTATATGTTACCTTGGATAAAGTTGGGGCTATCCCAAGGTGACCGTAATCGTGAAGTGACCGTAATATTACCAGGAAGTCCGTAAACCAAGGTGTTTGTGTGTATGTTTTTTTTTTGTGCGTGTGTGTGTGTGTGTGTGTGTGTGTGTGTGTGTGTGTGTGTGTGTGTGTGTGTGTGTGTGTGTGCATTCGTGTGTGTGTGTGTGTGTGTGTGTGTGTGTGTGTGTGTGTGTGTGTGTGTGTGTGTGTGTGTGTGTGTGTGTGTGTGTGTGTGTGTGTGTGTGTGTGTGTGTGTATTCGTGTGCATTTGTGTGTGTGTGTGTGTGCGTGTGTGTGTGTGTGTGTGTGTGTGTGTGTGTGTGTGTGTGTGTGTGTGTGTGTGTGTGTGTGTGTGTGTGTGTGTCTGTGTTTGTGTGTGTGCATTCGTGTGTGTGTGTGTGTGTGTGTGTGTGTGTGTGTGTGTGTGTGTGTGTGTGTGTGTGTGTGTGTGTGTGTGTCTGTGTTTGTGTGTGTGCATTCGTGTGTGTGTGTGTGTGTGTGTGTGTGTGTGTGTGTGTGTGTGTGTGTGTGTGTGTGTGTGTGTGTGTGTGTGTGTGTGTGTGTGTGTGTGTGTGTGTGTGTGTGTGTGTGTGTGTGTGTGTGTGTGTGTGTGTGTGTGTGTGTGTGTGTGTGCATTCGTGTGTGCATTCGTGTGTGCATTCGTGTGTTCGCCTGCACGGCAGCATATACGGTGTTGAGGTCCTGGTCCACCATGCATCGGTGGTCATTGCACAGAAGTGAAACTTGGTAGACCTTTGCATTGTTATGGTAAAATTTTTGTTGAAATTGTAACAGGTAGCCATTTTGGATTTTAGGACAAAATTTCCATTGTTGCTAATACGCCAGTTTGCCGTTTGATATGCATGTAAAAAGCAATTGGTAACAATTCCTTCAGACCCTTTAATTGACTTCAAATACATTTGGAAAAAACTTTTATGACTTACAATCACTATGAGAGTACCAAAATGTCCTCAGTAATCTTTGTCAGTAGTTTGTGTACCATGACCAGTCTTTCGTCCAACTATAATGCGAATAGTACGATCTTTGTTGAGTTCCCATGTTCCGGCGATTTATAAAGCAACCAATGAACGACATTTGACCACACTAAATGCATGTTCCTTGCAGCTGGGTGATTGTCGTTGAACAATTTTACGGATAAGTGCAATTCCAAACTAAAAAAACAGATAAGTTTAAACACAGTTCTTCGAAAATGTGTTGTCAATTGAACATCAAATGACGGAGATTTCAATTAGTGACGGAGAGTTGACAGTGTATATATATATATATATATATATATATATATATATATATATATATATATATATATATATATATATATATATATATATATAATTGTGAACATGGATACTCGAATAAATGTGTTGTATTTTTATTGACTAGGTTTAATGATTTCCTACATTCTTGGTCTAAAAGTTAATGTAAGCCAAAATAAACCCGCGTACTTTTCAAATGCCTGAAATGGAAGTATATAAATATATATCAATTTAATATATTTCCCATTTTAGGTTGCTCACGTGACGTCGCAATCAACGTTGTTTATTTCGTGACGGCAGCAGTGGAACCAACAATACGCACATAATTTCATTCAACCAATCAGAATCAGGTAATGAGCATGCATTGTTTACTATTTCTATAAATGTGCCTTTGTACTGATGCTATGGTGATCAAATATGTTCATGACGTAATGCGTGAACAAGTGATAAAAAACATCGAACAATAATTAAAATAATTAGAAGTACTATTAGGAATATGGAACAATGAACCAATGTTTCTAGTTACGTACTTTTTTGCTATATCGATTTCTCTGTATCTACCTTGTCATCACCAAACGTTGATCTCATTAATGATCTACACATGTTTCTTCCATATCCCTGTGCTCTCTCTTTGACATAGTCTCAGATGTAACCCGTTCACATGTTCACTGTCCTCATCCAAGGCAGACATGTGCTGCTGGCGTCGACTCTGCCGCCGTTCCCCGTCTTCTGTACAACTGACAAGTTCATTGTCGTCCAGCGGCATCGAGCTCCGTTCGATCTCCATTTTAACAGAACTTGGAACGACTACAAGAACTGCTTCGGTGACGTCAGTGTCATTTATCTGGGTGGAACCTTAATAACCATTTACTTGACCAAGATGTTAAATAATCTAAATAGTTATGTGGTGTATGCTTGTCATTTGGACTAGTAATCGTTTTGAAAACCTTTGTATCATCCGCAAACATATATACATTATAAACTATATTCTCAGGAAGATAATTTATATATAAAACAAATAGGATCGGTCCTAAGACACTGCCCTCTGGAATACCACTTGTTATATTTGCCCACTCAGAATTTGTACCATTTACATTGACCTGCTGTACAGGGTCAGACAAGAACGCCTGGATCCATCGTAGTGTGTAATACTATATGCCATACGATTTAAGTTTGCCTATCAATCTCTTGTAAGGGACGGTGTCGAATGCTTTCATGAAGTCCAAATATACAACGTCTACAGATTCCCCTCTATCTAAAGTTTTGTCCATGAGTCAATAACATTTAATAATTGGAGTACCGTAGAACGATCTTTAATAAAATCAAATTGCTGTGTACTGAATATTTTATTCCTAATCATATGATTGACAATATTGTCTTTGACACATTGTTCCATACATTTACATATTATACTTGTTAAGCTGACTGGTCTATAATTTCCTGCGTTTTTTCGATTACCCTTCTTAAATATGGCTGATATCCTTCCCTCTTTCCATTCCTTTGGTAGTTCTCCCCCAGCCAGTGAATTATTAAATAGCCTAGCTAGTGGTTTACATAGATGATTAGATAGCCCTTTCAACAACCCAGGATTAACACCATCTGGCCCTACCGATTTACACACATTAAGGTTATCAAGTCTTTTTTATAATTTCCTCATCAATAGTCAATTCTTCCATGGTGCGTCCTAACCTCACTAGTGGGATATGAGGGATATCACCATCTGGCTCTATAGTAAAAACACTTGAAAAAATTATTTATTAAGACATCTGCCTTTTCCCTATCAGAATCTGTGAGTCTAGATTTAGGATGTTTAGGGTCTGTGTTCACGTCTGAAACACCTTCCCGATTCTTGGTTTTGGAGTTCATATATTTCCATGCTGCTTTTTGGGTCTGTCTTAGCTCGTGTTGCTAGCTTCATCTCAAATTCCTTCTGTATCCTCCTCGTTAATTTACGGACTTGATTTCTAGTCCTATAATATTCAGTATAGTAGTTTCCTTCTTTTGTCTCCATATAACGTTTCCATAAAGTGAGTTTTTGCTTAATTTTCTTTACTGATTCCTTGTTTAGGGGTACTTTTCCTTTATGTATGTTAATATTCTCACAAGTCGGTGAGGGATGAATTCATCCTTTATCTTTTTAATATATTCTTTAAAACCTAACCATTGATGGTTTATAGTGCTCGTTCCAAGTATTTCGCCCCGGTCTGTGTGGTCTAGTTTCGACTTCATAATAATCCCCTTGGTCATAATAATATTTAAGTCGTGTATGGCTTGCTATTTCTGCATAGCACCTAAATGTAATGATGAGGACAGAGTGATCACTCTTACCAAGTGGGCTTTCGTGCACTATATCATCTATCATACCTTTTTCATTGGTGAAAACCAAATCAAGAATGCTAGATTTATTTCCTAATCGCCCCCTTGTTGGGAGTGTGACATGTTGGAAGAGGAAATTATATCTTATTCCTTCTTTAAATTTAGTGTCTGGGCTATTAGCATTGTCATAGTGTGTACCAGTTTTGTCAGTCTGTGTTGGGGGTAGTTAAAATATTCAAGTAAGAGAAGATGTGAGTGTTTATAGCGCATTACCTCACTAATAATTTCATTTAATTGTTCATTATTGGCGTCAGAAACGTGTCTTTTTTGTTTAATTTTATATCAACCCATATCGATTCTTGAAAGTTGGTTCCTAAAGATACGAAAGGTTTTGCGTTTAGTATGTTGTGGGTATATATACAAACACCTCTTCCTTGTTTATCCATGCAAATGGTATAATTCATAGTCACTCAAATCCAGTTCAGCTGTATTTAATATAAATTTCTGGTTTTTCGGTTTAACCTCAGTGATTGCAAGCACCATACACTTATGTGATTCGATTCGAGCTTTAAACTCAGTAAATTTATTGATTAGACTTTCAGCGTTGGTGTAGAAACATTTAAACTGTTTATGTGTATAATTTATTTTTACAGTGTTATTCTAATTATATGATCTTTCTTGTCTTACTCCTCGTCCCTTCGAGGTTTGAATCTTACAATTGTTCTGGCCCATGGTGGGCCCCTCACCCTGTGCACCAATTTCCCCTCATCATTTATATCTTTTGTCCTGGCCTCCTCTAGGAGTTTCCTTCCTTCCTCTCTTTCTTTTTTTGTTAAGTCGTGATGGATGCTGATACATTTATATTTGTCCTCTGCATCTCTTAAATTTGATAGTCGTTTGAACAATTCCATCTTTTTATTAGTGTCTTTCATTTCTACTTTGAGAGGTCTGGTTTTTGCTCAGTATCACCCGTATCTCCGTCTGTTTGTTTTTTACCTAACCTGATAACTTTGGTTATCTCATCTTTTACGTCAGATTGCGCACCTCATTACACAACCCTTCACCAAACTCCATATCTATCCTCACCCTCTCTTCCTTTAGGTTTGTTTTTGGTTCTGGGGCATTGAGTATAAGAAAAAATCCCTATTTTTTCTTTCATTGATTTCTCTTACTGTTGCCTCCACAACATTTCCACTATTTTGGGTGGTTAGTAGGTTCCTGCTTTCATCATCATTTGGTCTGCATGTATGTAATGCATCCATTTCCTGCCTTACGATTTCTTTTACTTCTTTACTATCGCATTTAGCATCCAGTTTTTTCTTTATGGCCTCAAATCCCATGTTCATAGTTTTGAAATGCATCTCGCGTCTTTCTTCGATAACTTTCTCATTGAGAATATTTTTTTATTTTTGGTTTGCATTTTAAGCAAAACCCCATGCATCCGGGTTTCCCCATTGCCTCATATTCGCCAGGTTTAAATTTCAAACATTTAGTGCAGTATCTCCTCTGTAATCAGCCAAACATTAACTAAACAGGGGAGCTCATACGTAAACAGACATCGTGGTCTCTATTATTCAATACATGTACAGCAGGTAACGGAGTATTTCTATGTTTGTATGCGTAGCACGCATATGCGCAAATTGTACGCATTTAGTACTCGTGTATAACGTGATTCGTATATCGTTGTACAACGGTTCGACGCAATACTCGACATACTGCGCATTGATGTATGGACATGACACGACGAGTTGGTGTTGTTCGATAGCAGGTCGTAATGCAAACGGATGTAGTCGATGATGTGATATCAGCGTGCCCATATTGGGATGCGGTACACACGCAGGATGCATACAATTGATATACATGTCGTGTATTTTATATATCGGCGCAGTACGTTGACCGTCCGGTAATACGTTCCAGCATCTGGAGACGTTAAAGGGGAACTGAAGCAATGTTGTGTTATGCCGTATATTTAAATATATATTATCTAACTATGCATTAATGGTGACAGATACCTGCTAATTTATGAGATAAACTGAAAAACTGATTTTGTTCGAGACAAAAATCGACAAAATACATCACTGCGTATCGCCATTTTGTTGTCGAAACGAGTGGTTTGAGTCGCGTATATCTAATCAATGTAAATTTTCGATTTTTTGCGATTTATTTCGTAAATAGGCATTCTGGAGCGAAAAAAAAGATATGGGTCTCTGTTATATATACAAGTGTTTACACACGTCAACAAAATAGCGTTTTTGTTCGTTCCAAATAAAAAAAGTTAAAGAAATTACAACAAAACACGCACAAAATCGTGGAAAACGATGCACTTCTCGAACACACGAGATGCTAACCAACGAGAATATGCGATAACGGAATACCGGAACTATTTTTTACTTGTTGACAAGATGGATGCATCGCTTGGGACAGTTTTACCAGATCTGTTACTAGCGATGAGTGGTTTACTGAACTTCCGTAATAGTTGTCTATCTTTGGAGAAATGGAAACCACAGACGAAGAGTCTAGTTCGACAGGCCACACGGAAACAACCGTTGACAGTCGTAAAATGTCACCGAGTGTGCGAGTCACGATTTAGACTCCAGGTCGGCTTCGCCTTTGGCTTTGTTGACGTTGGATTCAGGAAAAATTACAACAGCGCTTTGACTGTCAACGATTCCTGACTAGGTAATGTGATGTGGTGAACCTGTGGAAATTGCTTCCCGATGTCTGCGCACGTTTACGTTGAGTCATTATGCTGCGCCGAGGAAGCTACCATGCCTAGGGCTAGGCTATGGCTATGCAGCACCGTCACCGTGTGCCCGACCGCGTTGGTGCTTGCATCACCGTACGAAGGCGAAGACGATGATTTTGTAGTGATATGCACAAACAAAGCGGTGCTAGATGTTGGTCTGCTGTCATTGCATGATTTGCGTGCCGATTCATCGATTCGCCCTATAGCTAGCAGGTCAGTAATTCAATTGTTATCGAATCATTGCCATTTTAATAATCATATTTTTTCTGCATATTTCTTTTACCTAGCCCGAGGGCGAGGTCCGAACTACAATGGCAATGCAAGCAGGCTTTTCTCTTTATTTTGTAATCTAATGAAGTGTACCGTGACTGTATTTTAATATTGGGTTTGATTTGTTGTTGAATAACATTGATGACAATAATAACATGAGGGTTTATTTAATTCATTATGTGAATATATATATATTCTTAAATGTTACCGTAATCGTGATTGTAATAATGATTGTAATCATGACTACATTAGTAATTGTGATTGCAGTAATTACTGTAATCATGATTACGTTAATATTCGTACTTGTAATCACCCCTCTCTGTAGCACACCACACCTTGTTGTTTGGTGCAATGTAATCATTTAAATAACAATAATTAACTACTGACAGTATGTAATGTTCACAGTTTTGCAACTATTATGGTAATTATGGAATTAGTGCTATCAACTAACCATGACAAATTATATTTCAGGCTCAGGAAAGGCAAGACAAGTAATCCCATCCTGCGATGTGGGAAGGATCTGTGATGTCTATTCTGAACCAAATTGAATTGATGGAAAGTTTAGCTATGGAGATTGACTTGACACAGGTGAGTGTACTGATAATCTGATATAGACAAATTGTGAGGCACCCACAGTATGCAGCAGGTCGAAAAACAACCTGGAAAACTACAAAAATTCCCACTAAAATATTAATAACTGAATGATGTGAATGCCTTCTTATCCATATCCCATTTCTGTCAACAAAAATGTTACCTGCAGCATCTTGCATGTCACTACACACAATTTCATTTATATTGAGACCAACATAAAATATATCAACAGTTTATTCACATAGAAAAACAATTACCAAAGAAATAAGGCTTGACTAAAAACAGTGACTTCTTACCACCGGGAAATACAACCTGGAACATGGATATCACAGTTACACACATCATTATTATGCCACAACATTATCAAATATACTGGTAGTTTAGCTTAGGAAATAATTAATCTTTATAAAGCCAAGGCATTTTAACTGTTTCACCATCATCATCTGTACCAATGGCAATAGACTACTTGTTTTGATTGGACAGTAAATGTACACCAATCATGTGTAACAATATTACTTGTTCTGACTGACAGTAAACGTACACCAATCATGCATACCAATACACTACTTGTTCCTACCAACAGTAAATGTACACCAATGATCTCATTCTGAAATCTGCACCATTTCACTACTTCTTCTGACAGTAAATGTACACCAATCATGTGTATCCAATATACTACTTGTTCTGACTGAATCTACTACTTGTTCCTACCGACAGCAAATGTAAACCAAGCGTCTCATTCTCTACCAAATACACTACTTGTACTGACAGTAAATGTACACCAATCATATGTATCAATACACTACTTGTTCTGACTGATAGTACTTGCACACCAACCATCTGTTCCAATACACTACTGGCACTAAATATACACCAATACACTACTTATTCTGACTGATAGTACATGTACACCTAACATATTCAATTCACCTTTCACTCATCCAGGGGTAGAAATCAGCACACTTTCCTGACAGACACCCCAGTATCCGAAAGACCTTGGCTGATAGATCAGACATGAGTACAACCTGTGTCACAGTTTATGGCTGTTTGGTGTGTGGCAGGTGCAGAAAAGTTACATATGTTTTTCTCACGAATGACAAACTTCTTCTCTTTCTCATAGGTGTCGGGGCTGCTTGAGTCACCCTCGGTTATGTCGCTGTTATCACATAGTGTGCATCATCTGCACCAATGTCTTTATTCTCACTGAATCTGATGGAAGCTTCACATAGGAGTAGTCACGATCAACGTTCATTGGTGCAATAATGTCATCCGTGACTACAGCAGCATTCGCGAAGTGTCGCACTTGAAATATCGTTACCGGATCGATTTGCGTTTCAGCATCAGTTGTATGTTGTGCCACAGCAGTAGTAGCAGTGATGGCACTAAAGGTGACATCCGTAATATAAAGATTGACGGCATCACCCGTAGCGCTGGATGCTTCAAAACTAGTACCTGTACTTGTATGAACCAATGGTGAATCCTTCATCTGAAAAGATTACACATACAGTGACTTGAACATTTTACAAAATTCATCTTTTGCATAATAAAAATGAATCACAATGTGAGAAACTTTCTCTTGTATATATTATTTTTAGAATATAAGAGTGCCAGTGTCATATAGAATGTATAAAGTAATCAACCACAGGGAAAAGCATTTTCCCTATGGAGCCATGTTAATTCAACCAATGGGTCTTTCACTGATCTCTTAATGTTTTTAATGAATCTGTTTGGTCAGTTTGACGAATGCCACTGGTAACATAACCAAACGCATGTAACCAAAATTGTAGCATCCTAGCTCCAAAGTGCATTATATTATCTAATCAACATTGCACTGTTTTCAATGGGCCAGGGAGGTCAAAATTCTATAAGGGGTCCAAATTCCATAACAAAATATGGACCCATAGGTACACTTTCTATGGGGTTCCTTATGTTATATCTGACACTCGATTTAGATAACATAATGCATGAATATTGTTATTGGACCAAATGCAGATCTATGCTTGTGACATCTTTACCTTATAAATGCTGCATGCACACACACATACGTATATATATATATATATATATATATATATATATATATATATATATATATATATATATATATATATATATATATATATATATATATATATATATATATATATGTATATATGTATGTATATATGTATGTATATATGTAAATATATATATAATTATTAGGTATTATACTGAAAGCATCTGCTAGATAGTATGGTGCATGGACAAAAGCCCCTCCCGACAAAAGCCCCACAGACATAAGCTTGTTTCAATTCAATTATACTGTTCATGACTGATGCTGTAGTACACAGAGACAAGATATTGTCATGATTATACTTCAGGCATGTGGTCAATTCCATTCCGGAATTGGAACTGACCCTCAATTCTAGTTCCGGAATTGGAATTGACTACAAAAAAAATTTTTTTATTGAATTTGTTTTTCCAAAATTTCTTTTTTGGGAATTGGAATTGATTTTGTTGGAATTATTGACTTGATACTGTTAATATTTACCCTGATATTTACTTATATTACTTTTAAAATCATATTTGTCTTCTATTAGCATGTCACCCTGAATCTGGTAACAGCCAGGAAGTTGTCAACATTACAGCATAGACACTGTCTACTCTGGTATTGAAACATTGTGACCAAGAACAATATAATCAAGCATTTGCATCAAAAAGAAATATTAAGTTACTGTAACAGACAGTAAAACCAAAATCAGACCATTCAGGCCTCATTTTCTTTCTCAGTGTAGAAGGTTTATTTACAGAGATTGCCAATTAAGGGCACCTGCCTGCTCATTCCCTTTGTGTGAGAGAGGAAGCCTGCCCCACTTGAATGCAGCCCCTTGTTTATCCAAGCCTAATGTTCAGCCCACAAGTTTCCCATACTAAACATGTCACTGGTCACCTGTACAATGCTGTTACATGTGGCTGTAGGGTTTGCCCTTTGTAGTAATTAAAAATGTCCCCATGTAGAATACATGTTGGAGATTAGGATGTTGAAGACTCAAACTTTCCAGTAAATTTGATGAAATATCAATGATACCACAACTGATAGCGATATAAATCCGCCTCCTAGTATATTTGCTCCCCCCCCCGGACATCTGCCCCTTTTTTCCATGATAGTTGACAAGTGAAAATCAGTTTGCAGTTTTATCATTATTTCTACAATAACATAACATTCAATGACAAGTCAAAGTCACTTTAGCCTAATGCAATGGCCTATCCCCTGGAGTGTGTATGAGATGATCTTGTCACCAGTTGTTTTCCAGGTATCATTGATAGTCAGATCAGTGGTGGAAGATGGGTTCTTGGGGTGATGCTTCCACAAACAGTGGTGGACAGTAACGAGTCAGAGATCAGCTGGTTTGGAGTGCCCCTGGTATTAGCTGCTTTAGTTTTCAGGTCCTCGCGGACCTTGGCAGCTTCTATCTGTGCCGTGTCACCATCATGATTGCAGGCAGTCTTGTTGATCACATTCTGGATCTGGAGATCAGATCAGTGACCACAGCACCCTTGCATGATCAGGATCGACGCTGGCTTCACTCCCAATGAAGAGTAATCTTGTTGGTCCCCCTTCTTGGTGTAGGAATGACACTCAAAACATGACCTCCTCAAATGCTAGTAGTAATTTCCATGGTGAAGTTATAAGTGAATTCTGACAACTCTGGCTTGTGCATCCAGTTTTATAGGAAAATGGATTCACTCCAACTCTCCATGGTAAATGCAATTCAAAAGAAACCTTGTTGAGATGGCTTCTTTCAAATATCCTCAATTGTCCTAACATGTCCAGGTCCTAATGTCACTGGCTTCTTCCACAATTGCAATAAAGATAATCCTTTGATTACAGGATCATCTCCAACTACATAAAGTAATTTACTTGGCTGATCTTGCACAAAGAACATTAATTGCAATTAGGGTAATATATATATTGAATTCATGTTCAGAAATAAAAAAATAAGTTAAAAAAACATTTCTTAAAACAACTTACAAATAATCCAGAAGCTATAGACAGGGGGCAAATGTCCAGATTTTTAATAAGGCAAGGGGCTAATGTCTGGGGGGCAAGTGACAAAGGGGCAAATGTCCGGAAGGGGGGCAAATGACCTGGACCCGATATAAACAGGGGAAACTGTTCAAAACTCAGATTAATGACCCAACTGTCCAGGGCTGTCCAAAATGTCTGGTTTTGTTAGCAAAAATCCAGGAGAGGTGTCGCAGCAGAATGTACATATGAAATGGCTGGATGCCATTTTAAAGTTTTTTATATGGCAAACCTGATACATATATATATGTGTGTGTGTGTGTGCATTTAACGAACAATAATTTTTTAATCATATCTAATTAAATATGATTGTGCACACGTGACAAATAAAACTGTGTTAAAACGAATTGGATTTGAATTTTTCTTTAGCCTAGGATTTTAACGTTTTGGAATTTATTTTTTGCAAGGCGGAATTAGAACTGATTTTTTGGAATGGACAAAACAGAATTGACCCCATGCCTGATATATTTCCTTCATATGTATAGCTTGTACTAATACTATTGTGGGTTGCCGACAGTTGCCCCCTCCACCCACGGTATTCATTACAGTGTTATCAGTCGACTTAGAATAAAATGTAATTAATACATCTCTATGAACTTCCGGTTATTACATGTGGGGTTTAATCTGATCAATAAAGAAAATTAATTTTATATAATTTTGCCTTATTGTCAAGTCACAAGAATTCAGACAGAAATTGTAAAGTGTCATTATAGAAAGCAGACATGTAATCTGACAGTGTTCAACTGGGTAGATGACGATGCCTTAGTAAGTTTCCTTTCCAGCTAGACATTGCATGGGTGAAATGCATTTTACTTAAATATTTAAATACTTTTAAACAGTTTTTGTAACTGCATTTGCACTTAATCACAATGAAAGCATTTGTACATTTTAAATATTTCCATAAAGAATATGAAATGTAAACAGCAACAGTAGGCTTCTGTTGCACTATAGTCTATACTGTCTTTTGGTCGTGTTTCTCCCATGCATCTAACCCCCCCCCAGGCTTAGCCTTACGCTTGCTGCTTGCTCTCTAGGCATTTAGAACACATGAGTATGAGACTTATTATGACTGTCAATAAATAATATCAAATTATTTTCTTGAATAATTTTGCCTAGTACATACGCCATGGCCCATGTTATAAGGTTGCAGTATATACTGTAGCACTTACTGAGTTATTGTTATTGTTCTGAGTACGGCCACGTGTTGACGGTACGTATCAGTCGTATGATCACGTCGAATATAAATCGGCGGATTGGAAAACACTCGTAATTATATCAAACTATTAAAATTTACTCGCACTTTATTGTATTCATACATTTCGATTTACTGTGGGTCATATATATGCTGACGTTGAAGCACAGCTGTGCTTATTGGGGTGGAACTATATTGTAATCGTAGTGATAAGTCACAATGGTAACGGTAATCCAATTTACTAACCTGGTTTCGGCTCGTCGCTTCCTACGCATCGCTCTGCCCTCTGATATCTGACGTTTCCTTGTCGCAGAATAGTCTGTAGATGCATGGTCATATGCGAAAAAAAAGATCTAAGATGGAACGGTATCTTCGACTAAGAATGACATCTTGATGCTCACCGTCTGTCCATGCTCATCACATAGTCTTTTGTCTTGTTATCTGCATCGGACAAGTGCTCACTCGCAGAGCCTGCGGCTGGCGGACACGGCAATTTCCGCATTTGCAACCACATTTTCCGCTGCAAATTCTTCCTGGGAAGTCGATCAAAAGTTTTTTCCTTGCATTTGTAGTACTAGTTGATATATCCAGGAGCCATCCAGTGCACACCAGTTTTCTTTTTATTAGATTTTCCATGCGTTTCGGCCGTTTTTCCGAGAGGTTTTTACTGTGTGAACGCGGTGCCAGGAGCTCGTACTCAAACCACTCTGCCGCTGAGCCCCCCGCAAAGCAATATGGCGCCGCCCAGCGAAGATAATGGCAAAGTTAAAAAGGATATTACAAGATTACCGTGGCGTTGCGCCCATCATATAAGGGTGATATATACTGTAAATGGTATGTTATTATGTTTGGGCTATGGTTGTTCAAGTGCTTCACCCCCCCTTTAAAGAGCCTGCGCCTGCGGGTAGTCATAATGACACTGATGTAGTCCAAAGATCGTGTCGATACAAGTACGGAATGTACTTATGGTGGTCTACGTGGTCGACTTTGTGTGTTGTGTTAACGCATATGTTCGTCTCGATAGGTGTTACTCCAGTGAATAACACACGTACATCTGGGCGTGCGCGTGTCGTGTTACTATCACTGAGTCGAACACTGCTTGTTACAGTACGATTCGATATGGTCCTGTATGTACGCATTGCGGTTTGACATCGTTCCGTATGATCCAAATACAATGCATCGTTTAATTGCAACGCATCCGAACTACTGTACTTGTAATAGCGACACTGTATGCGCGTGTAATGTTTGAGATACGGACGAATTACATAAATCACTCGTCCATTCATAAGTGTAGACGTATCATCAGCTGTACGTGTGTATGTTGTATCGATCGTAATGTCGTGTAATGTTTGAGATACGGACGAATGACATAAATCACTGGTCCATCCATAAGTGTAGACGTACCATCAGCTGTACGTTTGTATGTTGTATCGGCCGTAATGTCGTGCATACGGTTAATACAATAGCTACCGTCGCTATCGCAATAGTGTACGCTCGTAATCATAATTATTATGTCGTAGCTCAGCGTGTATGTTAAATACGAAGTGCACGTTCCTTTATTATAATTGTTACGTCGCTACGTGGTTCGATATCGAAATAAATACGTTGATACGGATAGCGTGCGCATGCGTATATTGGTATATGATTACAATCGAACGCGACATGTGTCGTGTTATGAAACAGTTTACGTATACGCGGTCGCGGGATCAGTTTGCTGGTATCTGACGACGCGAAGACGGATAGTGCACCACGTGGGCATATAGTTGTAAGCATATAGGTTTGTAGACGATACGGCGGCGAGCGTATACCGAATGCTTCGCATGATTATGTATGTTTCATCCATCCAAAGGTCGTCATTAAACGGTATTATCAATTGAGAAATTGTTTTAATTGCAATTACCGATTGGTGCGGAATAAGACAACACGTCGTAATGCGTCTAAAGTTTGCCACGTAGAAATGCAGTGGTTCTGTAGGCGAAATCTGCGTTATTGTGAATATGTTATACGCGTTGTACACGATCTGTGGATGAAGAGTAAACATTATACCCGTCACGATAGTGCGTATTGATCGTGGTAGAAGCTTCCAATCAGATATTACGGGATGGTAGACATCGACTGTTAACACAGTATACGCATCGCACGTACGTTATAATCGGGCAGAATCGGCAGCGTTGTAACTGTTTCGTATATAATATTATGCGCTCTACGCTGTCGTGGTATGTTCTTGTAATCATATCTGTGCAACATAAATCGTCGCGTGCCATGTACATCCGTACGTATGTTATGATCGAACGATTCGAGTACTGTAATGTCTAATGATGCAACACTTTGACGAGGATCCGAAAAACAATAATACATGCGCATCATACACGACATTACATTAACGGTTGTTCCCGATCGACGCATGCTTCTGTATATATGTAGCATGTCATTCGAGGATGCGTTTGTCCTGGCGGTATGTACTGTAAAACGTTTGTCCTGGCCGTATGTACTGTAAAACGTTTGTCCTGGCGGTATGTACTGTAAAACGTATGTTATGTTTCGGATGTTTACCTCTCATAATCGGTGTACACACATCATTCGCTATATACAATATACTGCGGTGGCTTGATCCATTAGCGAGATCCAACGTACTGTCATACGCTGGTATAGTCGAGTTTGGCGGTAAACGTGTTCGTACAGAGATGTTAGTAGATTAGTGTCCGGACACAGTTCATATATAACGTGATAGTGAACTGGTGTTGCGATGGGATATAAAAGTATCGGCCCGCATCGGTATTGAAAGACACTAGGTAAGTGTACGACAATAGCATTTGTAACTGCGTACATCGTACAGAATATCGTGCGCACGAGGATATGTGCAGGTCGATGCGCCACGTATTCATTGGCGTTCCGGTATCAGTAAGGCGTTTATAAACCACGTATCGGTGCGACAAACGCGTTTGAAGTAATCGAGAGTTACTGATGACAGATGCGCACCGTATACATTACATATCGATACAGTAGACCATAATCCGTTATAACGCCATTCACACGATAGAGTACTCACGGCATCGCGAATACAATTATACGATACTCTGTTCCCTGACGATTAGAACGTTTGACGTTGTGCGCGTCGTTTATCGAACATTAGCGAGTCGACGTGTAAATTTACTGACCACGGATCGCGATCGTATAAATCCGATATGCACACATGCGTCTGTCATGATGTGTGAATTCGAAATGTTGTTCGATTAAGTGGTCGGTCCGCTTGGTATCCGTATAATCCCAGAGCATCGACCTGGCGAAATTGCGGACTCATGCAATTAATAAGTAGTGTGGTGTATGCAGCGGTTGTGAGCGATGTATTCAGTTGTACGTGAATATTCACTGTAGATATATTGGGTGTGTGGATTCCGTATTGAGCGTATACCAATCGAGTCGATGTAATACTCGTGTTTGTATTTCGTACTGTATACGCATACCACTGAGTCATGTCAATGGGAGACGCTTTATTGATAGTGACACGTACAATAAAACGTATACTATCGACCATATTGATTACGTTACATACAACTGCGTACATGTTGATAATTATGTGTACACGTTGCGGGCATACACCTGGACACAGTTTACACATATCCAATATACGTATCCGATTCGCGCATTCGATGGTGTTATCATATATACGCGGAGCGACGTCGATGGTATTTTCATATATACGTGGAGCGACTTCGATGGTGTTATCATATATACGTGGAGCGACTTCGATGGTATTATCATATATACGTCGAGTGACTTCGATGGCATTATCATATATACGTGGAGTGACTTCGATGGTATTATCATATATACGTGGAGCGACTTCGATGGTGTTATCATATATACGTCGAGTGACTTCGATGGCATTATCATATATACGTGGAGTGACTTCGATGGTATTATCATATATACATGGAGTGACTTGGATGTTATTATCATATATACGTGGAGTGACTTGGATGGTATTATCATATATACGTGGAGTGACTTGGATGGTATTATCATATATACGTGGAGTGACTTCGATGGTATTATCATATATACGCGGATTGACTTCGATGCGTACATCGGTTACGGGAGAATATATGACAATTGTTTGCGGCACATGATCATCGATATGACAATTGTTTGCGGCACAGGATCATCGATATGACAATTGTTTGCGGCGCAAGGTCATCGATATGACAATTGTTTGTGGCACAGGATCATCGATATGACAATTGTTTGCGGCACTGGATCATCGATATGACAATTGTTTGCGGCACAGGATCATCGATATGACAATTGTTTGCGGCACAGGATCATCGATATGACAATTGTTTGCGGCACAGGGTCATCGATATGACAATTATTTGCGGCACAGGGTCATCGATATGCTGTGTGACGTTATACTCGAGGACCATACGCGGTGTACGTAAATCCGGTAATGTATCAACGAACGTCCGATACGTTTATCGGAGTCATGTTGGCGGTGGGCTGAGTTCGCGACGACTACGTCGTGAGGTAGCAGTAACGGTTGATCTCTGTTGCGCCGATGTAGTTAGTGACGATATCGTCTAGAGGTAGCATTAACGGTTGATCTATGTTGCGTATCCGATTTGCGCATTCGATGGTGTTATCATATATACGCGGAGCGACGTCGATGGTATTTTCATATATACTTGGAGCGACTTCGATGGTGTTATCATATATACGTGGAGTGACTTCGATGGTATTATCATATATACGTCGAGTGACTTCGATGGCATTATCATATATACGTGGAGTGACTTCGATGGTATTATCATATATACGTGGAGTGACTTGGATGGTATTATCATATATACGTGGAGTGACTTGGATGGTATTATCATATATACGTGGAGTGACTTCGATGGTATTATCATATATACGCGGATTGACTTCGATGCGTACATCGGTTACGGGAGAATATATGACAATTGTTTGCGGCACAGGATCATCGATATGACAATTGTTTGCGGCACAGGATCATCGATATGACAATTGTTTGCGGCACAGGGTCATCGATATGACAATTGTTTGCGGCACAGGGTCATCGATATGCTGTGTGACGTTATACTCGAGGACCATACGCGGTGTACGTAAATCCGGTAATGTATCAACGAACGTCCGATACGTTTATCGGAGTCATGCTGGCGGTGGGCTGAGTTCGCGACGACTACGTCGTGAGGTAGCAGTAACGGTTGATCTCTGTTGCGCCGATGTAGTTCGTGACGATATCGTCTGGAGGTAGCAGTAACGGTTGATCTATGTTGCGCCGATGTAGTTCGTGACGATAACGTACACTCCCTAGCGCCATGTAGAGTACGTCAAGGTATATCGATACCGTTGTTACCTGTATCACGTAATAACAAACTAACAGGTGCTGGAACGTTGTTCGAATCGTCATGCTGTATTTGTTGAACGATATCGCTTTGATGCAACGAAGGACATCCATCGTTCATGTCTATTAATGGAGTTATTGGGCGTCGTTGTTCGAAACGTACCACGTGTTTGATGGCATGCGGTTTATTCAAAAACATCGATGCGAATATTACTGCTATGGCCACGTCGTTAAATACGTTTGCGTCATCGGAACTCGTGTCTGTATAGGACCTATGTCGTAAGGACGCAGCTGTGGTGCCTTTTCCGCAAACTTTGTATTTATTCGTATTCGAATTATATGTGAATCGTATACGTGTTAACTGATTGGCAATAAAAGGCGAAATGCTTGTATTGACAATGCTATATGATACGATGTCACGAGCACATATGACACGACCGCGGATTAATGTAGACGCATAAAAAGTTGTATACATTATCGGGTTTATTGGGTCCCATCCAATAACCAGTGCGGTAGTACACCAGATACGTTGCGATACAAAAATGATGCGCGAACCCAATGCTGTTTTCACGTAACGCGAGTATACTCGTAAGAAGAGAATGTATATAGTCTCCGTCCGTGTGACGTATGACGTGCCGTTTTTGTATTGTATCTCGTCTTCGATGTCGCTAACGCTTTCTGTTGCGCGCAGCGCGTGCGTTTGTCTTCATTATCTAGATAGTATCCCAGTACTGGTCCGCATTGCGTATCCGTACTGAGTGTGTCAACGACGATCGTTTGTACACAGTCATCGGTTATACCTGCACGCGGTATTAACATAGTCATCCGTTACACCTGCACGCGGTATTAACATAGTCATCCGTTACACCTGCACGCGGTAGTAACATAGTCATCCGTTACACCTGCACGCGGTATTAACATAGTCATCCGTTACAGCTGCACGCGGTAGTAACATAGTCATCCGTTACACCTGCACGCGGTATTAACATAGTCATCCGTTACACCTGCACGCGGTATTAACATAGTCATCCGTTACACCTGCACGCGGTAGTAACTTAGTTGCGAATGTTATGTCCAGTATCTGTAGTGATACATACGGATGATATAAATACTTGCAACACTTATAAAACAACGGCGTCATATTCGCGAGATTGTTTTCAACGATGACAATATAGTTTGTAAAATAATGGCTCTGAGTATGCGTCTGTAGAGACGATGGTCTATGATACAAGATATGTACACTGTAGATTGTACGCATAATAGCAATCGCTCCGGCTATATACGTATTGTGCGTATCGGGATCCAATAGCGCACACGTGAAACTGTCGGCCACCACAGTGACGTTCAGTATACTACTGCCGCTGTCGGTAGATGTATCGTGTACGCGTACATGCGTTACTGCTCCGACAACATTACGCGACATCGACGTGTCGAACGTGGCCGGATCGAAATAAATAACAACACGTCGGCTAACATTCATCGTGGCGTTGGACGTGTCTATAGCAGCGGCGTCTATCGATGCCTGTCTGTCTACGGATGACCGTTCGAGGCGTGTTATAGCAACTGCACTTGCCGGTTCTGCAACATTGAATGCGCGCGTCTGTGCTACGGCTGATGTTATGCGACCGTCTGGCGTATTACCGCAATGATGCGTCCGCTTCGTTGACATCAGTATACCAAATTCGGCGAGTAATGTTCCATTATTGCCTGCGTCGTGTGGAGATGACGGCTCGTTCGATGTTTTGGATCAATGCATAAATAGTTGCATAAAACATGCAAACTCACTACTAGTGCCGATATGATTCGGTAAGTAGTACAAACAGCACACACACACGCGCATGCGTACTGCACGAGCAATCGTCCAATACGAATGCGCGTTGCATACGTACGTGATCTTTGATAGGAACGTAGGAGACGCCCGTAACGATTCGATGTTGGTGTGCTTTTGCGATGCGCGGCTGTCGACGACTGTTGACGATAACAGAATCATGCGACCGCGAACGTGTTCCATTATGGGTAACAGTTCCGTGTAGATATACTGAAAGGTGTTATAATACCATGATTACAAACCATTTGAGTTTTATGATTATGTGTTGTGAACAACAGGATCACTATCGGCTGACGTCATTACGAGCAGTACTACGACGATGACTAATGCGACCAACAGGATCACTAAAGGCTGACGTCATTACGTCCAGTATTACGACGATGACTAATGCGACCAACAGGATCACTAACGGCGGACGTCATTACGTCCAGTACTACGACGATGACTAATGCGACCAACAGGATCACTAACGGCTGATGTCATTACGAGCAGTACTACGACGATGACTAATGCGACCAACAGGATCACTAACGGCTGACGTCATTACGTCCAGTACTACGACGATGACTAATGCGACCAACAGGATCACTAATGGCGGACGTCATTACGTCCAGTACTACGACGATGACTAATGCGACCAACAGGATCACTAACGGCGGACATCATTACGTCCAGTACTACGACGATGACTAATGCGACCAACAGGATCACTAACGGCGGACATCATTACGTCCAGTACTACGACGATGACTAATGCGACCAACAGGATCACTAACGGCTGATGTCATTACGAGCAGAACTACGACGATGACTAATGCGACCAACAGGATCACTAACGGCTGATGTCATTACGAGCAGAACTACGACGATGACTAATGCGACCAACAGGATCACTAATGGCGGACGTCATTACGTCCAGTACTACGACGATGACTAATGCGACCAACAGGATCACTAATGGCGGACGTCATTACGTCCAGTACTACGACGATGACTAATGCGACCAACAGGATCACTAACGGCGGATGTCATTACGTCCAGTACTACGACGATGACTAATGCGACCAACAGGATCACTAACGGCTGACGTCATTACGTCCAGTACTACGACGATGACTAATGCGACCAACAGGATCACTAACGGCGGATGTCATTACGAGCAGTACTACGACGATGACTAATGCGACCAACAGGATCACTAACGGCTGACGTCATTACGAGTAGTACTACGACGATGACTATTGCGACCAACAGGATCACTAACGGCTGACGTCATTACGAGCAGTACTACGACGATGACTAATGCGACCAACAGGATCACAAACGGCGGATGTCGTTACGTCCAGTACTACGACGATGACTAATGCGACCAACAGGATCACTAACGGCGGACGTCATTACGTCCAGTATTACGACGATGACTAATGCGACCAACAGGATCACTACCGCTAACAAGACGACTATCAACACGATGTGTAATGCGAGCGAAATATGGACAATGGAACGCGTAGTGTATCACATGAGGATGCGGCCGATAGCGGATGAGAATGCGATGAAGGTGCTTATTATAGTCATGAGTCACTACGCAGACGTTGACACGGCAATGGACTTTGCGATTCAAACGTTCGTACACATGGACACGAAAGGTATCGCGTATGGTTGGTTTACTATGTTGCGCATCGTTCGCGAACACGGATGGGATGATATTCTAAACAGATACGGAGCATGGCTACGAACGCGGTTGTCGACATCAGTGGATCATTCGCAACATACTATTGTTGCGGTGTCGATTCTGAGTTCGTAGCGATTCCTAAGCGAATACGAAATGTCATATATCAAGGCATTCGTATTGCTAATGTTAGAAAACCGATGAGTAACGTAGATGTGGTTGTGCATGCGCTAAAACACGTTCACGATAACCTCTACAAATACAGAACGACAACACACGTTGTATCGACGAATGGTTCAACAGGCGTGGAGAATAACAATAGTAATAATAATAATAATAATAATAATAATAATAATAATAATAAATAATAATAATAATACATTTTATTTCATATAGCGCCAGATCCAATGTTATATTGTTCGTGGCGCTTTACAACATGTACAAGACAATTGTAAGTAGTTTTCTAAAATTGCTAAAATAATAATAATTATAACCATTTCTACAACCAGTAATTATAATTATATTATAAAATATATGTCTACAACCTGAATAAAATATATGTGTATGCAATGTAATTAACACATAGAATATTAGGCATATATAAATATATAAGTGAATTGTTTTTAATGCATAATGTTAAACGTAATAAAAAAATAAATATATATATATATATATATATATATATGAAAAGTAGAAAAAATAAATTAGCAAAATAAATACAGTAATTAAATAAATATTCTAAAATATAACTTTTAGTTAGCTCACTAGGATTGAGACAGAAACGTAAATACGTATTTGTATATATATATATATATATATATATATATATATATATATATTATATATATATATATATATATATATATATATATATATGTATATATATACATATATATATATATATATATATATATATATATATATATATATTTATATATATATATAAATGCGTATTTACGTTTCTGTCTCAATCCTAGTGAGCTAACAAAAAATTATATTTTAGAATAGATATTTAATTACTGTATTTATTTTGCTAATTTATTCTTTCTACTTTATATATATATATATATATTTATTTTTTATTACGTTTAACATTATGCATTAAAAACTATTAACTTATATATTTATATATGACTGCGTGAGGAGGGACATGAGAAGATTACACACATATATATATATATATATATATATATATATATATATATATATATGTGTGTGTGTGTGTGTGTGTGTGTGTGTGTGTGTGTGTGTGTGTGTGTGTGTGTGTGTGTGTGTGTGTGTGTGTGTGTGTGTGTGTGTGTGTGTGTGTGTGTGTGTGTGTGTGTGTGTGTGTGTGTGTGTGTGTGTGTGTGTGTGTGTGTGTGTGTTCTTCCTCTTTGTTCCCTGCTGTACAGGGGTGAGGGTCAGGTAACATATTGTCGAGCCACTCTTTCTGTTCTTTCTTTCCATAGTTTTCTATCGGCTGCTCCCTCTCTCCATCTTTCATCCTCCCCCGATCTTCTCATATCCCTCCTCACGCAGTCCTCCCATCTCACCTGTGGCCTTCCCCTTTTCCTGCGTCCTTGATGTTTGTCCACCTCTGCTCTCTTTGCTAGTTTGCTTGCATCCATTGTTACCAAGTGGCCTGCCCATCTCATCCTGCTTCTCACCAATCTTCCTCTCTCTCTGTCTCTCTCTCTCTCTCTCTCTCTCTCTCTCTCTCTCTCTCTCTCTATATATATATATATATATATATATATATATATATATATATATATATATATATATATATATATATATATATATATATATATATATATATATATATAACTTAACTAATGTATAAGTAGTTACACAATAATAAAAAATAAACATGTAGATAAGTTGATAGGGCGGTCGTTGCGTACAGCGAAACTGTGGTACGCAAACGGAAGAAGCGATCACATGCGTGTAACGACGCGGAACTCGGAGTAGATCGCGCAGACCCTAAACAAAAACGACACGACAGGCACACGGGTACGGAACAGATGCGACATCAACGTACGAATCAGTCACGTTCGTGCGACACTGAGCGCTCGAGCGATAATGGATATCAGAGTCGTCATAAGCGACGGCACCGACGAGACGGACGTGAAATACTAAAACAGAGAAAGGATGACGTGGCACGGAAACAATCTCGGGAACACTCGCCTCAATGTCATGTTCCGTTGGTTTTCGATAAAGACGAAGCAACGGAGACGACGTGTCGATCTAACGAGCCGCATAGTCGCGTGCTTGTAGAACATGTAGCACGGCGAGAACGTTCGCCCAATAGGCAGACTGCGGTGAATGATAGGCGTGGTGCGAATAAGGAGAACACAGATTGGGCGATGACACCGGAGGATGAACGACGCAATAGAGCTGCTGCTGCTGCTGCTGTTGCTGCTGCTGCTGCTGCTGCTGCTGCTGCTGCTGCTGCTGCTGCTGCTGCTGCTGCTGCTGCTGCTGCTGCTGCTGCTGCTGCTGCTGCTGCTGCTGCTGCTGCTGCTGCTGCTGCTGCTGCTGCTGCTGCTGCTGCTGCTGCTGCTGCTGCTGCTGCTGCTGCTGCTGCTGCTGTTGCTGCGGGTGCAGACGACGATACATTAATCGAAATGTCGAACAGCGATGAATGTATGATTGAGAGTATTATAAATACCATATCGTGGCCGTGTATGGAAGCAACAGGAACATCAGCGAGACCGCAACGCATGCGATCGTTATTGAAGATGTACAAACATTCGATCTTACTCTACGTCGGGACATTATAACCACGTTACGTATGGCAGACGCATATGTACAGGAACCGTATTATCGACGTATATGCGCTGCATATTTTTGTAGGACAATATTATATAGTGCGTGCGTAGCTACTACAAGAGCTGGAATGGATAATATATGTCAGAATTGGTTTGCGGATCGTTTACGTAACTATCTTACTGCTGTTGGTACGCAACATGATACGACGTCCGATAGTTATTTTGTACTGCTATGCGTACGCGACATGATACGACGTCCGATAGTTATTTTGTACTGATGTGCGTACACATGATGAGTATTTATGTAGGTGTCATCTTCGTAATTCGTGATACACGTACTATAGCGCGTGTGTTAGAATGTGAACGTTCCGTATCGAGACGTGTCATGTACGGCGTGATGATGGGTGATGTGATCGAATATGCAACAGCTGATGCGACAAAGGAGTATTTACGATGCGATATTAATACGTCTATTCTCGTCGTCTCTTTGTTAATGGTACAAAGTCGTGAAATGGTAGCGCAGTGTAAACGTCGAATGTTCTACAACGCAATGGTACAAAGTCGTGAAATGGTAGCGCAGTGTAAACGTCGAATGTTCTACAACGCAATGGTACAAAAGCCAACAACTGGGCATAATTATTAATGCATGTTTTGTAGAAGAGGGGATTAGTTACGCGCAGGCGCAGGTATTACAAGCGGCTGGACGACTTGTATACGCATCGTTGGTATTGGTCGTAATATAGTATCGGATAATGTATTCGACGATGCATACATGTCTGTGACGCTTATGTACGTGGAACCAATTAAACGTTCAAATCGTGCGCGTTATACCGTAAACATATACGGTGACGATACAAACCCGATATATTGTAACTTTATAGTCGATCAAACCAAGAACGTATCGTTGGAACAGTATGAGGAAGCTGTCTTGAGTGTCGCTACGTTAGAAAGTTGGTGTGTTATACAAACAACAGCTACGAAAGGACGATCGACTGTGTACTGTAACCAAGAATTGTTACACCATCGTACATTGCCGACGTATTCGAACGCGAGTTTTTACTTTAACGATGGAGCATCGACAGCAGTTCGCAAATGCTATACCGAAAACGAGACGGATACGATGTTGTTGCGAACCCGTATAACGAACGATTGTACGGCGTATATGAACACGTACGCGGCGCGTGCACATGCGACTTATAAGGGACATGTAGCGTATCCGCGGTTGCGTGTTCCGTCTGCGCAGACGCAGTTACAAAACGATATACAAAATACAGACATTAACCATCGTCAGCATGTTTATATTTCACAATGGTATACGAACGAATTTTTGTTGGGTATGTATGTGATACGCACACGAGAACATTACAAGCGTTGTCGCGCGAGATCAGTAATTCAAACAATTCGTAATGATGACGTCGTTACTGTTATGCAACGTGGAGCACGATTGTAACGTTATTGACATAGCAACGCGAGACGACGTGCGCGCGCATAAGATGATTGAATTCGGTCAAGGATTTAATGTGACAGTACGACCGTCGATACATTACGTATATTCTAGTGATGTCGATGAGAAGGACGCTGGGGTCACGACTAGTGATCGTGTACGCGTCGAGGGTATGAGCAGATACAATGTTGGTCGTCGTTCCTCGAGTAGCTCACGCCGGAACAAGACAGATGACACGTACGTCATTCCTCGAGTAGCTCACGCCGGAACAAGATAGATGACACGTACGTCGTTCCTCGAGTACCTCACGCCGGAACAAGATAGATGACACGTACGTCGTTCCTCGAGTACCTCACGCCGGAACAAGATAGATGACCCGTACGTCGTTCCTCGAGTACCTCACGCCGGAACAAGACATATGACACGTACGTCGTTCCTCGAGTACCTCACGCCGGAACAAGATAGATGACACGTACGTCGTTCCTCGAGTACCTCACGCCGGAACAAGACAGATGACACGTACGTCGTGCATCTGCGAGAACTGGGTCTTCAGTATGTAAACGGTGGCCGCATGGCGATGATTGAACGTGTAAACAAAACAACAACGAATATTATGTTCATGGATATGGATGTGATACGTGGCATGAGTAATGTATTTGGTAACGCGCAAACGAATCTCGTCGTACTAGACAATCCGCAAATGGTCCTCGTATCATTAATTGCCGCACGCGAGTGTTCGCATGTTTCGCGGTAACGTGTTCGTCATTGGATGCGATTTACGTTTTGTATCCGATACGTCGATACCAGTTGTACCGGGACCTGACTAGTGCTGCAATCGCGAATGACAGACCAGCCGTAACCGCCGACGTGATGGAACGATCGGATGATTCTCTCTATGCGAACAATGGCCACGAATCGCACTTGACACGTACCGGACGCTCTGACACTAATAGTGCGTGGGAATGTTCGTCGACGTATCAAGGCGAATTGGACCTGCATTCCCTGTTGCATCGGTTGCAGCGCAATGTATTGACGATGTATATAGGAGCGGCGACGATTCGGGAATGGACGAGAGTTTCGAGAATACGACAAATGAGCGTCGGACGACAACTAATAAAACAACGACGACGGCGACGAATGATAGTGAGTCATTTAGAGGGAACAATATTCGTATAGTATACAGTAGTGTACATAGTATACAGTAGTGTACATAGTATACAGTAGTGGACATAGTATACAGTAGTGGACATAGTATACAGTAGTGGACATAGTATACAGTAGTGGACGTACATGGCGCAGTTATGCGTGTATATTGTGTATCGTACGTCCAGTGGTAAATGTATTCGTAGGAATGGCGGTGTTAGTGAGTACGCATGCGTATGATGTGATGACGTAACTGTGAATGCTACACTGAATAAAGACATAACAATTACTCACATTGTATTGTTGTGTATTTATTGAGTACCATACAATAGACGTGCGTATACGAGTTGACGATAGTTCGTAGATTTGATGTTGACATATTTCTGTTCGTGGATAAATGATAAATAGTATGTCGCATTATAGTAGTATATAGTGTCTAGAGGTATACGCGATTTGTGCGGATTTAATAGATGAGCCTCCTCTGTATTGAGATTGTTTGGTGCTGACGGTGAGTAGGAGGCATCAAAAGCGTCGCACGATAAACGGTGTAAACGCGAATGAGCATTTCGAAACAGTTCTAACCATCGAATAAAATACGACCTACGCGCTACGAGGCATAGGTAATGGCGCGCGTTGTTGGATGTGAACATAGATACTAATGTTCTGTTGGCATTGGATGCGGCATTAGATGATTCGTCCGTCGTTGGATGTGAACGTAGATACTAATGTTCTGTTGGCATTGGATGCGGCATTAGATGATTCGTCCGTCGTTGGATGTGAACGTAGATAATAATGTTCTGTTGGCATTGGATGCGGCATTAGATGATTCGTCCGTCGTTGGATGTGAACGTAGATACTAATGTTCTGTTGGCATTGGATGCGGCATTAGATGATTCGTCCGTCGTTGGATGTGAACGTAGATACTAATGTTCTGTTGGCATTGGATGCGGTATTAGATGATTCATCCGTCGACGACGTGCTGATATATGCTTCGCCGGTTTGTATGTCGTGTAGCATATTCGAATAGTGGGTGTGGTTGTGTAGTATCTGAAAAGAACAATAGTCGTACAACATACGTGTATGAGTGCTGTCGTATCCGTATAGTTGATCGGCGACTAGTGTTAATGCGGGAAACGATACCATGTTCGTTTGTAACTGTAGGTGATGCGGAAGGATCAGTCGAAACAGTTCGCATTGTATCCGATTTAATGTAGCCGGCGTTATGTTAATAATGTGGTGAGCGATGGAAGCGTCGACATACTCATTCGACCGTGAAGGGTTACGCATCAGCATTCGCTCGGTGGCGTTAAACGTGCGCGATGCTGGTGTCGGTGGTACGTGTGTATAGTGACGCATTACGTGTGTGACGAGATAAAAATGCGCCGCTGTAAAATCGGGCACTAAAAACATGACGTGTTTTCGTGCAAGAGCGAACCAGTGTTTAGAGCTTACGATTTAGAAATAGCGCGAATGGAACGATCGAGTTCGTTAGTATCAACGTCGCGTTCGTCTTTATGGGGGGTAGTTTCTTTGTGCAACTGTGCATGTCGAGGCCGATACATGCGCACGCAGATCGTCGAACGTAGGCGGAAGTGTCGAATGTACGTCTGATATGATGCGAGTTCGTGACGTAGTGGATGAAGAACTATTCACGCGTCGTACAAACATGAATAAGAGTTCGCGTATATCGTATACGGCTGATAATCCGAACGTGTTCAAATACGTACAATAGAAGAGTAATCGCTGAGTATGCTTCGTGTGCGTACGAGTACCTTCGACGTTGCGACGTGTAATGTCCAACCAATACGGCATGTTGATTTTGATATTACGCTGTATGGTATGGATATCTTTGCTCTCTGATATGACAAGTGTGTTGTATATATTAGTACGCAGTTTTGTATATACGTATTCGTACGATGCGTCATCTGTGGACGATAGTTGCACGGAAGTTGTATTTGTCGTATGATCGTTAGCGGACTGAAGCCACTGATACATGTTATTCGTTGTATATGTACACGTCTTGTTCGTTGTATGTGTACACGTCTTGTTCGTTGCATGTCGCACAGTCGCGTTGTCGACGCTATGTGTCGCGTTCGATGATTGACACGTAGTGCTGGAAGCGAACGACGGCATAAATTCTAACACAGCTGCAATTTCCATTATTGTGTAAAGTAAGCAATCGTAGAATGTCTTAATGTGTGGTATGTATATAAAAATTATACGTAGACGGTATGTGTATAGTGTTGTATAGATAACCTAAAGCAGCGTTCTATTATACAGGTACGCGTAAAGCATGGGTGTACATCTTGTCATGTTGTAGATACGTCTATCGTATCCGCCTAGACATCGGTAGTATAAGACCATTCCTGCGGACCGCGATTAATGATGGGTCCGGACACGGGATCGAGTGGTCATGAAGGAGGAACAATGCAACAAAAACAAAAGAAAAAGACACCGACAGAAAGGTTTGCTGAATTTGTACACGAATATGGCTCTGAGCAATGTAAATTTGTCCCACCGGATGCTGCTCTATGCGCCGTACCGGAAGGTATATACACGACAGCGCCGTGGATCCTGTTATACGCGAAAGACGCGATATTATGGTGAATAGTTACTCGTCAATGGGTACCGTTGGTACAGACGTACTCGCGATACATGGTAACTCCGCGTGGCCATGTACATTGGAATTACGGAACGGTGTCGTGGTATGTATCGTTAACAGATAGTACGCGAATATGGCAGTAGTATTGACGGGTGCGCATTTGTTGGCTGCGAAGAATACGACAGATGAACGCCACATATATTCGTTCGCAGAAACATGTAACATGATTCGCAACGTACAAGACAACGGTATTCAACGTACAAGACATCAGTATTCAAAACACGTCGGCGTACATCAATACGTTTTTTGGTATTGGATCCGTTATGACACCGGCAGTTGATAACCAACTATCAGCCGATGCACTTGTGGAATTGTGGAAATATTTTCCGGACGTGGCGGAGAAGGAGAGATCAGTGGTTTACTTGTACGGGCGATCGCGTGATGCTACAGATGAGAATAGATACGATGCGGCGGCGAAGAATGGCGATGCGGCGGCGAAGAATGGCGATGCGGCGGCAAAGAATAGCGATGAGGCGGCGAAGAATGGCGATGCGGCGGCGAAGAATGGCGATGCGGCGGCAAAGAATGGCGATGCGGCGGCGAAGAATTGCGATGCGGCGGCGAAGAATGGCGTTGCGGCGGCGAAGAATGGCGATGCGGCGGCGAAGAATGGCGATGCGGCGGCGAAGAATGGCGATGCGATTACTGTAGCTAGTGGACGTGAACGTATAGCGAGTGCGTTGTATAGTGCGCAACTGGTGACGTTGTTTGATGCAGCAAACATTTTTTGATGCGAACAAATTATGACACGCGATGATATACTCAACGGCGGTGATTCAAAAAACGCGCAGAATGTACCGAATGTACCGATTCGTGTGAATGGTCTCAACGGGGGTCTACAGAACATCGATATGTCGCAGCAACATCACGTGGTGGCACATAACATGTATAATCCGTATTTATGGAAACATTACGTTATGGGCCCGGTGCGTTATATGGCAGCAGCTATTGGCGAACCCAATGCGGCTATGCTGCGTGTACACGCGATGTCGTGTAAGGAATGTCCGGAATGCATGATACCGGTATATGATGCAGTCACTAAACGCCACTGTTTCTGTAATATGCTAAGTCGGGCTGCCGTGCGACTGTGCATGACTAAGAATGGTGATGGGACCGATCACGTGTTTCGCGCTGTATCGACACAGAAGGTTGACATACGAACGACAGCCATTAACAACATTCCAGTAAAACGAGACATGTTATCGATGAAAAGTCATATGACAATACTCATAACATCAAATATGTTGACGGGAGGATAGTTTGGAACAACACGGGTAATGACACCGACCGGGGCGGGCCCAATGTGAAGAACGACGACTACAATAGAGCGACGATCGACGATGGAACAATCGAGTAACTTTGGAGAAACATCCATGAACGATACGCAACAGAACAAAGACGATAACAAGTACGTATCCAGACATTGCTACACACAAAGATGGTAGACTCAGTACCGTTGATGCATGGAGCATATCAGGATATGGATGTCATGGAACACAATAGACGCGTCAGCACGAATGCCGTAATACATAAACGTAAACCGATTGTTGTAAATACTAACCGGTTCATAGATGATGCGCTCTATTACGATGGGACATATACGCATACCCAGTTACGCGTGAATAGCGAATGGATGACTCGTCTCGACCCGTTAGCCGCTTGCATACGCCAGTCTATGGAAACAGGTCCACGAAAAGTGAGACGTAAGCGTTATGCGGATGAAAGCGATGACGGTGACGATGACGATGACGATGGCGATGTCGATGGTGATGGCGGTGGCGGTGGCAGTGGCGATGGCGATGACGCCGATGATGACGATGCTAGAAAAGCGAATACCGATACTACCGATTGCAGAAGCAATAATATCCGTGCCACGAAACGAATGCGTCGTGATAATAAACGCGCTATAGAAGTAAATAGAAATGAACGTATGGTTCTGCTAAAAGAACAGCAACGTTCTACAGACAGCAGTACAACGGAACAACGTTCTACAGACAACAGTACAACGGAACAACGTTCAACAGACAGCAGTACAACGGAACAACGTTCTACAGACAACAGTACAACGGAACAACGTTCTACAGACAGCAGTACAACGGAACAACGTTCTACAGACAACAGTACAACGGAACAACGTTCAACAGACAGCAGTACAACGGAACAACGTTCTACAGACAGCAGTACAACGGAACAACGTTCTACAGACAACAGTACAACGGAACAACGTTCAACAGACAGCAGTACAACGGAACAACGTTCTACAGACAGCAGTACAACGGTACAACGTTCAACAGACAGCAGTACAACGGAACAACGCAATCGTGCCGCTAGTAGTAGTACAAACAGCGGCGAGACACACGAGGCTACAAACACGAACGACGAACGAACGCAGCGAACAAAAGAGCTCAAGGAGGATATGAAGATGTACGTTATACAAGACATGTTGGAGCCGAATAAGAAGACAACAACATCGAAATCGGAACACCTGGTAGTGCGCATGCGTACAGAACATCCGGGACGTTTGCGGAAGGTTGTCACCTCGGTGTGGAAACGCATCATGTTGATGGGTCGACGTGCCACAACATCGCCGTATTTTGACATGATTTTTCAAAATATCCGTAAAAGTAACGATGTACTCGCTACGGCCAGGAATGTATCGCCGCAGTATTGTGATGCGCAGGAAGTTCCGATTCCAGTGGAATCGCGACATATACGAAGAATTGTCGCGCCGTGTACGATATTCACAATCAAAATGCCACGATGAATGCTGCGGTCGGATGTTCGCTACAGCTGTTGTTGACGCTAATTGTGGCCGAGACGAAACAGCGTAACTCTGCCGCCGATGACGAAACGATACAGGCGGCATGCGGACGTACGTCATCGGATATCGTATCGAATGAAATGTACACAGTCGATCATCTCGGTAAACCGACGACCACCCGTATGGTCTGCGCTCGTCGGTTATGTTGGCCGATCATTATCAATGCAACCGGCAATACGTTCATGGAAGACTTGTCGGTGTTTGACGCAAAAAAGAGACACGGCAATGGAAGCGATATGTTAATGGAGGATACGTACGCAGGCGAGACAGGTAGACGCGACAGCAATACGTTCAGTACAACTGTTGTCAGTGCGGTGTTGCAGCAGCCAGTACCGCAACAGGCTACGTACGCAGGCGAGACAGGTAGACGAGACAGCAATACGTTCAGTACAACTGTTGTCAGGCGGTGTTACAGCAACCAGTACCGCAACAGGCTACGTACGCAGGCGAGACAGGTAGACGCGACAGCAATACGTTCAGTACAACTGTTGTCAGGCGGTGTTACAGCAACCACTACCGCAACAGGCTACGTACGCAGGCGAGACAGGTAGACGCGACAGCAATACGTTCAGTACAACTGTTGTCAGGCGGTGTTACAGCAACCAGTACCGCAACAGGCTACGTACGCAGGCGAGACAGGTAGACGCGACAGCAATACGTTCAGTACAACTGTTGTCAGGCGGTGTTACAGCAACCACTACCGCAACAGGCTACGTACGCAGGCGAGACAGGTAGACGAGACAGCAATACGTTCAGTACAACTGTTGTCAGGCGGTGTTACAGCAACCAGTACCGCAACAGGCTACGTACGCAGGCGAGACAGGTAAACGCGACAGCAATACGTTCAGTACAACTTTTGTCAGGCGGTGTTGCAGCAACCAGTACCGCAACAGGCTACACACGACATGGATGTTGCAAATCGCATGCGCTGCGGCATGGAGGACGCTCGTAGCAACAGCTTTAGCGATTACAAGACAACGTATCGACCCCTGGCGCTCGTCGACCGTGCAGTAAGTGGTCTATTGGTCGGTGGTCAACGTGTAACGCTGCGCATACCGACATCTAGGAAATTGTTAGAAACGAACGTCCAACAGGTCGGAGTGGGATTACGTCATATCGGTTTGGCGGCATTCGGTACCGCGCATGATGCCGATGAACGCGACGAAAGCGATGATGTCGGCGATGCGACGAAAGACTCAGCCGCGGCGATACGTACTAACACGCTACGTACGCGATTGATGCAGTGTTTGTCGGAGCGAACAAATGGAGGAACGTCGCATACTGATACGCGACATGGCAAGCGTCTCGCTATGACACAAGAAATGAAAGCCTGCGGATTTGATCTAGTATCGAGTAACAGTACATTCGTGGATCTAGTATTCGCGCTGATGGCTGCGGTCATCACAGCAATGGAAACAAGCGACGTACGTCCGAACACGAAACATGAGTACAGCAAATTGCGTAACGTTCTCGATATGCGCGCACGTGAGTCGTATCACTCAGAAAAAACACTGATGACGATGGCGTGTTCACCGGCACTGAACTTGCGCTATGGACAACTTCTGGGCATTCACGTGTTAGCAAATCTGAGCGACGTCTACGGATTGTACCCTGTCACGAATGACACCAATGCGATGAGTCGCAATATGTTCAACCGTGACCGTGACTGGAGCGCTGTACTGTTGGCGACATTCATACGCTTGCGTGTCTGCACAAACGGTTTGCCTACGTACGCGCAGAGTATAATGTTGCGAGGATACATTCGCGGCATGGGTCTTGAAGAAAACTGCGGTTGTCTGTGGCGGGTTCACGATGTATCCGATTAAGAAAGATCTCAGACTCTATTTTGTGCGTCTAAACACTTTCGAACGTCTGCATTGGTCGGAATTTGCGGAACGTGTGACCAACAGTCTGTACGGCGACGAAACTATGCACGAAATAATCACTCTGACGACACAGACGACGAATTATCTGGGACGCGAGAAGACAGATATCATGGGCGTCATATACAACATGAGTTTGCAAGACGTACGCGCCGCTATCGACGGTCGTACACTGACCGCGAAACAAATAGTAGCGTTCCATACACACGAACCAACGACCGCCAACATTGTCGAGAACGTGCGTGTGCCGGATATTGCAACGACTGGTGACGAAGATGTGATGTCGCTAGAAATATCGCAGTCGTGTTAAACGTGTCATAATAGTTACGATATGACGTGTTATGCGTGTCATAATAGTGAATATATGACGTGTTATACGTGTCATTATAGTGACGATATGTCGTGTTATACGTATCATAATAGTGACGATATGACGTGTTACACGTGTCATAATAGTGACGATATGACGCACGCGGTGTACCGATTTTTTATATTTGCACCGCATTTGTGGCCGCTGATACGATACGGCGATTCGTCGATTGCAGCAGAGCTCTCTAAGAACGAAGACAGTAACAAAGACGACGACGATGATAATGACGATGATGATATGTTTCATGACGATGACGATGTCACCGGGCCTATGGGCGTTGTATGAGACATTTTAGCATAACGACATTCACGTTGATGTAACTTGCGCGCCTATCGTCTGACATGAAGTTGGTGCGACAGATGATGAGCGAGTACACGCGACTGTATACGTTGTACGTGACAAATCGAAATATGTATTGTACGTATGTATCGACACCATTGCCAGCACGCCGACTGCTGTACGTCGAACATCGACTATTTGTTGAGACGACTGCGATGAACATGTTTCGTGCACTCGTTGACACAATACCGACATCGCTGTTTGCGACAACGTCGAGTAGGTTAACTTGGTGTAATGCGTTGGCGCGCGACATGAAGGATCGATTCGTCATCGCCAATACATATACACGTGTTTATGCGAATGTACGTACGCGGAATACGCGGAGAATAACGCCGAGTATTTAGCATTGTAAGGTAATGTGAACGCAATATGTGTCGCGCGTGGCACACAACATACATTGTATACATACGGTGTACGTTCGGATTATCGCTTACCGGAAGAATTTCCACTTGTGTATATGGCTGGCATGGAGCGATGTGACCGCAACGAGATGACCGTATTGCGCGCGAACGAGGCAGTGCCCAGAAACGAATGGATGCGTCGCTGGGCCGAATACTGTACGCCGGGGCTGTTGGTATTTAATGGTAGCTCGCCAAAAGTGCACTATCTAATACCGTACGTATTGAATGCGCGAAAGAACGCGAAACATAATCGACATAGTGTTGAGTATATTCTAGACGATTTAGGTGGATTCCAATATGAAGACAGTAACATGCATAGTTTCTTGCACGAACGCATAAACCGGAACATGCACGTGAATGTATTGGTATTGGACATCTACATGAAGTTTGCCGGTGATGCGGACGAACGTCCGTCGATATCGCAACACTGTGCGAAAACGTGGCCGACATGTCTCGACGTATCATGCATACGCAATCGTCTGCGCGAATTGATGACGATATCATTATGTACGCATTCCGTTCACAATACGAATCCGCATTCCGATACTGAACTGACGGAAGAGGAGTGTATGGAATTGTTGGATGCGTTGGATGAAACGGAGCAAGAAACGACAAACCGCTCAACGAAGGAACACCGTTTGTCTACTGTACCGCAGCGCTGTGATACAACGACGGAACACCGTTTGTCTACTGTACCGCAGCGCTGTGATACAACGACGGAACACCGTTTGTCTACTGTACCGCAGCGCTGTGATACAACGACGGAACACCGTTTGTCTACTGTACCGCAGCGCTGTGATACAACGACGGAGCACAGTTTGTCTACTGTACGGCAGCGCTGTGATACGCAATCGACGAATGCAGTAGCGACGCAAGGAACATCGCGTCCATCGCCGACACTAACACGTTCTACGGGCCGCCAGTTGTAGACGACGCGAAGGAGGACGAGGATAGTGACGATGAATACGATGCCGAATTTGCAAACTGCGATGTACGCAAAAAGTGTACGACGCCCACTGTCGATAATGTCACGCAGACAAATACCAGCGTGCGATACATGACTGAATGCAAACGTGCGGCCAACGAACGTGCTAAACATATCGGCCATCATTTTTATGTCGTGCTGCCAATAGGAACGGTCATGACCGTGGACGCGTGGGCGAGTGTCGTAGCAATATATATATACGAATATGCATACCGCCTACCAGAAGAGTGAAATAGGCACAATTGATTGTAAGAATGCGACGGGTATTTTTGATAGTGCGATATACAGCACCGCGCACCACTCTCTGCGCGGCCCGTATCAGTAGAAATGATTATATGAATGTGACGAGTATTTTTGATAGTGCGATATACAGCACCGCGCACCACACTCTGCACAGCCCGTAAAAATGCAACAATAGTGCTCCGTTGATGTGCATCTATCGCTCTGATGGCGAATCGACGCAAGACCGTCATCCGACGAACCATCTAGTCGTGCACGGTGAACAGTATCGATGTCGAATAGGGGGAACGTGTTATACGCGGTCGTCTTGTAAAGGATGTGTACGGAGCACAGTTGTTCGATGATGTTACGTATCTGTGCACACCGCGTAACACGGCTCTTCTGATGTACGATCGACAGCACGACATAGATGCGACACAATACGGCGGACGCGTTGTTCTTACGATGCGTAACATCAACAGCCGTGTGTACGTGTTCGATACCGTCGATCGCAATGGTGTTGATCCGAATACAACGATGACCGCGTATAACAAAGCGGAATCGAGTGTTGCTGTTAGAGATGATCAACGAGACATGGCAAGAACTGTTACGTAGTCGCGCGTACACGACGTACGATCCAACAGGACGCGAGTTTGCCATCACGCAATCAAGATTCTGTTTCGGAGAGCATAACCCAATTGTCCTACAATGGCCACCGATCGCGTATAAACGCGACTACAGACACCGCCCACAGGTAGGGATGGTTGTACGGCCAAGTATACCGTTCCGTTTTGTCTACACAACATACACAGGCACGCTATCAATACGCAAGTAGAGGTACGATATATGCGCGGCCAAATGATTTATTATGTGACGTGTAATTGCTTCGTGACGCGATGTAATCGAAACGATGGTCACGGATTACATGTTCATAACATGAGTCCGCGTGTTCGCGCGATATTTGGCGCTGATCTCATCAAACGGCAGACCACATCGTTAATTGTCGGAACGATGTATGCGTCGAATGGTATGAAGATCTATCTGGAACGAGATGCACAGTCGATGAATGTGGCGTGTACGAGGCAGGATCCGTCAAGAGTACGTGGTTTACGTTAACGACGACTGTGGACGACGAAACGTGTCGACCCGGGACACAACATCGACGTGTAACACTACAACCGACACATGCATTACACACAACGATGTCGACCCGGGACACAACATCGACGTGTAACACTACAACCGACACATGCATTACACACAACGATGTCGACCCGGGACACAACATCGACGCGGCACCGTACGTCATCGAAACACGTGCTCTGTCGGACATCCACAGCGTGTTCGTCTGCGATGTGAATCGGAAGCGTATAAACGCACATCCGAGAATATACACAACAAAATAGGATCACGCATATGTCGTGTATACGCTATGGTAGGGAACGAGAGCTATACGTTGACGTGTGTGCGTGTCTACTGTACGCGATACGTATATGTATGCGCTCTGGAATACAAGATTCCAACAGTCGCAACGCATGCGCTGTACGTCAGACTCTCGCACAGCACAGAGCACATCTTACACTACCTCGGCACGTTGGACGAGTTTGCTCACCGAGTCCATGTTGTGCATATGATAGAGCGTTGTATTGCAAACGACAACGACAGTTAAAATCATAACGATATCGTTAAAAAAGATTCATCGCTAACGTACACGGCAATATGAAGAAATCGAAACATTATCAATAGTATACCAATGATTGTGTGTTGCGGTAATATACTAATACTATGTATACATGATGTGATGTTTGTAAATGTTGTACGCGTAGAACTTAGTTAGAGTAGATTGATATACGTTTGTATATAGATAGATATATAGATAGTTAGATAGATAGATAGATAGATAGATAGATAGATAGATAGATAGATAGATAGGTAGGTAGGTAGGTAGGTAGGTAGGTAGGTAGGTAGGTAGGTAGGTAGGTAGGTAGGTAGGTAGGTAGGTAGGTAGGTAGGTAGGTAGGTAGGTAGGTAGGTAGGTAGGTAGGTAGGTAGGTAGGTAGGTAGGTAGGTAGGTAGGTAGGTAGGTAGGTAGGTAGGTAGATAGAGGTGTACATAGAATGGAATCGTATGTAACCAATGATACGGTGTGTACGGCAATGATGCATCAGATGGTACAGAATGGACACGCCGTTGCTCCACCGATGCGTACGCAACTTACGGACATATCGACCGCGTATTTCAAACAACACGAGGTAGATTACAGACATGATATTGACCAAACGACTGTCCACGGTAACAGTCCGTGTGCCTACATAAAGGCAAATCCGATAGATAATGTAGTCGCAGTAGAATGGGGCATGTCTATCGCATCGTTGTCGGCATCGCGAATCGTAGGCGTCGTGACGCAAGGGGATGTGTACGGTATAGATAATACATACGTCGTGACGCAAGGGGATGTGTACGGTATAGATTATACATACGTCGTGACGCAAGGGGATGTGTACGTTATAGATAATACATGCGTCGTGACGCAATGGGATGTGTAAGGTATAGATAATACATATGTTGTGACGCAAGGGGATATGTACGGTATAGATAATACATACGTAGCAACGGCCGCATCATTGCAATGTATGGAGACGGATATCATACCGCGTGTATTAAAAAAATGGAAAGCGAGTTATTTGTTTGCGTTTTTAAATATGGAAAGTGGACAATCGCTTGTATATGAAAATACGATATCCATGGCACACGACACGCTCGTACGGCAGACATCATCACGAGAGCAAAACACGTGTGTGAAATGGGCGCGTTGAACTGAACGTGGATGAAATAGTAAAATCGAATACGCGTCTCACGTCGTCCATGGAACTGAGTCACAAAGAACTACCGAACATCGTCGGAGGACTGGCATCGATAAACAAACGTATAACCGACACTAACAAACATCGTCGGAGGACTGGCATCGATAAACAAACGTATAACCGATACTAACAAACATCGTCGGAGGACTGGCATCGATAAACAAACGTATAACCGACACTAACAAACATCGTCGGAGGACTGGCATCGATAAACAAACGTATAACCGATACTAACAAACATCGTCGGAGGACTGGCATCGATAAACAAACGTATAACCGATACTAACAAACAAATGTCGCTAGTGGCAAAAGGACTCGAGCAGGCAACGAACGACTTACGTAAGCAGATTATGTTAACGCAAGAAGCCAATGCTCTATCAGTGGCCATTGGAACGTCGATACAAGCCACGGATGCGTATATGACACGTTTGGAGGAAAACATCGCGGATTGGCGGATCAATTTAATAACGCTCACATTTGGAAATCTATCACCATGTTTTGTTAAAGGAATGATGTTAAGCAATATTTTGGCGCATGTACTAAAGAGATTAACAATTACGGACACGACATATTCGAATCGGCGCATAGTAATCCGAGTTTCTATTATCAAATACAGCGTACGTTTACACGCAGAGCGATCAGTATTTGTACATTACAATGCATATACCTTTAACATCGGTCGGCGGCATGTTGGCTGTCTATCGTCTCGACGTCATACCGCTCTCGATAAATAACACACACGGCGACAGGACACGTATATTAGGTCTACCGGCCTATTTAGCGGTGACACCGAATGCCGAATACTACACCGAACTGACGAAAGCGCAATACTTACAACGTGACACGGGACACGTCAAAATATGAACAACAGCTACGATGTTACGTCATCACAATACACTGAGCTGCGCTGCGAGTATCTATCATGACCGGAGAAAATATGAGAACTGTGCGACATACGCTACTCGTCCGTAGAACAGTATAACGGCGATGCCAAACGTATCGACGATTCGGGCGGTATTTGGTGTACGGCGTCAATATTAGTGCTACGTGGAGTCTGAATTGTCCGCTCGAAAAAGACAGCGCACGTGTCGCGCGAGCAACGGAACCGTGTAATACGTGTGTCATACAATTACCGTGTATGTGTTCGTTGTCATACAATGTCATACAATGGAACCGTGTAATACGTGTGTCATACAATTACCGTGTATGTGTTCAATGTCGGCGAAAGAATTCGTCATACCTATGCGTCTCAGTTATTGTTCAGTAATGACAAGTAGTATCAGTACGACAATTATTTACGCCTTCCCGATTAATCTCGCCATGTGTCATACGTTTCCACGAGACGTCGAAATACAGCGCATAACTGGTAGTTCCACGCGCTACGACCGCGTCACACGAACTACCAACGTTTGACGTCGTAGAATCTAATTGGCCGGACGCGATGACGATCGACGACGAATACGTTTGGAAATTGAATAAACTGACTATATTGGATGCAGTATACGCCACTAAAGACGATCATTTATGGCACAAAATACGAGACATGTCCGATTTTTCGTACAATAATTTAAACGATATCAAAAATAATATCATGAACGGTTTCGGTGGCAAGATCTTGAACGCAGTAAGCATAAAGGGCGGTGTCACTGGAATGATGGTGATGGCTGTCCTGGCGTGTATCTGTTCTATGTACAACTGCTATCGATACACACGATAACGTAAACATTTCGTAGCGTACGTTTACCGTTCCGACAATGGCATCCGTAGTCGGTATCTTAATAGCGGTATCTTAATAGCTCGCATAGTACAACGTCGAAACAGTCATACGTACAAACATATATTTCGACTCGCCGTTCCTAATATAACGTATATTTCGACTCGCCGTTCCTAATATAACGTATATTGCGCTTACTTATTATGCGTGCGATACTGTAGCGTTTTGGTTTTCGACGTGTGTGGAACTGAACAATCGTATACGTGCATTGAATACATATGGAACTCAACAATCGTATACGTGCATTGAATACATATGGAACTCAACAGTCGTATACGCGCATTGAATACATATGGAACTCAACAGTCGTATACGTGCATTGAATACATATGGAACTCAACAGTCGTATACGCGCTTTGAATACATATGGAACTCAACAGTCGTATACGCGCATTGAATACATATGGAACTCAACAATCGTATACGCGCATTGAATACATATGGAACTCAACAATCGTATACGCGTATTGAATACATATGGAACTTAACAATCGTATACGCGCATTGAATACATATGGAACTCAACAGTCGTATACGCGCATTGAATACATATGCTGAGAATGAACACGCGACGGCTGTCGCACAACTGCGTGTTGTGGACACGTTTGTGTCACCTCACGCTGCCGACACTACGATACGTCGCCGACGAGACGTACGACAAACGCCAGCAATATTGTATCGTGTGAATGACGACTATACGACTACAACTACGGCGGCGCACACGAAACGACGTAGAGTTAAACAATATTCTATCGTGTGAATGACGACTATACGACTACAACTACGGCGGCGCACAAGAAAAGACGTAGAGTTAAACAATATTCTATCGTGTGAATGACGACTATACGACTACAACTACGGCGGCGCACACGAAACGACGTAGAGTTAAACAATATTCTATCGTGTGAATGACGACTATACGACTACAACTACGGCGGCGCACAAGAAAAGACGTAGAGTTAAACAATATTCTATTGTGTGAATGACGACTATACTACTACAACTACGGCGGCGCACACGAAACGACGTAGAGTTAAACAATATTCTATCGTGTGAATGACGACTATACGACTACAACTACGGCGGTCACACGAAACGACGTAGAGTTAAACAATATTCTATCGTGTGAATGACGACTATACGACTACAACTACGGCGGCGCACAAGAAACGACGTAGAGTTAAACAATATTCTATCGTGTGAATGACGACTATACGACTACAACTACGGCGGCGCACACGAAACGACGTAGAGTTAAACAATATTCTATCGTGCGAATGACGACTATACGACTACAACTGCGGCGGCGCACACGAAACGACGTAGAGTTAAACAATATTCTATCGTGTGAATGACGACTATACGACTACAACTACGGCGCTCACACGAAACGACGTAGAGTTAAACAATATTCTATCGTGTGAATGACGACTATACGACTACAACTACGGCGCTCACACGAAACGACGTAGAGTTAAACAATATTCTATCGTGTGAATGACGACTATACGACTACAACTACGGCGGTCACACGAAACGACGTAGAGTTAAACAATATTCTATCGTGTGAATGACGACTATACGACTACAACTACGGCGGCGCACACGAAACGACGTAGAGTTAAACAATATTCTATCGTGTGAATGACGACTATACGACTACAACTACGGCGGTCACACGAAACGACGCAGAGTTAAACAATATTCTATCGTGTGAATGACGACTATACGACTACAACTACGGCGGCGCACACGAAACGACGTAGATTTAAACAATATTCTATCGTGCGAATGACGACTATACGACTACAACTACGGCGGCGCACACGAAACGACGTAGAGTTAAACAATATTCTATCGTGTGAATGACGACTATACGACTACAACTACGGCGGCGCACACGAAACGACGTAGAGTTAAACAATATTCTATCGTGTGAATGACGACTATACGACTACAACTACGGCGGTCACACGAAACGACGCAGAGTTAAACGTGTGTGGTTTACTTGCATTATACGTCGCGTACATAATCGCCTGCATTCCGTACAATCGTTGATTGAGCATGAGACGGATCGGTATAGACGTACAGGTTGATATACCGCTCGAATATATCGGCAACATACTACAGGTGTATCGTATCACAAGCGTTCGGCAACGGCCGTGCCTTATGACACGTTATCTACACGGACACTGAACTTGCCAGAATACATCGCATACGATGCCATGTGTGAGTATTCTGTCACATTTTCGCATTCGTACTACGACAGTTGTGAATCGGATAGCGGTAGCGCAACGCTACGTGTGTGCACGACTGGATTGCCGGCATTGCGCCATATCAGTAACAAACAGTGCGTAACAGCACTATTCGAAAGCAACGCGCGCTATATCGAACGTCTATGTACAGTCGTATACACAAAACAACACGAATACAGCACTGCGCAGTACATATACATCAACAATACCGCAACACTCGCCACACAGAGCGGTCGTTTAGCAAATGACGTTTGACGCATGAGCTGTATTTAGTGCCCTGCGCGGGCCGGGCTTTTGGTCCAAGCCCGGCCCGGCCCGCAGCCCGCGGGCCGGGCCGGGCCGGGCCGGGCCGGGCCGGGCCGGGCCGGGCCGGGCCGGGCCGGGCCGGGCCTCTACATAATTTCGCGGGCCGGGCCGGGCCGGGCCTGGGCCTACATACTGCGGGCCCGGGCCGGGCCTGGGCTGAAAACAATTTAAACACATCGGGCTTGGGCCGGGCCTGGGCCTAGTGTGAGCGGGCCGGGCCGGGCCTGGGCTGGGCCTGGACATAATAAAAATATTCATACAAAACACCGATTATTACTTTATTTTTTTAAATAAAAACTGATTCTAAATTGTAATTCCGTTTAATGAATTCTTAAAATTATTTCTTTAATATTATATAGTTGCAAATTGAGATCTTGCATGGAATCTAATGACCCCCATAAGTTCACTTGGCTGGAAGTAGCCAGCCCCAAATGTTTACTTTATAAATATTTGCAGAGGCAATCAAGCCATGATTAACCATCAACTTATCACCCTTTGACCCTACCAGTGGACATTCTATTGTCTAGGTCTTCCCTCCAAACATTGCCCACCTGAAAGACCTGCCCACTGCCAAGTGCACACTAGGCCACTAGCCCACTACCCAGTACCAAACCCAGTTGGTAATTGGTATTTCTCCCCAGTCCTAATTAATTCACACTTGTACTAATTCACACATGTCTGTCTCAGGCTAGTGACTGCAGGCCTGCTGGAGATGCCACTGGGTGTCAGTGCTAGTGGGTGACATTGAATTGAAATATCATATTAAATTATGTTAACTTAGTTGAGCTAATTCAATTAACAATATAAATTGGGATTGTGGCTTGCATATGGGTTAAGTCAGGGTTAGATAAACAAATATCCTACCCTAACAATAAACCAATACATTAAAGCCAAATATAACAAATGTTACCATATTTAATAGTAATGACACTAAGAAGTTTTTCTTTATTTTTCATCAGGATATTCGTAAGTTTGAAGAAGTTGGTGGTGCTGAATTTTTAGAACTCATCCAGCACACTATGGACCTTTTTTATTTAATAAAACAATAAGTCTGTTTTACAGTTTATTTGTTTTTCGTCTTTTTTATAAGATTATAGGTTTATCTTCTCTAAACTTAGCGGGCCGCGGGCTTACCCATCTTTGGCCCGCGGGTATGGGCCGGGCCTGGGCCTGAAACTTGCGGGCCGGGCCGGGCCGGGCCTGGGCCAAACATTCATGGTCTGGGTCGGGCCTGGGCCGGGCCTGGGCCGGGCCTGGGCCTAAATTCTAGTTTGCGGGCCTGGGCCGGGCCGGGCTTGAAAAATTATTGCGGGCCTGGGCCGGGCCTGGACTCTAACTGCTAATTGCGGGCCGGGCTTGGGATCAAATTCTAGGCCCGCGCAGGGCACTAAGCTGTATGCAGCCAAGCAAAGGCACAATAACGCGTACCACAATTCGACCATGTCTATTACGTCATATCAGTATACGCTGTTATTGTACACTGTATGGTAATGATTTTTATGTACCAATGCGATTACATAATTGTCAGATGTACACACCCAGTTCATCGACTATCGATATTCGACAACACTTTAATATGTTCGTTGCAAGATCGTACCATGCGCATTCGTACATGGCTGGATTAGACGCATACACTGGATTACTGAATGCCTATTATAAACCGTTCAGCAACCAGATGTATCCGTCGTACACGATACGGCAGCGTCATATATCGCACACGATAGTGCGTTCAGCAGTAATTACTCAAAACTCGTGAATAGTATAAAAACGGATACTGTTGTGTATTCCTCGCGAGTCGATCAGGCGTACAACAAAACAATGGATGTTTCAGACGTGCAGATAGCGCGGGCGGGTGATGTTTCACGTGCGATAACCGCTATCACGGATATGTTCGGATCATGGGGTAAAGTGTTGCTATTTCTTGTATCGCCGCATATGTTAATGACAATGGCTGTTTGTATAGCGGCGGCACAATGTATGCCGTGTTGTATTCGCGATACGAAAGACTGTTGCGAACGTAATGCCTATCGTAATACGATCTTGCGAACAAATAAAAAATATACGATAGTAGCCATGAGTATTAGTACTGAATCGGATAACAGTAATCCAAGTACCACGGATGATGATGATGATGATGATGATGATACGGATGAAACCGCTGATGAAGATATCAATAATAGCGGGGATGGTTACGTTTAAGCTGCTCGTGCGTATGCAGACGATACATATGTTATCACCGGTGACGCTCAGCCCGCAGTAAGTGATTCTTTGTAATATATAAAGTATATATTTAATACACATAGTAAACTGTATACTGTATAATATACAATAGAAGTATATAATATAATGTATAATATATAACACGGAATATCGCATTGTATCAGTATCAATCATTGTATCAATCAGACAGTGTATATATATATATATATATACGTTTATTAAAAACAATATCAATGTGCGTTCGATGTGTGCTATTACGTAAACCGATATATACGGTTTATGTTCGTGATGCGTACACGTAATGTTCGTTCAGTATCCATCGTTTGCGTTCTCATCATGCGGCAGCACCGTTCGATTCACGTGACCCAATAATCGAGAACGTGTCCCCTGCTGTCCTCCGTGTACCGGTGTCTTCGTTAACGCTGCAGTAGTCGAATCCGCGGTTCTGACAACGTCGTGACCAATAGAAATGTCACTAGTGTTGACGTCCGTCTCATGGGATGATTGACGCGTTCCGACCTGTATTCGATGATGTTTTGTAACCGTTCCGCCGTCATCAGTAGTCTCGGATGTCGAACACTTCTGTCGTCGTCGGCGGCGTCCGTCTCGTCGGGCTAATGTCAACGGTGTGACACCTTTCGACGGGTGTTCGTTAACAGACTCTAAGAATCGTTCGCGCGGATCATCGATTACGGTATTCATTGTGACATTCTGTTGACGCGATACCACGTGTCCCATGTATTCGGAGTATACAGTTAGTGAAAGAGCAGTAGCAACAGTAGCAGACTGTGTCGTGGCGTCTATACGATATGCCTTGTTAATACTGACGTGTGTCACTTCGGTTGATTCGTTAATCCCGACGTCGTCGCGTTGCGGATACGGTGATGTGATGCATTCGATCAGCCCGTGTGCTATTCGGTTATGTACAGACAAATGCTCGATCACGCTACAGAAGACAGCCGCTTTCACACAGTACGTACTTTCACACAGTACGTACTTTCACACAGTACGTACTTTCACACAGTACGTACTTTCACACAGTACGTACTTTCACACAGTACGTACTTTCACACAGTACGTACTTTAACACAGTACGTACTTTCACACAGTACGTACTTTCACACAGTACGTACTTTCACACAGTACGTTCTTTCACACAGTACGTACTTTCACACAGTACGTACTTTCACACAGTACGTACTTTCACACAGTACGTACTTTCACACAGTACGTACTTTCACACAGTACGTACTTTCACACAGTACGTACTTTCACACAGTACGTACTTTCACACAGTACGTACTTTCTGTCGCGTTCGTACAAAAACAGTTCGTTACGACGTAACGTATACGATACTACATTACCGTCATTACACGTCGCATGAGCATCATTCAATAGACGATAGAGGACGATATTCGATGTACCTAGCTTTCTGATCCAATACAGAGCAGTTCGTCATCGGCAAATGGTACGTCGTGATTTCCGTACAGTTCTACGAACGCTCCGCAGACGTCTCCAATGGGAACAGTAAAGGCGAATGCGTTCTGTGTATCTATAACGTATCTGTCGTCTTTCAAGAGATACATACTGCTGTTGGTCACTCCGTTAAAATACCCGGTGTACTATCGGTCTGATATACGTATTCGCCGATTTCGACCACATGTAGCACGTTCGGTAACAATTCGACGGCACCGTACATGCTACGTGTACATGGTCATACATGGTCGTACATGGTCGTACATGGTCGTACATGGTCGTATATTGTCGTACATGGTCGTACATGGTCGTACATGGTCGTACATGGTCGTACATGCCACGTGTACATGGTCGTACATGCCACGTGTACATTGTCGTACATGGTCGTACATGGTCGTACATGCCACGTGTACATGGTCGTACGTGCCACGTGTATATGGTCGTACATGCTACGTGTACATGGTCGTACATGGTCGTACATGGTCGTACATGCTACGTGTACATTGTCGTAGATTTGTCACTGCGTCGGCGCATACGTCCGCTGTGTCGCCACCATACGATGTTGCAATCACGAACGGGAGGTCAATTACTATAGCTTCGTCGTTACCGACATCGCGCATGCGTAGATGTATACGATGATTGTAGGTTGCAGCCGATGGGTCCGCAACTGTTCGTATTCGTCATCCAATCAGTCGTCCCGGTCGTTGCATCCGATGTCGGTATTGCAGCGTACACACCGTGTTGAATGGCGTCGATGTAGAGATTCCATAATCGACACGAACTTGTGGACGTCGGAAACCGATACGTGCGATTGTCGTCTGTCGGCTGCAATTCGGATAACCGTGTCACAACATACGCGGCGTCGTACATGCGATACGGTAGCAGTATGTCGATCATCACTGTACGCGCTACCGTTTGCACCAGTTGTCGTACGCGTTCGTCGTACATACGTTTGTTATGTACGGCCGCGTAAGGTCGCATCATCGCCGATTGCGCATTTAGATGCAATGAACGTGATTGCGACGACGTTAATCGTACCCCATGACCTGGACCGGATGCTGTCGTTGTCATCGATTGCACTGCGCGTGTCGCGGCCATAGCACGTACATCGCGTATATTCTGCGCGTCAATATATCGATGCAATGTTGTGACGATATGACGTTCATACGCGGTCGTCTGTAAACGTTGCGCTGCCGGTACGATATAGGGACCCGGGAGAGTAGTGATGGATTGTCGCGTCTGACCGGCATTGTTTGCAAGTATGTTCTTAACGGGAATGTTTCGTATTCCCAATGCCACTGGCGATGTCCACGTCTCTACGCTGCTGCACGAGTCGTTGTTTGTAAGCCTGTTCTTAACGGGAATGTTTCGTATTCCCAATGCCACCGGCGATGTCCACGTCTCTACGCTGCTGCACGAGTCGTTGCCGAGCAGAAGAACGCGTAGCGTATTGGCGCAGAACGTACCGAGTTGCACATGCGCCGGTCTTTGTACATCAAAGCGTCGATGTATTTGTGTCGTGTCCGTACCGTCGACGTAACATACGTCGTGTGTCGTGTCCGTACCGTCGATGTAACATATGTCGCGTGTCGTGTCCGTACCGTCGATGTAACATACGTCGCGTGTCGTGTCCGTACCGTCGATGTAACATACGTCGCGTGTCGTGTCCGTACCGTCGATGTAACATACGTCGCGTGTCGTGTCCGTACCGTCGATGTAACATACGTCGCGTGTCGTGTCCGTACCGTCGATGTAACATACGTCGCGTGTCGTGTCCGTACCGTCGATGTAACATACGTCGTGTCCGTACCGTCGACGTAACATACGTCGTGTGTCGTGTCCGTACCGTCGATGTAACATACGTCGCGTGTCGTGTCCGTACCGTCGATGTAACATACGTCGCGTGTCGTGTCCGTACCGTCGATGTAACATACGTCGCGTGTCGTGTCCGTACCGTCGATGTAACATACGTCGTGTGTCGTGTCCGTACCGTCGATGTAACATACGTCGTGTGCACGAACTATTTGGCCTAGCTGGAGTTAGCGCCTGGTCCATGTGACGTGACGCGCATACTACTCGTAATATCACGCAACGGTTCGATCCCTGTGTGACTGCGTCGCCGAAGTATCTCGACGTTGTTGTAGATACGAGTGGCCTGTGCGCGCTCGTGTGACACGTGGTCTGTGCGCGCTCGTGTGACACGTGGTCTGTGCGCGCTCGTGTGACACGTGGTCTGTGCGCGCTCGTGTGACACGCAACATAGACGATGCGTGGTTTCGTACAGTTGCGTCACAACGCGAATCTCCATTGCGCAAAATGTGCACATCTCGTATAGGAATACGTCCGACTGATAGAGCAGTTTCCATGCTATTTCTTGGCACCGCGTTTGCATGCGAGTTATACCCAGTTTCTTTCCACTCATACCTGCAATATGGAAGCGCATATGACCGTCCGCAACAGCGTATCCCATGTAGGTCTTCTTTGCCAGTATGAATACAGTAGCTTGGGGCATAACGCCCAGTTTTGGGGCATAACGCCCACCCCCTATCTAGTTAAACAGCTCTAAAATTACAATTTCGAGATCGCCAGATGGAGCTACATATCTATATTCGTATCTGGTGCATCGGAGATTTCCGTAGAAATAAAACGCGCGGTAAGCTGTTCATATTAATAATTTGGCTTTATAATTATAACAATTATCCTTGCCAAAGTAGGACTTTGTACAGTAAACACGAGACAATGTGACAAAGAACTGAATGTATAGCATAGACAAATATGCATATAACAGTTTTATAAATGTATAGGTTACGGGCGATATGTGAGAATAATATTCAAATGAAGATATTATAATATTGCACATGTGGGGTAAAAAGGCTTACACACAGTAGGGGCAAAACGCACAGTGTGTTATGCGTTATACCCCATGACATAATAAAGAGCGTAATATATATATATATATATATATATATATATATATATATATATATATATATATATATATATATATATATATATATATATATATATATATATATATATATATATATATATATATATATATATATATATATATATATATGCCCCATGACGTAATAAATATTGTATATAGAGCCTAAGTACGTTTATTATATGTTAAATTATATGTAGACCCTTAAATAATAATATATTATAGAAGAAGACCTAGACCTATGACTTATCCATTTAGTAGAGGACATATACACTGTTGCATATGGCACAGGCTGAGCCGATAACTTATACTTATTTTAGCTAATGGACCTATAAGGATATATGCTACAGCCTTGGGATATTTTAATGTAAATGCTACCAGTGGTCTGGCCGGTGTAGACTGGGCAAGGGCCTTCATTCGCCGGCATACGACGCTCACCATCAGAAGACCGATTGCAACTAGCATTGCACGTATGAAAGGGTTTAATAAAGAAGCTGTGGGAATGTTCTTTGGACAGTACAGGAAGTTGCTAGTGAATGATGGGTACGTCCCTACACGCATTTGGAACTGTGACGAAACAGGGTTCACTACCGTTGCAAAGCCATCTAAGGTCGTCTGCACGAAAGGTATTAACCAGGTGCGAAAAGTGTCCAGTGCAGAACGGGGGAAAACATCACAGCTCTGTGCTGTATGACCGCAGCTGGTACGTTCACCCCCCCCCCCCCTCTATTCGTCTTTCCACGCAAGCGAATGGTTGATTCTTTGATGAACGGCGGTCCGGCATGCTCCGTGGGCACCGTCAACACCCGTGGATCGGGATACGTTGACAATAATGTATTCCTGAGATGGATGCACCTCTTTTTTGACACTGTTGGCTGCAAGAAGACGACACCACATCTACTGCTGCTAGATGGCCACGAAAGCCACAAGACACTCGATGCCATTCTCTACGCTCGAGAGAATGGCGTCGTGATACTAACATTCCCCCCTCACTGCACCCATCGACTACAACCCTTAGATCGGACATTCTTCCGATCCCTGAAGGCAGCGTACTCACGAGCGGTCGACAACTGGATGATCTGCAACAAGCACCGACCGGTCACGCAGTTTGACGTCATCCCGCTCTTCAATCAGGCGTACAAAACGTCGGCCACCATCGCATCGGCAACTAACGGGTTCAGAGCGGCCGGACTATGGCCATTTGACGACGCCAAATTCGACGAAGAACTATTGGCCACCGCCCCTATACAACCTACCACCCAGCCTGCTCCGGGTGTTGGCGTCGCTGGTGTGCATGTCGCCCCTGATATCGACAGGGAAGATGAAGACGCCATCCTGCCCGCCCCTATGGGTGTCGTCGCTGATGTGCATGTCGCCCCTTATACCGACAGAGAAGCTGCGATGCGAGTCTTGAAGGCCTGTTCACCAACGTCGATCGTCTCAGCACCGGGAAAGACTCGAACAAGGGTGCTTGTGACAAGCGCTGTGGTGACGTCTTCACCGTATAAGAATATGGTGGAAGTCAGGATTGCTGCTAAGGCAACCACGTCGGCCATGGTATGTCCACCCGAAAAGAAAAGCGCGAAACCAGTTCGCATATTACCTTCTCGCAAGCTGAATAAAAAGAAAACTAGCAAGAAAGAAAGATGTGGTGTGAAACGGCCGTATGAGGATTCTTCTGAAGACGACGACGAGTGGCCATGCCTTGTTTGCGGCGAGCCATTCAGAAGCAGCAGATCCGGCGAAAGTTGGATCCAGTGTCAGATCTGTCCCCACTGGTCGCACCATGACTGCACCGAGGGTGGCAGATTCTATGTTTGCCACAATTGCGAGTCTGATAGTGAGTGAACGAGTGGTCGAAGAGGGTGGAAGATTTTATGTTTGCCATAATTGCGAATTAACGAGTTGTTAACTGTCGAGAGTTGATGAGAATAGTTTTAATAAAGTTCTGAATTGTAAAAGTGTCTACACGGGTTGGTTTCCACACATGTATACAACATTACAAAGTAACATTTCTGCAGTCAAACCACACAAATATGAAATATTAGAACTGTACAGATTATGTTCGATTAGTTTCATTTTAGCAGTGGACTCTCCATTATTAAAGTAGTTTAGCCTTTCAAGATCAAAGACAATGGCAAAGGACTAACATTAATAATAAACAAATATATATATATATATATATATATATATATATATATATATATATATATATATATATATATATATATATATATATATATATATATATATATAATATATATATATATATATATATATATATATATATATATATATATATATATATATATATAAATATATATATATATATATATATATATATATATATATATATATATATATATATATATATATATATATATATATATATATATATATATATATATATATATATATATATATATATATATATATATATATATATATATAATAACAAATACATGTCCACAATTTAGCCGAAAATTTAACTAGTGACACCGACATTCTATTGGGGCAAAACGCCCAGAGGTGAGCGTTTTGCCCCTTGGGTTGGGCATAACGCCTATATGTAGGAAAATGTTAACACACGGAATGTACCTAAGATAATGAACTAGATAATCAATTGAACATAAAACAGATATACCAAAAGGATTCTTTCCAGTAGCCGATGTCCCAAAAAACTGGGTGTTATGCCCCAAGCTACTCTATCTCTATTACGTAGAGAGTAGGAATTGCATTAAGTATACTTTTGATTCTTATAAGTACCGATGGTTTCTTCGGTACCGACTTTATCCACGGATAGTTTAGAAATTGCGGACACAATTGCACAACGGATAGGACGCAAAGGTCACTCTACCATGGTAGACCAAATCGAAATGACCAGTGTTCTACTGTGTTGACAGCTGACCCTCCCTTATCAGTATTTCGTGTTTGTGTAAAAAAAAAATATCCGGATGTTTTTTTTTTTTTAAATGGCAACTTATCCGCTAGCTATCTGATTGTTTTATAATGTTTGTTTGAACATTACCTCTACTTAAATAGGGTCTGCAGATCGACGCTGTGCATTAATTTGTTCAATGTTCCAATACTTGTTCTACAGAATATATATCCATGGATATAACACGAACACACCAATATAATATACAGTAGTGGGGGCAACGTGAACCGGGGGTGCGCTTTGTAATGGCGGCAACGTGAACCGGGGGTGCGCTTTGTAGTGGGGGCAACGTGAACCGGGGGTGCGCTTTGTAGTGGCGGTAACGTGAACCGGGGGTGCGCTTTGTAGTGGCGGCAACGTGAACCGGGGGTGCGCTTTGTAGTGGGGGCAACGTGAACCGGGGATGCGCTTTGTAGTGGCGGCAACGTGAACCGGGGGTGCGCTTTGTAGTGGCGGCAACGTGAACCGGGGGTGCGCTTTGTAGTGGCGGCAACGTGAACCGGGGGTGCGCTTTGTAGTGGCGGCAACGTGAACCGGGGGTGCGCTTTGTAGTGGCGGCAACGTGAACCGGGGGTGCGCTTTGTAGTGGCGGCAACGTGAACCGGGGTTGCGCTTTGTAGTGGCGGCAACGTGAACCGGGGGTGCGCTTTGCCCCACGTGACGAAATTTGCCAAATGTGTGTAATTTTCTTCTTGTTGTGTTGTTATTAAGGTTCTGCAATTCTATTATTATTTATGTAAGACCTGTGAATATGTGAATATGTGAATATGTGAATATGTGAATATGTGAATATGTGAATATGTGAATATGTGAATATGTTAACTGTTTCTGTCTGAAATGAAAATAAGTAGGCGAAATTGTGTTTGCCTCTAAAGGGTGCGCTTTCCCCCACGCTTCTCAAAATCAAATCAAACACGTACAACATTGTCTTGCACGTGTTGCACTCAGGGCGCCTCGTCTTCACCATCACTACGTCTTCATAAACAATTACAACCAAACTGTCCACTCATATATATTGTGCTCTATCTACACAACAACCAAGCTACTTGGCTAGTTTCCTGCATCTTTCAAATATCACCAGGCAGCTCAGATAATCTATTTTCACAACTTATTATTCCTAAAACTAAGCTTAGCCTGGGCAGACGTACGTGCCTTCTCTGCAGCTGTGCCTAAGGTCTGGAATGAACTCCCCATATCAGTTCGAAAAAAAAACTCAAGACATATTTATTACAAATTGCATTTCCGCCATACATCTTCGGTGGTCCCTTGTTCTGATAATTACTTTTGCACGTCCTTGTTAATGATTATGCTTATATGATTCTGGTTTGTTGAGCCTCTGAGCTCAGGCTCATGAGGATATACGCGCAATAAAAGTTCATCATTATTATTAGTATTAGCTAAAACTGTAAACAATTACACAATCGTATTTGTATCGGAATCAACTACACTTCTTATTGCGTAATTTTCAGACTCAAGTATTCACATAACTGTAGAACGGCACATATAATTATGTTGTTTGTAATCATGCCCGTACTGGGAGGAGGGGTAACAAGATTTAACAAGATTGCCATCCAAGGCAACAGACCCACATGGACAGTGGACAATGACGTCATTTAGGCTTATCGATAGTTCATTTATATATATAACGTGTAACCCGCCTTCTGAGATATTTGAAAATTAGTTTTTAAGCCTGTGTTCACAATGCTCGCTGTAGATAACTTGTGCCATTCATTTATTGTCCTCTGAGTACTTTTTGATATCCAATCTACACTAATCCTTCATCAATGTTCCTTCTTGTCATCTAGTTCTACAAATCTTTCTTAAGTGAGAACAAATATTTCTATCAATTATTGTCCTCTGAGTACTTTTTGATATCCAATCTACACTAATCCTTCACCAATGTTCCTTCGTGTCATCTAGTTCTACAAATCGTTCTTAAGTGAGAACAAATATTTCTATCAATATATACTTTTAAGAGAATTTTTTTACTGTAACATTTGCGAGAAATCGTCCCAGGAATCCGCAGCTGAAAGTATACGCTCGAACACCCATTTTTAAAACTCCGAGGACGGGCCTGGTAATTTGCCTTATTTGGATGTCTTCCATTATATCTCGGCAAATACATCAATGGCAATCGACACGCTAGGGGTGGATACGATTATCCTCAATCGACACGCTAGGGGTGGATACGATTATCCTCAATCGATATTTTCAAAGGAATGTTAATTCAGTCTCCCAACAGATCATCACGCTAAATAAAACAAAGGAATGTTGAGTCTCCCAACACACACGCTCACACACACGCACGCACGCACGCACGCACACACACACATAATTGGTACTCGACAAATACCTCTCACCATTGGTCAGATTCGTAGCGAAAGCTGCGTCGTTCAGGGCACATCACATTTATCAACATTTGTCCTGACAAGGCCCGTCAGTAGAGTGGGACGGAGCTAAAACATGGAGCATTCAGGGAAGATTTTACCCGTTTCCTCATGGATGAATGAAATAATCCGCACAACTGGCCAATCATAATACCGTATACATATCACATGGTGGCAAATGCGATGCAGACCAACAAATGCGAACTGCTGCAAACAGAAGAACCCAATTACTTCGAAGGTCGACTCGAGGAGGCCGACACCCTCATCCGACATCCTAATTGCCGTCTATGCAAGCAGCGTTTCCTCCGGAAACATTCTACAAAGATTACGAGCACTGGTATTTATTAGTATATTGTATGATAACTATTATTGTTATAATGAACAATATTGTTATAATGAACAATATATGTTATTTATGTATAAATTCATAATTATGCTTTAGTTCTATATATAAGCATTTTACTTTTAGTCCAATCGAAGACATTGGGTGGTCCAATCGAGGAAACCGTGGTCACGATTGCACCGTTTTGTATTTTTTTTTAAATTCATCAATTATTTTCTTGTGATTAATAGCTTGTTGTTGAAAATAAAATATAAACTCTATGTTAGTATATTGTTTACAATAATTCCATTTGTTTTCGCGTCTATATTCAAGTTTATCGTTAGGGGTCCCAATCCCGACAACTCTCTCTTAATTGCAAGTATCGGGGTGCTAACGTACCTGCCACGTGTTTACAAACATTGAACAGCTGATGTCACGGATGGTCACAGACTGGTGTGCTCAAATACAGAGTGCAACATGCAGCAGGTGTACTGTTGACAGGTGCGCATGTTTGTTGGTGGTATGCCTACAAAAAATAACCAGATTCACACCGACCATTGAATTCACTTGTACCTAAAGTGTAACATTATTTATGCGAACATCACTGTCATTTCTTCGGGTCTGTAGTTACACATACGCATATATGTCTTCTAGATGGCATGTCTGCCTGTTTACAAATAAACAACAGGTGACTGGTGTATTGGCCTACTTCGTGGTCACGTATGAACGCACACCAAATAGAAGGCCCTTGGCGTGTCACGTGGGTGCACAGCTGACTGGGAAATGTAGTGATTAGTCTGTTATACAGCTGGATGTTCGTGTCGTCTGTTATACAACCAGTAATTCTTCATCAATGCTGGCTTTTCCAAAGTTGATAATATTGGCACCTTTGATAACGCTTTCCTTGAAGTCTCAAGTACGTTTACTCCAACAAGCCCAATTTGGGGCAAACACATTCTTCTTTATGTTAGGCAGCCACCATCCATTAAGCAGAATCTGCTTGGAGATTATGCTGAGCTGTTTTTTAAGAGTGTCCTTCTCTAGGGTTAGTGAGTCAATCACAAGTGTTTTTTTAAGAGTGTCCTTCTCTAGAGTTAGTGAGTCCATCACATGTGTTTTTTTAAGAGTGTCCTTCCATAGAGTTAGTGAGTAAATCACAGGTGTTTTCCATTTCCCTGCGTGGGATCTTTTACTTCCCCTGGCACAGACACCAGATAGGAGGGACCAACGGCTATTTACTGTCTCTTCCGAAAGACACAGGCAAAGTGGGGTGAACGAAATTGCCCAAGCTTCGAGACGGCGGAGGTGGAATCGAAACCCAGTCCCTTCATTGTCATTGAATCCAACGAAATATGGCATATAGCGTGTACCAGTGAATATATTGAGGTGTCGTTGTTTCCTATTGATAACATTCACAGGAACAAGGTATGGATTTGAAGGTATTCCCACTAGAATTTAGACTATTAACTATTTTGTACAGCAGGCAGAGCTTAGCATCTGCCCTGCCGTACACCAGCGGCATCCGTCGCAGCGATCAACATTATGGCTGTGGCGCGTCATAATTATTAGCGAGACACTGTTCTATATTTAGCACACGCGCGGCAACCCAGAATGCAACGCAATAAACTCGTGGAAAGACGGCAGCCTTCGCGCCTTTTTCGCAGATTGTTATCGGATGTATGCTCTCTGAAAATGATGTCCCTGGAAAATTGCGTTATTCGGTCGTAGAATGTCACTCGGATACACAACTGAAAAGGTGGCTCCAATGTCGCTGACTCTCATCAAGTGGAATTCGATCAAAACTGACAGAAAGGACAAAAGGTGAGTGTTTCCCGTCTACGTTTTGTACATAGATCTGACCAAAACCAGTTCGATGCTCATGGTCTCTCTATCTATGTGCATCATATATCGGATGTGGAATTTTGGCAGCATGTACATACACTGAACGTTTAGGAATGTCTTTCAGTATCAAGCTCAGCCTCAGTTAAGTCAGGTGTCAACGCCAGGGCCAAGGACAGTAGTCAGTAGTGCTTTAGGCAAAGTCAATCGCCATACAATTTTTTCTATCTGGCTGTTGCTGTTGTAAGGCGAAGATCTCGCTCGGCAAAAAGGTAAGTATTTTCACGAAACGTGAAACCTTACAAAAACGCCATAAACAGAGTAATAAACACGTCTTTCGTGTCTGTCTGCATTCTTATATGTATATCACTAAAGTGACCTGAAAATAACCATGTAAAAGTGTGAAATTATTACCTTTTTGTCAGAACGCATGTGCTTGTCAAAATATGTATATAACCGGATGTTGTTGTGAGCGAGATTACCAAACGGGATTCTCGTAGATAAGGTCACGCTAAAAATTGCCCTCTGCTGGACATAGAGTTACATCATTAATCATCCCCCTATAAACTACTAACTTACTAACGGGTGTTTTATTAATGTCTGTGCTGCTGACCCACTCTGGCCTCATTCTACACGAAATCGCCTTTGACCCTGTGACCCAAAGGCAACATCACGTGCACAGTATGGCGGCTATTTATGAAATATTTTCTGTGTGACCGATAAATGTACTCATAAATAATTATTTGGAGCACATTTCTTCTGTTTCTTGACGCCCAAGTGTCGGTTGTATGTCACGGAATACACATGTGAAACGGTTAGTGCGTATCGGTTTTAAAACCTAAACTATTACTTCCGTAGACATTTGGCTGCGGAAAGCCCAAATCGGCGCGTTGAATAATCACGCCATGGACGTCCGCCCCAAAGCTCGAGAGTGGGGCGGACGAGTCTGCCTAGTAGTGCTTCTGTTGCTAAGCCACTGTCCACCTTTAGAGGCTTTACTTTAGGCTTTAGTTGTTTGTTGTTTTGTTGTTGTTTTGTACTCCTTACTAGTTACAGTCAGAAGGTCTTGAAGTGGGTGACTTCCAGTGTTCAGCCTGGAAAAACAAATAACATATATTCAGATACTTGAAAGACATCTGGTAAATATTATTCAGCAATCTTGTTTTGAGGTCATGACATGAGAATTATGACAATAATTTGTATTGATCGATTATTTCCAACACCGAAGTCTAGATATGAGGTATGCACGAATTGGCCGTCACCCGAGTCAGCTACCAATTAAAATTATAATGAACTTAGGGTTAGATTAGGGTTAATTCATTCCATTTATTTTTACCCCCACCCTACTATTGCGTTTCAGATGGGGGCCGACTTGGGTGTAGATTGTGAATAATTTGAACGAATCTTTATTTCAACAAAACAAACAATAAGAGTAACGATTATTACATTATAGAACTGTACAATTGTCGACAAAGGGCAAGAAGTGTAATACTTATAATTACCTGCCCTGTAACATATAAATTAAAGTTCTACATAATACTATATAAAACAGTAAAAAAAAATTCTCATGTGGCAAAACCTAGAGTACATCAGACATAACTTTCATGTCCATTCATGGCAGGCCTAACGTAAAAAAAGAAAAAAATTATAGTAACATAACCCTAAATCCAGTAATTTTTTTACCATAAATACTTGTGCATTAAATGTACAACTATTCAATATTTTTGTTTTATATTTGTTTTTGAAAATGTGAACATTCTAACAAAAAAATTAATAAGTGAGATATTAAGAGAATTCCAGGGTTTAACTCCTTTGACTAACAACCACTGGCACTGGCTGATAGCACAAGTAAAATACTCTCAACCACTGGCACTGGCTGATAGCACAAGTAAAATGCTCTCAACCACTGACACTGGCTAATGGCACAAGTAAAATACTCTCAACCACAGGCACTGGCTCATAGCACAAATAAAATACTATCAAACACTGGCACTGGCACTGGCTCATGGCACAATTAAAATACTCTCAACCACTGGCACTGGCTAATAGTACAAGTCAAATACTCTCAACCACTGGCACTGGCTAATAGCACAAGTAAAATGTGTAAAAAATAGTAAAGAAACAAGAAAATAAATGACCTGTTGGCTGTCGTACTTACTGATTGAATAATGACAGAATAATAAACGTAAAGTAATGATACTAATCATATGCAAAGCATTAAATAAATATAAATTTACATTAACAATTTATAGTGTAACATTGCATCAACAAAATGCTGAGAAAAGTTTCAACCGTACAACAAAATAAGTGACCTGTTGGCTGATTGAATCATGGCAAAATAATACATGTAAAATAATCAATTAAATATGCTTATTATCAACCAAATATCAATTTCCATTAACAATTAATGTTGCATTGCATTTAAACTGATATTTTCGAGTGCCAAATAAACGTATAGGCCAAATAACAGTATAGGGTGGCAAATCGGTCAAATTTAGTATAGTGCCGAATAACAGTATAGGGGGCAAATTGTTCAAAACAAATAATAGTACAGTGTGAAAAAGTCACTAGTATATTTGTCTTTTTTAGTGCCGAAGCAATTTTTTTACCCGACGTGAAGCCAAGGCGTCCTTAGAAAAGTACGCGGATCGCCGTGTATTTTTTTTTTTTTCTGCCGAATATGCATAAACTGTGTGCATATTCGCGTCACCGCAGATATAGTAACCGCATTTTATATCTGCAAAAAACTGGGAAATGTTCTGTTATTAAATGTTTTATTGAATTGAATACGCATGCCCGTTTCAGTGGAAACCGCCGCCAGCCGGTTATGACCGGTTTGAGACGCTGCGCATGGCGGCTATTTACGGTCGGTTTACGCTGTGACAATGGCGTTTTAACTAATAATTTTAGTTAAAACCATGTCGAGCTCCCGAGAACTAAGGATTCTGATAGATTCATCTAATCATGGAAATCTAACGGTCTAACGCTTCGGGATCAAAATCTAGGGTTCTCAGAAGCACAGGATCCTTTCTAAATTCACGACTGTCGTTCGAAAGGATGAAAACTTAGCCGTCAGATGGAGCCACATGCAGTTCCAGTTGGGAGCAAGTGATTTTCGCACGAGCGGTAAACCTCTCCGTGGATGATTGATTAGCGCCAGCAATAGGGAGTGAGAGCGTTTGCTCTCCTAAAAATTATACCCTGCATAATTTGCCACGATTATCGGACCATATAGGCTGACACAAATGTTTAAATTTAATAATAGTATAGTGCCAAATAAGGTGCATATAGGGTGGTATTTTTCATATAATAAATACGCGTATAGCGACGCTTATTCGGCACTCAAGAGTAAACGGTACAACTGTACACCGAAATAAGTCATACGTAAAACTGTAAATGCAGCATACACCATTCAAGGAAATTTACAATCAAACATGTTCGCCGCTCTATCCATCGCACCCTCTTCTTCGCGATGTGCGTCATCCGCGGAAGTCTCCTCTAGATCATCATCGTCAACATCAACTGAACAATAGTGCTGCTTGATAAGTGCTTCTTGGCAGAACATTAGTAGAGAGTACAACTGTTCGGTCTAAACAGTTAATTTCACTCGTGACTCACTCAGGGGACAAACACACTTCTTGGCATCGTGTTGCTAGACACGGGTCGCTCTGTTCCGTTCAAACAATTGGTTTCCATCGCTTCTCAGTAGACAAATACACTTCATTAAATCATGTGGTTATAAATTAGTCTCATTGTTTTGTCCAAACAATTACTTAATTCGCCACTCAACGGAGACGGGGCTTCGTAGCATCATGTTGATGAAGACGAGTGCCACAGTTTTATCCAAACAGTTGACTTCATTCACAACTCAGGGGACACGAACACTTCGTAACATCACGTTGCAATATATCAGTCTTACTTCTCCGTGCATCAAGTTGTCGACTTTCGGATCACGACACAAGTAATGCGAGTAGCAGACAAACTCTTCGCAGCGGGGAAGGATCAGCCCGAGTTCGTCATGAACGGGGATGGCCATACTCACTGCCGCGGAAGTAACCAGGGCATTGAAGGCAGCCAGTGCAAAGGTATTGCAACTACCGCGATCGGGGTTGTGTGACAACTCAGAATAAGGTGGAACGGTGGCGAGAACGAGACTTGCCCCGCGTTTTACCAACTTGTCCCGGATGTATTTCAGACCGGATTTAAACAATTCAAGGCCACGCCCCAATACGTAGTCAAGGCGGTGTCGGTTGAAATCCCAGGCTCCTGTTTGTATGAACACGATGTCCCCACGGGTGATATTTAGCGTTTGCAAATATTTCGCCCATGCAGACTCGTACTCGGCGAGAAATCGCAGCCAAATAAAATCGATATTTCCGACGCTAATCCTTTCTTGTTTCCGCGGGACTTTCGACGGAAGAGAATAACCATTCAGGAAGAGGTAATCAGCCTTAAAGCGCATGTGCGATGACCCGACCATGACGACCCGTTTGCGTCGAACACAGCTGTTGAAAGAAACAAAGACGTATTTATGTAATAAAGAAAGCTTTTGTGGATGTTTACATAAGTGATGTGTGTATTAAGTGTCGCGTGAGCATTGAGTGTCGCGTGTGTTTTGCGTGTGTACTGTAAGTGGCGTGTGTATTGAATATGGCGTATGTATTGAGTGTGGCATGCGCTTTGAGGTTTATATCAACATTTGATATTTGAAGGTAATATAAAATATTTAATGAAAACCGCGTGTGTGTGCGTGAGTGCGTGCGTGCGTGCGTAACTTGTGTAGTTTATTGCTTTCATCTCAACTGTTGAGGAGGACTATATATAATGGTTGAATGGTGGATGTGTGTCGCTAGACCATTATTGGTATCAGTACAATCCAAATGAGGGTCACAACGAAACAATGGTTTACGGATTATGGATCAGCACGAAACAAATGATATCGACACGAACTCACCTGCACAACTTAGATACATTTAGAGGTTGATAATGTTGCCATTGTCTGTTGTTCTCGTCACGAATAAACAGTTTCAGTGAATCATTTATTGATCGCCATGTCATCCGATCTTGTACTTCCACCTATCTCTGGAGTGAAACTGTGGGAAATCCGTTCCATGAAGCTTTTATGGTCGAATTCGTCGAGTAGCAATTCGTGGCACATATTTTCGCTGTCCAGAGGAACTTGTTCGAAGGATGTGTCTTGTGCGTGTAGGCCACGTAGTCAACATACATAAGATAGATCGTTATGTTGGAGCAGTCGGCGCGATCCAGGACACAAAACGCTACGTAAGTGCCATTGAAGTAGTCTTCGAAGGAGCACGTCTGACGTAATGAAGTAGACGTGTGCACGATGCGAAAACTGCTGCCACCGTACGTACGTTTCCCTCGGTGGCGTTCGTCTATGACAATAAGGTTTCCTTGATGGTCACGTCCGCAATCGATCTCCACTTTGTATTTGTAATATTTCAACAAAAGCGCAGGACGTTGCTTTTTTAATTCCAGCGGGTGATTTCCTTTTGCTCTGTAGAATTGCTTTAACGCAACTATGTCCTGCGAGTGGTAGCTGTTGTCGTTCCTAATTAGCGTGTTCAATGACGAGTGTGGTGTCGCGGGGTAGCTGTTGTCGTTCCTAATTAGCGTGTTCAATGACGAGTGTGGTGTCGTGACAGCTGGAAAGACACAGGTGTCGAGGAGTCGCCAGAAGACGAAGAAGGAGCATAACACAAACACAGAGAGATTCACGGTCAGACGCAGCTGTTTCGCGGTAGCAGACGTCTGAAAGTAACATGTATCTCGTTTTAAATTGCATAATATCTACTTCGATAGTTTGAAGTTAGTGAATCAATATCAAGCAACTGTTACCTATAAACCAACCCACGATGTTTGCCTGTTTACAAAATGTTTCTGTCAACTACTGTGCAAGAGAAAACAGTATATAAAGAGTGGTCACCAACATTAATTTGAGTTGAGTTAAAAGACATAAGCGCTTCAAGCATTTTTAGATTATGATATTATCTAATTACTCAACGATCAGGCAATGTTACTCAAATGATCTACCTACTATTTTGTCATTACAAATGCATATGTTTGGAAAAAGCATGATATTCGTCATTGTATAAAATAATATGTCTTAGTTAAAACTGGAAAAAAACATAAAAATACATGTTTAAAGTGTTCACATAAAAATTTGTTTTATATGTATACTATTATCGAATATCAATGATAGCGTCCCGATCGTGAGTTAGTTTTAGCGGACACACTCAGTCGAGCGGCGTTGTATGACGAGGACACTGATACGAATGACAGTGAAGATGTCAACGCTGTGTACGTAGAGTCTACCACAGAGTCATGTCAGGAAGAACTATGTGACCTAATAGTACAGGATGACACACTGCAGCTAGTTGCATGGTATGTTCGCCAGGGATAAGAAACTGTGCCCGGATCTCACAAACCTGACTGGAACGTACGTCATGAGTTGAGTGAGCGCGAAGGAATGCTATTTCGAGGAGAACAGATTGTCGTACCATATGATTACCAAAAGCGGGAGCTCACCAGCTTACACATCAAGCACTTAGGCACAGTAAAGTGAACCGAACGCGCGAAAACCACAATCCACTGGCCAGGTTATATGCGAGACATTTCGTATCTGATCGAGCGATGTAGTCGATTTCAAGCGAACCGGAACGTCAGCGCTCATGAACCGCTGATTCCAACGCTGGTCCCAGAGTATCCATTCCAGAAAGTAGAGGTAGACTTGCTTGCATTAGATGGCATAACTTGTCTGCTCACGGCGAACTATTACTTGAAGTGGTTATTAATCGTTCCACTAGCAGACACGAAGACAATCAATGTAATCAGAGAACTGAAAAATTATTCGCTGACTTCGGGACGCCTTGTGAGTGACAACGATCCTCAGCATTGATAGAGTGTTCATTTCATGTCCCCACAAACGGCTAGTCACGTATGATGGAACAGAACGCCAATCTGCCATGAGGTGTCAGCCAATCTGACTTGGACTTTGTGCAGCCAGTTTTAGTTGTGTATGTTGCTACACAGCTTGCCAATATAGTTAGTTAGATCACTGTATTGTATGCCATGGTTACACAGTTACACAGAAAGCGTAGCCTTGTCGAGTGATGGCGTTATACTGGTTTTATTGTGGATGGTTCGGTCTGTATGTTTCATAAGCAAAGCTCTACTTGTTGGGAGTTAAATGGCCAAGATAACTGGGCTGCATTCCATCATATCTACGTGTACTGAACGTTTCATTATATGATCATTCCATCATATCTACGTGTATTGAACGTTTCATTATATGATCATTCCATCATATCTACGTGTATTGAACGTTTCATTAAATGATCATTCCATCATATCTACGTGTATTGAACGTTTCATTATATGATCATTCCATCATATCTACGTGTACTGAACGTTTCATTATATGATCATTCCATCATATCTACGTGTACTGAACGTTTCATTATATGATCATTCCATCATATCTACGTGTACTGAACGTTTCATTATATGATCATTCCATCATATCTACGTGTACTGAACGTTTCATTATATGATCATTCCATCATATATATGTGTACTGAACGTTTCATTATATGATCATTCCATCATATATATGTGTATTGAACGTTTCATTATATGATCATTCCATCATATATATGTGTACTGAACGTTTCATTATATGATCATTAAAATATTGAAAAAACATGGTGCTCTACTATAGTTTTATTTCATGATAACTATGTTCAATTAAATGTCACAATAAGTTGAAAGAATTTTTTTTTTAGAATCCATACAACCCAGCTTTTAACCTATTGCATATATGTACACAGTACGTTTGATTATGTTGTATCAACAAAATTCTAAATAATTACATTACTACACAGACACACACACGCTCTCACACAACTTATAATAAAGGTAATATGTATATATATATATATATATATATATATATATATATATATATATATATATATATATATATATATATATATATATATATGTATGTATATATATATATATATATATATATATATATATATATACATATTACCTTTATTATAAGTTGTGTGAGAGCGTGTGTGTGTCTGTGTAGTAATGTAATTATTTAGAATTTTGTTGATACAACATAATCAAACGTACTGTGTACATATATGCAATAGGTATATATATATATATATATATATATATATATATATATATATATATATATATATATATATATATATATATATATATATATATATATATATATATATGTATATATATATATATATGTATATATATATATATATATATATATATATATATATATATATATATATATATATGTATATATATATATATATATATATATACAGTCTAAACATCCTTGAGGTGAGGCATCAGAGAAACATCATAACGGATTTAATATTACCAATTCAACACGTTTACCCTATTATATGTTGTAGCCGGATAGAATGAGTAAAATTGTCATATACGCCTGCCCTGGTCAGGAAAGCATTTATAAATTGACAAATATTTCATGCATGTTGTAACGGTTTAGTTAAATACGGGACGAAATATGTCCAATTGTTCTGAAACAGTTAAGGTAACAGTATATTGATCTCTCGTAAGATCCAATTAGTAATGTGCATCATTTTTTTGGGTCCCCATAGCTAATTACACATAAATATAATTGGAAGTCTTCAAAAGAACGCGACAAGTTTGACCGACGACGATAAGAATGACATCGGGAGATCACCGGACGTTCAGCGCTATCAGCGCGTGCATGGATATAACACCCTGTTTACACGGCGCTAACGGATCGCAGTTTCCACAATTTAAAAAAAAAATTGTTTCATGAGGTAAAACAACATGTATATTGTTGTATTTTTTTGGCGAAAATTCAATATAAAATCAAATGTTAACCATCCCTGAGCGTCAGCGTCTTTAGTATTTACGCTCACTTCGATCGCGATCGCGATCCACATCGGAAGCAGGATTAATGCCCGATCGCGAACTGTTCACACGACAACTTTATCGGGATCTCGATCAGGATTGGTGAGTGCCGTTTAAGCGGGGTATAATATCATGCCCGTTATCAAGGACGGGATTCGGTTTTGAGTAAACAAATTATAACTGCAACCTTTTTCAGGAAGCATCCCACAAATTCTCGTCTGTTTGTGTACTTCCGAACCCAGCTTTTCAAAACCCCGAGGACGGGCCTGATTTGTATGTCAGTATGTGAGAGACAGTGCTGACTTTCGTAAGCGCGACATTAGGTGGGCAACATGTCCACACAGGTGCCTGAGGAGGACATTTCTCAAATTGTCACTGAAATGGTGCAGTCTGGCAAATAATATCATCAACACGTCTTGTGCCGTGGGTGCCAACATAGTCTACTTATGTTTTCTGTGGTGGCTTGTGCAAACGCATATAAGAAAGTTTCATATGTGGACGCAGCTTGTTTGATGTAGGAATAAGGAAAAATTAGTACACACGTAAAGGTTGGTAATTGGCATAATTTATTTCCCACTGGTATGCATGTCAAGCATACCAGCAAACTTATAATGAATTGTGTACAGACACGAAAAGTAAAACAAGTGCTCAAGTTATTGCTGTACGTATTGAAAATCCGTATATATATATATATATATATATATATATATATATATATATATTATATACACAATAGCTCAAAACGTATATTCGACATGATCAAAGGTGAAGGCCTACCTGCCCATAAGCTATCAGCTTAGCATAAAACTGAGCTGTTACAAATTACATATCAAATACTGCGAATCATTAGTATGGATCAAATTGCAAGTATATGCACACACACACACAAACACCAGAAGGAAAGCGTCTCAAATATGTTGCAGATTACAACAATAATTGCAAGCGTGTACTACTACAAGAATAAATTACACACAAAAACTCTCTAGATACAACATTCTAAACTTGCAATCTACACAACAACATCAAAGGTGATTGGCTACCTGCCACAGGCACTGCTCATAACGACATTTATGTCCTAAATGTCATGTTTGTTTTACACTATAGGGCAAACTCTACATATATACAAATGTAGTGTGTTCGTGCATTCGTGATTGCGTGCGTGCGTGCGTGCGTGTCATTCTACATTATATGGTTTGCCGTTTCATTCCGTATGATCTGTGTCAGGTGAAAGACGTTTGTGTAATAATTACTGTAGGATGACAACATCGTAGCCGTCAGAAGCAGAGGCACATTGATCGTGAACGCCGTCATTCCGTTCGGTGATTGTATCTCGTCAGTGGTTCCTACTGATTCCGTCGGGTGTCTTCACTGTTCACATATATATATATATGGCTATGGACCTTGGCCGTCATGGTCGACCGCGTACGTTATTGTCAGGTTGAGTGCGGTGGTGTAGCGCTACGCACAACACAACGTCTCTCGCCGTATAGTTTCCCCGATGTTATTATTGTCATCTTCAGTGATGCCGTGCGTAGACGTCACTCATGGTCTCACTCATGATTATCGACAGACAGCCGGCGTAACCCCCCCCCCCGTGTCTCCCTGCCAGAGTGATCATGATTATGGGAATGGTTGGCTCGTGTTACAGACGCTGGTCCAACAGGATCGCCCATTTACATGTGAGCCAACACATGACATGCTTAAGAAAATCCACACGGGCATATGGGGAGTAGCAAACATTGAACGGCTGAACGTCTGCTTCTTCTGAACATTTAATCCAAATGTTGTAATGTGTCAATGTTTTGATGTTGATGTAATGCTAGACATCGGAGGTACTCAGTTAGTTTATTATATGTGAATTAGTAATAATATCTTAATGTGACGCTTTTTAAAAACAGGTTTGTTCGTTCCCGTGCACTCTATCAAAAAGAAATGTTATATATGTTTTATATATATACATATATTTGTTTTTCACGTTACAACAAATCATAAAATACAATATACGAACATCAACTACAGTGAAATTTCCCGTTACATCAAACATGAGCAAGAAAGGTCTTGTTGTGTTGATAATGTACATATTCATTCCTCCCATCTACACATGTATACCCATAATCTACCCCAACACGATGCTAGATAAGTGCAAACGTGCGCACGAACGCACATGTCTCAGTCACATCAACATGAATGCATTGCTTTACAATATTGGCTCTTCACTGCCTTATCCGCATCAACAGCACTGAATAAGAAAGGAAATATGAAATCCACCTGGTCGTCGATCGTTAGTTGACGTGCACTAGTGAGATACAAGTGTTGTGTCTCAAGACAACCGAGCAGTAGCACAGATACATAACTGTACTGTCCGGTGTACAAATCTGCCAGTTTTCGGAACAACTTCATGTGTCTCCCGGGCACGTAGAATGCCACATCTTCAACAAACGACGCTTCGGTTGCACCAGAAGGCACTAACCTCTTGAAACATTCTTTCAGTTGGAGTTTAGTTCTACTTCCGATGTCCAACGAGTCAAGTTTTGAGCTCATACTGTTGGTTATACGTTCAGTTAGTACCAAACATTTGGCTGAATTTTCTTTACACAGTTTTGACATATTCGAAGAATTTTCCGTTAGCAACATCTGATTTGTTCCATGGATGTGTAGTTTCTTTCCAGACAGAAGCAGCATTTTGTCGGATACATGCATGAAACCTTCTACATTGTAGCCCATTTCGGAGGCTGCTTTGACGCAAGATATAGCTCCAGCATCGTTAGGCATTGTCAGATATGATAGCTTCCATTTGTGCAACAAACTCCTATCTGGCGTTGACACACCACAGTAGAGAATGTGTGTGAAACAGCGTTTATAGTGTGCATCTATCAGAGCAATTGTCGCTGTAGGATTGTGCATGGTCACAATTAATAGGAGGTTCTGAGTTTTCGGTGAGGCTTCAGTGCCGATAGTGTTGTACATTTCTGCGCTGCACACACTGTGCACAAGATCAGCCCTGGCGACTTGGTGAGCTAGATCTGCTCTCACATGTGACATGCTGGCAACATGCGCAAACGATGTGTTCTGTTCGTGCGGGAAATACTTCATTGACAGTGCATCTGAACATGTGCTCGAGTATCTTATAGCAGGGGGTGCATACCCCAGGGTTTTCAGATCAGCAACCCATGCGTACGTGACGTCTACATCACGTCTCTGCAAGAACTTATTAACTGCCATATCCTCTGCCAGTTTCGTCATGCAATCAAATAAGAACAGCCGATTACATTTCCAATCGTGAAGGAACCTGACAAGCCGTCCCATATCAAGATTCATCTCACTTTCGTCTGACAAGTCCCTTAGAAAAGAGTGTTTGTTACGAACATGCATCACATTTGGAGGGTAGAATCCAATATGGCCACCAACTAGCCACAGTAGAGCCTGGGCCGAGTAGGACCTGTATATGTCACAGGCTCTGTCCGATAGAGTCGCCGGCAAAAGCAAAGCCCAAAATGCGTCTGTCGAAAAAAGAGTATCCTGTGAGTTGAATGGGACGAACGTACCGCGCGGAATTACAATAGGCGGTGCCGTTTCATCGAACATCAACTTGCCATTGTCACTTTGATGTCTCCGAGTCAGTCGAAATACAGCATCTACATCTGGATCACCACTGGCTAATGCCTGTCTTATCGACGCCTGGTGAAGGGAACAGAACCGGTAGTTGTGGGTTTCCTCTTGTCCGACCAGCTCTAAAGGGTAGCCCCGAGGCCACAAGGACGCTTGGCCGAAGTGTGGATAGGGGTTGAACGTAATGTTATCGGTTGCTGGCATCAGACCCCGTGTGACGGATACGTCAATGTGGAAGCACCGGAAGCCGTCCATGAGTATGTTATCGTCGTCCGTCTCATAGATGTAACGAGCGCCATGCTGTAACCAGTGAACAATGACAATTGTAGCTAAACATGCTACATAAATACAGTGTTTAATATTATTTACACAATTCAAGCTCTAGCATAGTTTATCTTTTCAAGCGGTAGAATACCAGAACAGAATTGTATATGTCATATATATGTCACACACACACACACACACACACACACACACACACACACACACACACACACACACACACACACACACACACACACACACACACACACACACACACACACACACACACACACACACACACACACACACACACACACACACACACACACACACACACACACACACACACACACACATACACACACACATATATATATATATATATATATATATATATATATATATATATATATATATATATATATATATATATATATATATATATATATATATATATATATATATATATATATATATATATATATATATATATATATATATATATATATATATATATATATATATATATATATATATACATACATTATAGTTGTTTGCATTTAATTATGTTCACAACAGGGAGGATGTCATATGACATTGACCAAATAGAAATATGCCATTCTCGAAATTGTCAACTACAACTATTAATTTCTGAAATTGTCATATACAAATGTAATTAGAAATACATATTCAAACAAAAGCCGTACAAGATTAAAATATTTTGTTTGTCATTTTACAAATTAAATGCTCAGCCGTGCAGCTTTCGTGCAATCATCTTTAAAGAAAAAGTCTTTTTTTTTTCATTTAATTACTGAAGTAATCATAAATCAATCACTCAAATATAATGATCACACACACACACACGCACGCACGCATCCACGCATGCACGCACGCACTCACTCACTCAATCGCGCGCTCGTATGTGTGTGTGATCATTATATTTGTGTGATTGATTTATGGTTATGTGATAGTGCCTGTGCATGTGTGTGCACGCGCGCGTGATCGTGTGCGCATATAGACACACACGCGCCCGCACACACTGTTTGAGCTGGTGTTTTTCAACCCTTCTCCAAAACACATTTTGACGCACTTACGCCCAATCGCTTGGAGTCTTCCGATCACCAACAACCACCAACTTCCAGTCTGCCAGTTGACTGAGAGCGATCAAGGCCTTCGTTGGATGATTTATTGTTGTCGCTACGATCCACTTGCTGTGCTCGCCAAGTCCGCCATACGGTCGGTCAGCAGCGTTAGCAGCAATGATCTCCAGCAGAAAGATGGACATGTTCTGGGTTATGTTTATTCAACAGACACATTTTCGGGTTACTTTAAAACAAACATACGTTCGGGTTATTTACAACATATGCATTTTCGGATTACTATTTAAACAGTGTATATGCCCCCTACTGCTAAAATTATGTATTACTCGCCGAGTTGCCCCGCGTTGCACGGGATATGTGACAGTCACTGCGAGAGCTTATGACTCCTTGCAGGACCCAGTCAAATGTTAGTAGGTAATGACAATGGCAATGAGAACTCCATGCCCCAAAAATCCGTACCGTATGAAGGAACCAATGTGGACGTTTGACATAGATCGCGTAACTCGGAACAATCGTAGAAAACACGCATAGCATTGCTAACAATTGTACGTGACCATGAACTTCTATTGCTAGATTATTAGACAATTATCTTGTGATTCTACCGCTGTATCAGGACGTAGGCGGCCGAAACTTCCGACGAAGAGATAGCTCTTCACATATAATCGCCGGCACCAGTTTAGATTAATGTTTGTTGTTGATAACAAGATCTTTGTATGAACATGCGGACGGACGAATGAATGACTCTGTATGAGATATGGTCTATGCAAGGGGTCATTAGAAGATGCCATTTTAGAAGAATAAAAGGTACCATGTTATATGATCGACTTTGCGGCGTCGACATAACAATTTTGAAAAGTATGGCTCCTTTGATATAAACGGGCCATTTATTATAAAATCTACTAAAACTCGGTGTAGCGGGAAGCACGTGATACGTTCGACCCTTGTGTATCCCAATGTCACTTTACGTAAGTCGGTGACTTTACGTTGTGGTCTGCACGCACGAGTACATTTATATAACACTTGTTATAGAGCACGACGTTATCGGTGCTTTCAGCTCAATATAGTGGGGGGGGGGGGCATAAAACAAAATATCCATAAATATTGTGCATTTTGTGATAAAATCTTCAAATTTGGCACACTTGTACACACTTATATGCATATTTGGATATTGAGCCATCGCAGGTTTGGCAACTGAAGGGTGTGGCAGCCATTTTACAAAATGGCCGCCTGCAGTTACTGTTATTTTACATACGTGCTAAACCCAAATCGTAGAAAACACGCACAATATTGCTAAAAATTGTACGTTACTATGAACTTCTTTTGTTACATAATCTGTACGTAAAAGTCACCATAGGTTCCTTCGTAATATTCCCACCGGGAGAACCATCCCCATGGATCCCCAGGTGCGCCTACAAACTGTCAGCCCCGTATATGACAGGGATGAGGAAACAAACAAACATAGTCACACAACACACACTTTTGTACAGGCAAATCTCAATATGAAATCCTGTATAAGATTCACATGTAATATTTACGGACTAAGAACTCTGGCAGTAAGCATGGTTCTGAAGATAGAAAAGTTACATTTATATTTACAAATATACATGACTAACTTTATTATAAATATGTTTCACATTCTTCAAAGGAGGATGTAGAAATTTTTCCAAGACTGGCTGAGGATTTCTTAGGTATATGATGCTGGTGACAAAGAGAACGCCAACCAGACAGCAACAGCAAAGTTGCTTTGGTGGTTTTCTTCTCATTGTCCGTAGCACTTCATTGATATTCATTTTGAAATTTCTTTCGTCGGATGCCCTGAAAAAACAAATGACGCCAGACCATATTATCATGCAGTGCCTAGTAGTATTGTATGGTTTTCTATACACTACTATACTAAGCTCTGTAGAATTCTATAATTTATATACATTTGTTTTTACAGAATTGAAGTAGACGTAAACTAAGTATATATTATATTTTGCAGTACTTCGGTTTTCTACAGACAATTGTACTATACTACGTAGACTTAAAAATAATTATACATTTCTATATATTTCTTTAGAATTCTACATATTTATTCACATAATTATATAGATGTTTTACTAAGGGCGTGACAGCTCCGAGTCTTTTAATAAGTTTGCTACAATGTTCCAAAAGCTCAGTCGACAAACGACTCGGAATAGGTGTTGCACATTATTTCAACTGATAACTCATCAAATTTCAAAAGGTTTGATTAAGTATTTTGCTTGATAACCGCTGTAAACACCATAGGCGTCGTATCGACACGGGCTCGACATGTATGCCGGGCGGCTCACAGGGTCTGTCCGGCAGCCGGCCCGGTGTCGGGCTGGAGAGCACGATCAAGACCGGGGGCCGTGTTGTCGCTGAAAGTAGCCCTCGTGTGACCCTTGTCAAATAGCCAGTGTGTAACACGCGTGCAATTGTCCGCGTTCGGTAAATGTGAAGTTAACATTCCTATCACGTCTTCTAGTATTAGTGCGCATTGACAAAGTCAATGCCAGTTATCTTTACATTTACGCTGCTTTCGCAGTATATACTGCGCATTTTAGTAACATATACTGATATATGACGACATTCTGAGAGGTATTGGAAGCCTAATTGAGAATGGTATCAAAGTACAGTGTGTAGCACGGGACTGGAAGCTAATTCCAAAGAGTCATCCGGAGGGAGTAAATGAGTTGAGTATCGCCGAGAAACTGGCAGACCTCGAGGGTGAGCTTAAAGTGCTCGTGGACACCCTTGATGGCACTAAATCCGATGCCGCTACTAACAGCCAGAAGATATCTGCATTGGAAACTGACTCTAAATTACACGGACAACTGATACAGCAGGTATTGGTTAAAACCAATGATCATAAAGCGAAGTACCCATCACTGGCAGAGGGTGTTGCTGGTGGCTCCAGTAATCAGCCACTACAGAAGACAGGGGGCACTAACCGTAACGGGGCGCCGGATGGCAACGACAATGATCGGTGTGAACGAAAACAGGAAGCGGACCGCGAATCGCAGCCAATACCTGTACCGCCGCGTATTGACAGCACGACGCAGCCAATACCTGTACTGCCGCGTATTGACAGCACGACGCAGCAGTTACGTGGTACGTTTGTGATTCCAGCAGACCAGAGACGAAAGCAGAAAAAACAGTTGCAAAGAGAAAACCGCAGCAAGCAACCGCGGAACACGCGGACGCGAGGAACCATCGCTGGCCAGGGGATCGATGCTGCAGGAGTTACCATGGTGCCTCCTCCCGACAGAGACTTCTTTATATGCCGAGTTCATAAATCGGACGGGGTCAGTGAAGTTGGTGAATACATCACACGAAAAGGAGTAAAATTCCGTAAACTAACAAAAGCCAGCAATAACAATGCAAAAATGAACTCCTTCAAATTAACAATCTCTGTGAATGACATAAACAAAGTAAAAGACCCTCTACTCTGCCCCAAGGGCTGGAATGAGAGGAGATGGTAGGTTAAAAGAAAGATTGAATCCATCAGTAATAATGATGTTGTATCACTGTGTGAATCTTTGCAATAACGTTCAATGCTCCACTCCTCCAAATTAGGTGACAGTATGGCAATAACTGGTAAGAGCTCCATGGATGAATGTATTGCCAGGGAAGGACGCCCATACGGAGGATGTGCAATCCTGTGGAAATTATCACTTAAGTTTGCAGTGAAAGAGCGCAAATGCAATCACGTGAGGTTATGTGGGATTATGGTTCAAATTAACAACTGTGAAATCATGTGCCTTAATGTATACATGCCGTGCGATGGCTGGTCGGAAGACGATAAATTTGCGGAATATATGGACGTGTTAGGTGAAATACAGCAGTTAATACACACGTACAACCCAGCTCACGTCATACACACGTACAACCCCGCTCACGTCATACACACGCACAACCCCGCTCACGTCATATACGGGGGTGACATGAATACAGACTTAACTAGGAATACGTCTCACGCATATGCATTACGGAAGGTTTTTATATGATTTTAATCTTACGGTATGTTTAGATGCTCCAGATGCGCAAGTGCCATATACTTATGTAAGTCCAAACGGTTTGACCTCCAGAATCGATCATTTTTTAACCACGGCAAATTTAGGACAGAAGGTACTTGAATGTGCTATTATAAACAACTTGTTGTTTTCTGACTATGTACCACTTAAAGTTAGGTTGGATATAAATGTAGACCACATGTTCGAAAGGAACTATTGCCGCAAACTAGCATGGCATAAAGCCAGTACTGAACTCATTAACCAATACAGTAGTGATCTACTGTTTACAATACGACGAAGAGGCTTTGCTGTGTAAGAATGTAATGTGTAAAAAACATGATAACGAATTATCTAGAGTATACAATGACATACTAAATATGTGTATAGAACCGTCAGAATGTATACCAACACCTGTCCTAAAAACAACCTTAATTCAGGTGGTGGCAGAAGGAAACTTCCTGGGTGGTCTAAAGAAGTTGAACACTTAAAGTAGGAGGCTATATTCTGGCATCGACAGTGGCGAGCTGTGGGAAAGCCTCACCAGGGTGACATTACAGAAATGAGACGTATAACAAGAGCTCGGTATCATAAGGCTGTTAGACATATTATGAGAGAGGATGACAGAATTCGTACTACTAAGATGGCTGAAGCCATTAGCGAAAATAGAAACCGGGACTTGTGGTCTGATGTGCGCCGGATAAAGGGCAGAAATAAATTATTGCCTTCAAGTATTGATGGTGTGGTGGGTGATGAAGAACTTTTTTCCGATAAATATAATCACCTCTACAACAGTGTGAGTAGTTAGCAGAGGTTTTTGGGACCTCTTATCAAGAGCATCAAAAGATCAAAGGAAAACCACCCTAATATCGCCCACCGCTAATGAGTGCGCGCAGCCAATCAGAAAGCAGCACTAGACCTTGGAGCGCCCCCTGGCGGCGGCGGCGGCGGCTCAGCGTCGCGCGCATGCGCGTGCCGCGCCCCTAGCGACCGGAGGAGGAACGAACAGTGACCGGTGGTCATCTATGATGGACATAGGAACAAAGAAAATACACGTAATATCACCCACCCACCACCACCCACCCACCCACCCACCCACGACAACACGTGACCGTGACCTCGACGGAGTGACCAGTCCGAGTGGTTAGCTAATGACAACTGGACGTCCGAACGACTGGAGTTAACTGTAAGCCGAAGCGTTTATCCAGCTGTGAGCCATAGCGCGAGATCAAAGGACGCTAATCTGTACAATGTAGCAAGTTAGCTGAGCTAATAAGTGATAAACAGCAACTAAGTTGCAGTGACGACATTGATGTGGGACCGAGGCGTGTTATAGCCGGTTATATGGAGTGAACATAAGACGTGATAAAATTAAAACCGATAAAGATAAGGCGAATGTGTAATAGTTAATAAGTAGCCGACATGCATGGCTACAATATAACCGCTGGACGACGGAAATCGGACCGTTCGTTAAATAAAATGTAGCAGGACGAAAATGGACTATGTGTAAAATATAATATGCCAACACGCAGTTGGAACAAGAATGCAATACAAGACGTGAATATGAGGTGATGCAAAATTTAATACATGAAAAATCACAAGTACAATAGAAAGAAAACGATAGTAGATATAATAATAATAATAAGAAGAAGAATAATAATAAATGTTCGTGGGTATAAGTGTTCAAGGAGCGGTATTGAATGCGTTCAATAGTGATCGGCGCACGCAACGAGCAGTCAGTTTGCGTGCTAACGATATTCGGAGAGACACAGATCTACGGCGACGGAACAGTGATGCATGATGAATTGGGCCTCGGTGAAGTCGACAGAGAATAGGTGTGGGAGATGGGGCGTGTATTAGGCGTAATTCATTCATCACAAGCTCCCAGTGCGTCATATGGGCACGGAAAGTGGCACGGAAATCGGCGTCATAGTCGTCGGCGAGGTCGGCTTCATCGTCCCACGACTCCTGCGTGGTCGAGGGGGTGCGAAAGCCAGGACCGTAGTGGAAACAGATGTCCGACATGACATGTCGCCAACGGCTGGCATGTTCGGCGAATGACGTCAGCAGATCGGCGTCGTGTAGTTGTTCTCGAAAGAGCACGGCTGCTTGACATCTCCGGCGCCGTACGCTCACATCCATCAGCTCCATGAGCACGCACGCCCAGTAAAAGCGAGGTATGCTGTAAGTAAAGGATACAATCAATTGAATAAGAGTACAAGGACATTTTATTAAATATTATGCGAAAATAATGACACAATATCGTCCACAAACGTTAGACAGAAGACACTAAAGTCTCTTGCCATACGCATATTTTCGTTATATGTCAATATTGTTAAATAGTGCGCTCTTACACTTTACCCATAACTCCTACAGTGTACCCATAATTCCTACAATTTACCCATAATTCCTACAATTTACCCATAAGTCTCCTATTGAATAAGAGTACAAGGACATTTTATTAAATATTTGAAAATAATGACAAAATATCGTCCACAAACGTTAGACAGATGACTCTAAAGTCTCTTGCCATACGCATATTTTTGGTATATGTCAATATTGTTAAATAGTGCGCTCTTACACTTTACCCATACCTCCTACAGTTTACCCATAATTCCTACAATTTACCCATAATTCTCCTATTGAATAAGAGTACAAGGACATTTTATTAAATATGTGAAAATAATGACACAATATCGGCCACAACCGTTAGACAGAGGACTCTAAAGTCTCATGCCATACGCATATTTTCGTTATAATTATGTCAATATTGTTAAATAGTGCGCTCTTACACTTTACCCATAACTCCTACAGTTTACCCATAATTCCTACAATTTGCCCATAATTCTCCTATTGAATAAGAGTACAAGGACATTTTATTAAATATGTGAAAATAATGACACAATATCGTCCACAAACGTTAGACAGAAGACTCTAAAGTCTCTTGCCATACGCATATTTTCGTTATAATTATGTCAATATTGTTAAATAGTGCGCTCTTACACTTTACCCATAACTCCTACAGTTTACCCATAATTCCTACAATTTACCCATAATTCCTACAATTTACCCATAATTCCTACAATTTACCCATAAGTCTCCTATTGAATAAGAGTACAAGGACATTTTATTAAATATTTGAAAATAATGACAAAATATCGTCCACAAACGTTAGACAGAGGACTCTAAAGTCTCTTGCCATACGCATATTTTTGTTATATGTCAATATTGTTAAATAGTGCGCTCTTACACTTTACCCATACCTCCTACAGTTTACCCATAATTCCTACAATTTACCCATAATTCTCCTATTGAATAAGAGTACAAGGACATTTTATTAAATATGTGAAAATAATGACACAATATCGGCCACAACCGTTAGACAGAGGACTCTAAAGTCTCATGCCATACGCATATTTTCGTTATAATTATGTCAATATTGTTAGAGTCCTCTGTCTAACGTTTGTGGACGATATTGTGTCATTATTTTCACATATTTAATAAAATGTCCTTGTACTCTTATTCAATAGGAGAATTATGGGTAAATTGTAGGAATTATGGGTAAACTGTAGGAGGTATGGGTAAAGTGTAAGAGCGCACTATTTAACAATATTGACATATAACAAAAATATGCGTATGGCAAGAGACTTTAGAGTCCTCTGTCTAACGTTTGTGGACGATATTTTGTCATTATTTTCAAATATTTAATAAAATGTCCTTGTACTCTTATTCAATAGGAGACTTATGGGTAAATTGTAGGAATTATGGGTAAATTGTAGGAATTATGGGTAAATTGTAGGAATTATGGGTAAACTGTAGGAGTTATGGGTAAAGTGTAAGAGCGCACTATTTAACAATATTGACATATAACGAAAATATGCGTATGGCAAGAGACTTTAGAGTCTTCTGTCTAACGTTTGTGGACGATATTGTGTCATTATTTTCACATATTTAATAAAATGTCCTTGTACTCTTATTCAATAGGAGAATTATGGGCAAATTGTAGGAATTATGGGTAAACTGTAGGAGTTATGGGTAAAGTGTAAGAGCGCACTATTTAACAATATTGACATAATTATAACGAAAATATGCGTATGGCATGAGACTTTAGAGTCCTCTGTCTAACGGTTGTGGCCGATATTGTGTCATTATTTTCACATATTTAATAAAATGTCCTTGTACTCTTATTCAATAGGAGAATTATGGGTAAATTGTAGGAATTATGGGTAAACTGTAGGAGGTATGGGTAAAGTGTAAGAGCGCACTATTTAACAATATTGACATATAACAAAAATATGCGTATGGCAAGAGACTTTAGAGTCCTCTGTCTAACGTTTGTGGACGATATTTTGTCATTATTTTCAAATATTTAATAAAATGTCCTTGTACTCTTATTCAATAGGAGACTTATGGGTAAATTGTAGGAATTATGGGTAAATTGTAGGAATTATGGGTAAATTGTAGGAATTATGGGTAAACTGTAGGAGTTATGGGTAAAGTGTAAGAGCGCACTATTTAACAATATTGACATAATTATAACGAAAATATGCGTATGGCAAGAGACTTTAGAGTCTTCTGTCTAACGTTTGTGGACGATATTGTGTCATTATTTTCACATATTTAATAAAATGTCCTTGTACTCTTATTCAATAGGAGAATTATGGGCAAATTGTAGGAATTATGGGTAAACTGTAGGAGTTATGGGTAAAGTGTAAGAGCGCACTATTTAACAATATTGACATAATTATAACGAAAATATGCGTATGGCATGAGACTTTAGAGTCCTCTGTCTAACGGTTGTGGCCGATATTGTGTCATTATTTTCACATATTTAATAAAATGTCCTTGTACTCTTATTCAATAGGAGAATTATGGGTAAATTGTAGGAATTATGGGTAAACTGTAGGAGGTATGGGTAAAGTGTAAGAGCGCACTATTTAACAATATTGACATATACCAAAAATATGCGTATGGCAAGAGACTTTAGAGTCATCTGTCTAACGTTTGTGGACGATATTTTGTCATTATTTTCAAATATTTAATAAAATGTCCTTGTACTCTTATTCAATAGGAGACTTATGGGTAAATTGTAGGAATTATGGGTAAATTGTAGGAATTATGGGTACACTGTAGGAGTTATGGGTAAAGTGTAAGAGCGCACTATTTAACAATATTGACATATAACGAAAATATGCGTATGGCAAGAGACTTTAGTGTCTTCTGTCTAACGTTTGTGGACGATATTGTGTCATTATTTTCGCATAATATTTAATAAAATGTCCTTGTACTCTTATTCAATTGATTGTATCCTTTACTTACAGCATACCTCGCTTTTACTGGGCGTGCGTGCTCATGGAGCTGATGGATGTGAGCGTACGGCGCCGGAGATGTCAAGCAGCCGTGCTCTTTCGAGAACAACTACACGACGCCGATCTGCTGACGTCATTCGCCGAACATGCCAGCCGTTGGCGACATGTCATGTCGGACATCTGTTTCCACTACGGTCCTGGCTTTCGCACCCCCTCGACCACGCAGGAGTCGTGGGACGATGAAGCCGACCTCGCCGACGACTATGACGCCGATTTCCGTGCCACTTTCCGTGCCCATATGACGCACTGGGAGCTTGTGATGAATGAATTACGCCTAATACACGCCCCATCTCCCACACCTATTCTCTGTCGACTTCACCGAGGCCCAATTCATCATGCATCACTGTTCCGTCGCCGTAGATCTGTGTCTCTCCGAATATCGTTAGCACGCAAACTGACTGCTCGTTGCGTGCGCCGATCACTATTGAACGCATTCAATACCGCTCCTTGAACACTTATACCCACGAACATTTATTATTATTCTTCTTCTTATTATTATTATTATATCTACTATCGTTTTCTTTCTATTGTACTTGTGATTTTTCATGTATTAAATTTTGCATCACCTCATATTCACGTCTTGTATTGCATTCTTGTTCCAACTGCGTGTTGGCATATTATATTTTACACATAGTCCATTTTCGTCCTGCTACATTTTATTTAACGAACGGTCCGATTTCCGTCGTCCAGCGGTTATATTGTAGCCATGCATGTCGGCTACTTATTAACTATTACACATTCGCCTTATCTTTATCGGTTTTAATTTTATCACGTCTTATGTTCACTCCATATAACCGGCTATAACACGCCTCGGTCCCACATCAATGTCGTCACTGCAACTTAGTTGCTGTTTATCACTTATTAGCTCAGCTAACTTGCTACATTGTACAGATTAGCGTCCTTTGATCTCGCGCTATGGCTCACAGCTGGATAAACGCTTCGGCTTACAGTTAACTCCAGTCGTTCGGACGTCCAGTTGTCATTAGCTAACCACTCGGACTGGTCACTCCGTCGAGGTCACGGTCACGTGTTGTCGTGGGTGGGTGGGTGGGTGGGTGGTGGTGGGTGGGTGATATTACGTGTATTTTCTTTGTTCCTATGTCCATCATAGATGACCACCGGTCACTGTTCGTTCCTCCTCCGGTCGCTAGGGGCGCGGCACGCGCATGCGCGCGACGCTGCGCCGCCGCCGCCGCCGCCGCCGCCAGGGGGCGCTCCAAGGTCTAGTGCTGCTTTCACTCATTAGCGGTGGGCGATATTAGGGTGGTTTTCCTTTGATCTTTTGATGCTCTTGATAAGAGGTCTCAGAAACCTCTGCTAACTACTAGTGTGTCATATGATGTTGATGAGATGAATGTTATAAATACAGAGATTTACAAGCAGATTAAAGAAAATGTTGCGTATGATATATCAGTTGATGAGGTTAGCGAAGGTGTCCAGCGACTGAAGCTGGGTAAGTCGGATGGTGAAGAGGGTCTCAATTCTAATCATATCATACATGGTCCGAAAATACTCTTTGTGCTGTTAGCATTAATTTTTAACAGTATGTTGGTACATGGTTTTAGCCCCGACTCAATGTTAGTGGGAACTATGGTTTCAATACCAAAAGACACGAGACAATTAGTATGTACATCCGACAATTTTAGAGCTATTACTCTTGGCAGCATTGTTGCCAAACTGTTTGATGTTGTTATACTATCTAAGGAACAAAATGCTCTTGCAACATCGCATTTACAATTTGGTTTTAAACAAATTATGTCCACTACTCACTGCACATATGTTATGATGGAGACAATCAGTTATTATAATGCAAATGGCAGTGATGTGTATACACTCATGTTAGATGCCAGCAAAGCATTCGACAGGGTCAATTATTGTAAGCTGTTTAGAGTGCTTCTAAAAAGTAAGGTATCACCCCTGGTATTAAGATTGCTGCTGCATATGTACACTAAACAAAAACTTCAAGTAAGATAGGGCTCTAGTATGTCATCCCAGTTTACCGCTTGTAACGGCAATCCTTTCTCCTATTCTCTTCTCCATATACATGGATGGATTGTTTGAAACGTTAGAAAAGAGTGGCGTGGGATGCCACATGGGCAACCACTATACGGGTTGCATCGGATACGCAGATGATATCACTTTGCTAACACCCACAAGATCTGGACTCAAAGTTTTAATCGATATATGCGAAAAATATGCACACGAATACTGTGTAAATTTTAACGGTACTAAGAGTAGATATTTGATTTTTAGAGATCGTAATTGTAAACCCGACAACAGAACTGTGTTTTTTAATGACACCGAGTTGTATAGTACCCAAGATGCTGTACATCTGGGCCATCACATATCCGTATTCTGGAGAGGGTATATTATGTTTATGACCGATTTAGGTTATATTAAGAATGTAAAATGCAATGTATTTGCTCTAATTATGGAGCTCCACTATGGGATCTTCAGAGTAAGAGTGTTGACACTATTTGCACTGCATGGCGAAAATCGCTTAGAAAGTTGTGGGGGCTAGCACCGCTTACACACGGTGATGTTATAGCATTGTTATCGGATAGTTTGCCATTACTGGTAATCTTAAAGCAAAGGTTCTAAAAATTTATTCATAAAGCTAACAACCACAATTCACCGATTATAAGCAGTGTTGCTAAGTTGTCCATTGCAAATCCATGGTCAAATTGTAGCGCAAGTTACCGTCATATCCTAAATGAATGTGATACAATGTATGAAATGTCAGTGTATGATATTGTCCGTGTGTGGCAGGCTGGTTTGACTAACGTAACAATACCAATTGTGAACGTTTTATCGGAAATGTTAGACATCAGAAATGGTTTTAATGTAATGATGTAATATTTTAGACGATGATGATGTCAACTGTATTATTACGGACATTACTGTATTTTAAAGAATGTACAATTGCCATTTAAAATGTGCGAAAATCAAGATTTTATTTATTATGCATTTCTACTACACGCAAATGCTATCTTCGAGCAGCAACCTGCCATCAGAAGTCAAGGGAGGGAGTGCGATGAAACACACCGGAGAGAGAAACGTGATGCTGGCGTCTCTTGGCAAGAAGCCGAGGTCGTTCCCTGCCGACAAAAACCTTGAGGAGAACTCATGGCCCGAGAATAATAACCGAGGCGACACGGGACATGATAATGAACAGCTAGGCCAGCAGTGGCTGACCTCGACGAGACCATTCAGTCAGACGAGAACGCACAATAATTGTGCGTTTCTGGGGGAGACCGTGTTGGTGCTGCTCGGGATCATGGTGGTGGCTGCGCTTCAGCTGTGCAACTGTGAGTTTCAGTCCCATCTTCTCATTCACTGTGGCGATCACCAGCTCGTTGGTGCACTCTCTTTCGGCCACAGGAATGTCGTAGGAGGTTGGGACGACGAGATTAATCTCGGGCAGCGCGGCCCCTAAGAAAAACTTAGAAATTGTACATCATTAAAGGTGGAATGTCTTTAATGTGTTCACATTATGGACATATATGTGGTGTGGCAACCATTTTACAACATGGCAGCCTGCGATTACTGTTATTGTACATGCCTGCTCAACTCCAATCGTTGAAAACAACCCATTGGAACACCGTTTTCAGTAAATACAAAAACAAGCTGAGTTGCATTTGAAAAATAGTAGTACTAAAAAACGTCTTGCCCCATCCATCTCACTCACCATTGTAAATTGTCAGGTACTCATTAACTGATGCAAAGTGATGTAGACGAAATTGCCGGAATTTCGAAACGCCACCAGGTGAACACGAGCTCCGGTCTCTCGATTGACTCGAGTCCCGGTCTCTCGATTGACAGTCCTGTGCTCTTGAAAACCCGCCATGCCCTAGTTGTGTAAACGAGTTTTCAAAAGCACATCTTTCTGGCTCGTCACCAGCGGTGATCTCAAAACACATATGTACGACGCTACACGAACCGATGTCAAAACACTCTACCATACATCCAATATTACACTTGCTTAAAGCCAATGTTGGTTTACGGCGATTTTCTTTGGCTGATTTATTAGTTTACCAAAATGCACTGTATACAGCCTGCTGATGCTGTAAAAGTTGGTTATTTTATTCAATAATTTCATTTCAAATTATGTATTTTCGAATATATAAGGAGGTGACAGTAGAAACACATTTCGCATGTATATTATTGAATATATGTGTGTGTGTGTGTGTGTGTGTGTGTGTGTGCGTGCGTGCGTGCGTGCGTGCGTGCGTGCGTGCGTGCGTGCGTGCGTGCGTGCGTGCGTGCGTGCGTGCGTGCGTGCGTGCGTGCGTGCGTGCGTGCGTGCGTGCGTGCGTGCGTGCGTGCGTGCGTGCGTGCGTGTGTGTGTGTGTCGTCCCCTAAATATGTCGTCCCCGTTAACCATGCTATAATTGTAAGCCAAGCACAGGCGACTTATTCTAATAAACAAAATGGCAAGTGCGTTGCTACTTGCGTCACGTGGTCTCCGCCTTAGCCTGCGATTCACTGATTATGATGTCACAGCGAGGTTGACCCGGAATCTCCGAGTTCATCTCAGGTTGTCAAGTAAACATCGTTCTATCGTCTAGCGTCGTGCATTGAATTTAACCAAGTTTTTAGCTTTATATAAATAGATCATTTCACAATTATGGATCGAGCTACGCAGATACCACAACTATTAAAAGAAGCTTCGAAATGTGGTATTAGTGACAGTTCAGCGGTGGGGGAAGTGATAGAAGATTACTTATGTCTGCCAACTTCTGAACTTGACAGCGACGTCGCAGTAAGTGACAGTGGCACTGACAGCGACGATGAACTCGTGTTGAACCCGCTATCAACAACAACAACAACAACAAGTGTTGACCGTGCCAGTCTAGTGAATTCTACTAGCACTGTGGAAGAAGTTGGTGGTGACAATGATGATCTCGAGGAGACTTCCGCGGATGACGCACATCGCGAAGAAGAGGGTGCGATGGATAAAGCGGCGAACATGTTTGAATGTATCAACATGTCGCAGAAGAAATGTTGTAATTTCAAGAACTAATTATGAATATACAAAGAGATGCATTCGAATAAATCTAGTATATATCTTAAATGACATTCCGAATATAATTAAAGATAAATATCGCACACATAGTTTGCATGGGTACTTCATTAATGCAAAATAAAACTATTTAAACA